>BSBK01002401.1:335000-867500 GCA_027943335.1 Chamaecyparis obtusa
TATCTTGACATCGTCAACACTATATTTATCTACTAGCCTTAGTACAGACACCTTGTCATTTTGGTTAATATTTGTCTTAGACAGACACTATTATCAGAATTTTATCATTTTTGTCCTACCTTTTGGTGTCAAGATAGTCCTCATTATCATTTGGGTATTTTTTTAGAGGTTTAACCTTCTAATTTTCTAGAATATCTCTTAGGGAAATCTACTTACACCTTAGATGCCATATTTGATTCCTAGTTTTCATTATCATCCCATATCAAAAAAATCTAAAAAACATGTATAGAATTTGATTTCCTTAGTTGTCTCACATTCATCATAGAATTGCATATGCTGAACACTTGATCCAAGAAGAGTAAGGACACAATGGAGTATAATCAAATCCTCGATAATGATCCCCATTAGAAAATTGAATTTGCACTAAGAACCTTGGCACAAGACTACAACTATCCCGAGACATTTTTGTCCATGAGAAAACACTAGATGATACTTTGCAAGTGCATGAACTCTCCCCTAAATAAATCAAAGCTAGATGCACAAAGAAAAAAATTGACGAAGCCCTAGCTGAAGATAAATTAAAAGAATTTTTGGAATCCATGCTTGAACCTGACCTAAACAAATACTTTCGTATGCTTGCACAAAAAAGTGCTAAATTATCAGTTGGGTTTGACACATTCACCATAGTGGAAGACATACATGTACCACTAGCTTGGGTATCCTCAATGACACCCCTACCACTCAATTTAGTCCCCCCATCCACCAGTTTGACACCAAATGCTTCCTAGCTCACCACATCTTCTAGCACCTTACAGATCTAGTGCACCAATCCCTTATTTTCCAATTTTCTATATTTATCTACTACACTGACTACCACAAAAACACCATCTATATTGTCCTTAACTCATCCAACAATCACTTCACAAATGATGGCAACAAGTTCCTCTAACACAATTCCCTTACCAAAGCAGTGGCTACCCCTACTAGGAGCACCTCAACCAAAGCCTCCTAGTGGAACCTCACCAAGTGTCCCTTCCAATTTAGGACAACCCCAAATTATTCAAGGTAAACCTCCAACTAATCCAAATTACTCAACAATATTTTCTAGTTTCATCCAAAAAATGATGGCAAGTGGGCCTAACACTTCTCATCCTATACTGGTACTAAAGCATAATCTGACACCCTACATATACCAGTACCTCAACATAATCCAACACCCCAACATATACCAGTACCTCAACAAAACCCAACATCTCAGTACATTCCAAATCTAACATCTTAGTACATTCCAAATCCAAAATATCAGTATATCTCGGTACCTCAGCTTAATCCAACATCTCAGTACATCCCAGTACCTCAATATACCCCAACATCTCAACATGTTCTTCCACCATATATACCTACAACATCCCAAAATAATGGAGCCCCTTTTGTTGACCCTAATACACCACCTGCTACACCAACAACCTCTGATCTACTTGCTTAGCAGTTACAAACCCTTCAATACTAGTTCATAAATCTAAAAATAAGCGCTTCTAAAAGGTCTTACACCATAGTAGATCACAATCCTTATTACCTTGATAGGACACTACATATGCCACATTTTTCAACCAATTTTGTCACACCTAAGTTCGATAGGTACAAGGAAAAGAGTGATCTCCGCGATCACATAAGGGATTTTTTCACAACTTGCATGAAATTTTCTCACGGTGATACATATCTTATGAGACTTTTTCCACATATTCTTAGTGGTACAACCATGGATTGGTTTTCCAGATTCCCTCCTGGATAAGAAAACATAATGAACTAGTAGAAAAATTCATATCACACTATTTGCACAACATCATCATGGAAGTAACAGTGATGTATCTTTGCACCACCAAGAAAAAAATGGAGAAAACTTTGCCTCATTCCTACAACATTGGATAAATTTTGCATCTAAGACATCCTTCCATTTAGAAATCAAAGAAAAGATCCACACATTCATAGAAAACTTTCAATTAGACCTAATGTGCAAATTACACTCCCAATGTATTGAGTTCTTTGAAGAGCTAGCTAAACAAGGGCTAAAAGAAGAAAGATAACTCATCTTGAAGGGAATAATCAAGAAAGAGACTAGTTTTTTAACACCTTATCACAAATCCAAATATTGATCTAAAAACAATAATGCGACAAATGATAGCATTGTGGACACTAAAATGGATCAGCCTGTCCTACGTGTGCAAGCACCAACACTTGTCTAACATACCCAACTAGCACAAATAACTCATAGTGTTAACATCACTTCTCCTAGACAAAGTCCTGAACAAACCAATGTGCTTACCCAACAACAAAGTTATGCAAGAAGGAACCCCACTCCACGATGAGAATAATTTACACCTCTTACAAAACCTCTTGAGATGATCAAGTGAAAAACTAATATAGTCACATTCACTCACTTTACCTAAGATAAGACACTATGAAATTCCTGGTACACTAACATTGTGGGATTACAATAGTTATTATAACTATCACTAAACTAAGGTACACAAAACAAGCGGTTGTATGCAACTGAAGAACATTGTCCAAGATTTCATTGACTATAATGAAATTGAAGTTGTCATAAATTATGGCATGACCAACCAAAACCATAAGATCTTCCAAAATCCATTGATGGATCATGAAAAAGAAAAGGCCTCCACATCTGGACAAGATAATAAGGCTAACCTTGCATATATGAAAGAAGACCCCAATTTGACAATTAATACCATCAATATCAAAATTCTAGACAATGATTGTGTTGTTACTAATAAAGAATTTCCCAATAATTCACCTAATGAGGAGTTGGGTATATGTCAAGACACCATTCTCAAACATGAAAAAATTCATATACATATGCCTAGCAATGTCCCATAAGAAATCTCCATATCTCCCACCATTTCTTCCTCCATACTATATCCACCTAGAAATGCATCCAATAATGAAACATTTCTAGTATACCGACAAGGGCTATCCACAATAAAAATCCCAACTAATCCATTATGTAATGCTAGTCCCTTTTACAATTCAACAATCTTAGATCCAATGCCACCATATATTCCACTCCCACTAAAAGATACTCCATTGGGTCCCAGTCAAAGTCAATTCCACATTATGCCCAAGTGTCAAGTCCTTTCAAGAATCCACCATACATATCAAAATTGATATCCCATGTCAAGAGGATAATCCAATGTATAAAGAAACAAGTCCTAAAATTGGTCAATATCAAGATACCAAGAATGTCCAATTAGTTGACCAAGATCCCATATTGCCAAAATCTCATGATGACCCCCTTATCCATTTGTTTCATATCCAAGATGATCCCCTTCCATCCCAAGAGAAAATAATTCCTCTGAGTCCCATTCATAATCCACTCCCTAAGAAAGACCATGATGTCCCTTCCACTCCATCCAATGATCCTCTTCCATGTCAAGATCAAAGTAATCCTCCATGTCCACCACAAGATCCCATCATCCCTCCATCTCCATGTCATAATCCTCCCTTTCCACAACAAGATCCCATCATCCATCCATCTCCATGTCATAATCTCCCATGTCCACCTCAAGATCCCATCAACTCTATGCACATTAGTAATGAGCCTATTACATATCAACTTGGTTCATCCACTTTCATTTAGTCTAGTCTACTTCATAGTCCTACTATTCCATATGTGCCTCCTCCACCTAAAAATGGACTCACATCTTGTTTAAAAAATAATCAGCATCAAATTGCTAAGAAGTTTTTCTATAAAATGCATTATCAAGGAAAGGGGTTAGGCCTCAATGAAAATGGTATATTAGAACACCTTGATATCAAAGAAAATCTATGTTATCAGGGCCTTGGATATATATCTCACCATCAAGATGTTGATATCCATTCTACATCCAACATTCCCCCATATAAGCCCAAGCATACACATTCCCCATCACCTCCTCCATCCATTTTGGGTCTTTATATCCCAAAGTCAAAATCTTTGTCCCTTCCATCCATCTTAGGTCCATATATTCCTACATCCACTTGTTCACAATCCACTTACCCTTTCCCACATGAAATTCAACAAAGGCACACATCTTTGAGAGCCATCTAATCATCCAAAAAGCCTCCATACAATATCTATCTGCCCATGAATACCAATACCCTTCCAAATAATTTGGATGCCAAGCATAAAATCCAGAAGTCAAGCAACCCACATGCAACCAAGGATCAACATGTCCTATCTAATTGACGTGCAAAAATAAAACAAAATATGATTCAAAACAAAAAACAAAAGTCTTAAAGGCCATAAAGGCTAATAAAGAAAAAAGAAAAGTCAAAAGCTACATGGGTTCCTAAATCCCTTATGCAAGCAATGAATTCCAAGGAACCACAAAATAATAAAAAATTAAAAACCATGTGGATTCCCAAGCACCTCCTTAAAGCATAATATCCCAAAGAAAAATTAAAATTGGCATCCAATCTTGCTATTCCAAAGGCCCCCATAAATCCTCCACATAAATTTCTTCCATCTTCCAAATCTATTTTGGTTCCCTATGTCCCAAAATCCACTACCTTAGATACTCCACCTCCTCCATCCATTTTTGAACCTTGTGTCCCAAGATCCATGTCCACTACACTATCTAAATCCAAAAATCCAAAATCCATTTTCTTTCCATCACTCCACCACCCCTCAACATGTGTGCCAATGATGATATTTCCAACATTTCTGTCCACCCATACATAAGTCTTCCAACACCCCATTCATTATCCAACACCTATTTTCCATCTTTCCATTCCACTTATCCAATCCTATGCATAAACTCTTACCCTAGTCCATTTTACCATCCATTTCATCCCCTTTTTCCATCACCCTATCAACATATTAGAGTATACTTTCAAAAACCATGGTCCATTACAATACGTCCTTCAAGAATACTATCCAAAGAACAAGATGCTTGAGTCCTTCCTTCATGTCATTTCCTACGTCCATTGTCTTCCAAAAATGTCAAAAACTAAAATAAAATAAAATAATAAATAATAATATAAAAATCAAGAGAAATGATTCATCCTTTGGTGAAAACCACTTCTTGTGGCACCTTGGGAAAGTACCATGATGAAAACCTGGCAAACATGTGTTGTGTGTAAATCCATTTCCCTCTTGCACTCTACACTTGGGGGAAAGTTTCATTCATGTAATTCTACCTATCACATCCTTTGTAGTCCTACATCCATCCATATCCCTTTTTTCCATCTTTGATCTTGACAAGGCTTCATACATTTTTTCTGCTTCACTTTATCCACACCCTATAATAATTCTATCTTATCCATCCCTTACTTTCATCATCCATTTTCATGTTTCATATTGCCTAATCCCAAATCCTTTTCTCGGTCTTGATCAAAATCAAGGACATTAAAAAATGAAGAATTTAATTTCAGAAGTCCCTTAAGATATCCATTCCCCGTAGATCTCATGTCATTAAATACATCATGTCATTTCCTACATAGCCACATATATGTGTTGGAAACTACAATTGAAACAATTGTTATATTGTCATTGATGTCAAAACTTAACTGGTAAGAAAAATGTTGTCTAGCATAGTACCATATCTTTTTATTGATGAAAAGGATTTGATAAGAGGAGATAACAAGAGGACCTAAGGAAAGGTTGATTTATGTGATACTTCAATGGGTACTTGATTAGTTGGCACATTGACAAGGTAATGTGTTGTTTATCTAGTAAGAAGAAATATTGGAAATGTAGGCTTAACTGAGAAAAAGTGAAGAAATCTAGTTTAAGATGAGCGATGTTAGTGTCGATCAAGAACTAATATATGTCGAGTAAATCTAGTGTTGACCGAACATCAGGAAGTGTCAAGCGACAAGAAATTACTGAGCAAAGACAATGTTTGTCGAGGAAGACAATTTTCAATGATGACCGAGATACATAGTGATGATCGAAGAGATGAACATAGTATTGATCGAGTGTCAGTAATTTACATTTGGAGAAAGAATTGAGGATCCCAGCTGACATAGTTGAATTCTTGGGATATGTAAAATGTGTTGACATTATTAATGAATTGTATGGAGCATTTAATACATGGTAAATCATTTTCTTATGGATTCAAAGAGAAGTTTGGAGATGTATCTAGAAGGAAAAGATGGAGAACATAATGATGGAAAGATTCGATGAATCTGACCTAAACCTAAGATCTACGAAGGAGATTAAGAGGCAAAAGATTGATCTACCTAATCAAGGAGGTATAATGATAACCTAATTATGAGGTTATAGTGTGGAGAAGAGGTTGATATTATTGACTGATAAGTTTAAGAAGAAGGTTGAATGTGAAGCTATGAAGAGCTAAATATAGTTGTGGTGATTGCTTGAAGCAAATTCTGAGAAGATCAAAGATGGAGATGGAAATGAAAGTCAGTCAATAAATCAAAATATATGAAAAGTGGATATGTATTTGCAAAGTGAGTTGTATGTTTTTCAGATTAGAACCTACTGTTACTTTCTAACCATTGTACAGTCCAAATCCTTTAATCAAGGTTGACCTAATAGTCATTGTATAAATCCTTTAGTCAAGGTGACATTCTAATGGAATGTTCTTAAGTCCTCTAACCCGACCACTTTTGATAGAGTGTTTTAAATCCTTTAACAGGGTCACACCTAATAGTGTGTATGTAAACCTTTAACCAGGTTGGCTTCTCACAGAGCTCACTTCAGAAGAGTGAAAATCAATAGCATGTTACAAAGTGGTTTTTCTCAAATTGGGTTTCCACTATAAATCCCGGTGTTATACTTGTGTGAATTATTTTTATGTGGATGATGTTGAAAGCTTTACATTCTACAAGCTATTTACTTTAGGATAGTGGACTGCATGTTATATGTTTCTGATATATGCTTTAGAGACCAAGTTGAATTGCTGATTAGATTTGAGTTGATGAAGCACATAAAAGTTCAATTGGTACATATGGACCTGAGAACAAATGATTCACCCCCCTCTTTGTTGTTCTAAAATCATTCTAACAACTGGTATCAGAGCTATTGGTGCTTACAGAGAAAATTTTAAAGGTACTTGAAACTAATGATCAAGATGTACAAAAAGGAGGTACCAAAGTTGAACAAAGAGAACTTCCTTGCATGGTAGAGTTTGATGAAATTGCACCTAGATGGTATTGATGATTCAATGAAATACTATGTGGAAAATGAGTATGTAATACATGCTACACCTTTGATTATCAAGGAGATGAAAGAAAAACAAGAACACAATCAAACAATGTTGGAGATTACATCTGCCCTAAGCTATCCTAAATTTGAAGACATCAAGGACTGTACTAATGCAAAGAAAATGTGGGACACTCTTGCAACTATCTATTGTGGAGATACAAATGTACTAAGAGCCAAATCTAAAAGCTTGAGAGGTAAGTTTGATGAAATGAAAATGAAAGAAGGTGAAAATATTGCTCAGTATTGTGGTAGAATTAAGGAGGTAGTGAATGCTTTTAGAGGAGCCAATAGAAACATTGATGATGAAATTGTTATTGGTAAAGTATTATAATTTTTTCTTCCTATCTATGCTATCAGAATTTATGCAATATAAGAATCAAGATGCAACCCTTGTAATGTTCTAACTCTGGAAAGTATTGTTGGTAAGCTTACTGCTTTTGAGCTATCTAATTATGATAACTACACTATTCTTAATGTTGAAATTGCATTCAAATCTCAAATGGTTATGCATAAGTCTAAGAAAGAAAAATAAAATTGCATGAAAAGTGATAGTGATAGTGACCGTGATAGTGACACTTATGATGAAGATCTAGATGATCTTGAGGCACTTATGGCTAGAAGGCTAAAGAGAGGAAAAGGGAAATATAAAGGTAAACTTCCTATAATCTATTTTTCATGTAACAAAGTTGGTCAAATTGCAACAAGATGCCCTGATAGGACTGACAAGGATGAGAGAAGGGAAAGAAAGTACAAAGATAAGAGAAATGAAAGAGATCATCGAAGATACAAAGACTACAAAGACAAAGGTAATAAATATTTCTATATTGCAGAAGAGGAAACTGACAGTGAAACTAGTGAATCTAATGAATGTGATATAGAAGTTGTTTATGTTTCTATGAAAGATGATTCTGATGAAGATGAGAAAACTGCACTTATTTCTTATGTGAGTAAAGGTGATAAATGGATTATTGATAGTGGTTGCTCACATCACATGACTAGTGATAAAAGTAATTTTGAAATCCTTAATCATTACAAAGGTACAAGTGTTAAGTTTGGTAATGATGCATCATGTCCTGTGAAAGGAAAAGGATCAATTAGATTGACTGATAAGATCAGATGTGAAAATGATTATTGGATTGAAGGTCTTAACTATAATTTGTTGAATGTTGCATAGTTGAACAACACTAGTTACTGAGTGGAATTTCATCACAGAAAGGCTAAAATATTTGATGCCACTAGTGAACTAATTGGAAGTGGAGAACATACAAGAGGTAATTTGTTCTATCTAGACCTATCTGAAGAAACATGTTTGTTTGCACAATTTGATTATGTATGGTTATGGCATAAGAGGCTATGCCATGTGAATTTTGACAATCTGGTAAATATTAGTAAAAAGAAGAAAGAGGTTTATCAAGATTGAAGAAAATTGATAATGTGATGTGTAAACAGTGTCAACTGGGAAAAATGACAAAGTCTAGTTTTAAGAGCAAGACATACAATTCTGAAAATATTTTGGAATTGGTTCATACTGACCTTTGTGGACCTATGGGTGAACAAAGTTATTGTGGTGATAAGAATTTTATTTTGTTTGTTGATGATTATTCTAGAATGATGAATGTAATGTTTTTAAAGGAGAAATATGATACATTTTAGTTGTTTAAGTGTTATTTGGCAAAATTTGAAAAAGAAATAGGTAAAAGCTTGAAATGTTTGAGATTTGATAGAGGTGGATAGTTTATATCAAATGAGTTCAATCTGTTCTGCAATGATAGAGGAATAAAGAGACAGATGTTTGCACCAAGGACACCTCCACATAATGACATAACAAAAAGATGAAATAGGTCAATTATGGATTGTGCTAGAACACTGATGATAGAGAAGAATGTTGCACAAAAGTTTTGAAGAGAAGCTATAAGTACAAATGTTTATACCTTGAACCAAGTAAAAATCAAGAAAGGTACAAATGCTACACCTTTTGAGTTATGGAATGGTTATGCACCTAATGAAAAATATTTTAGAGTCTTTGGGAGTAAATGCTATATACCGAAAGACAATATGAATGTAAAATTTGATGCAAAAAGTGAGGAAGGCATATTCCAAAGATATTCCACTAAGAGCAAAGCTTATAAGTGTTTGAATTCTAACACTAACAAATTTGTGGAAAGTGAAAATGTTAGAGTTGATGAATATCTAGAAAGAAATGAAGTTGAGTACAAGCAAGAACCTGAAGATTACAGATCTTTTGTGTACATGGAAGAAGGAAAGGAAAGTAATACACTTGAACTAGATGCAGAGTCACATAAAGGTAATGTCAAGCATCACCAGGATGATACTAAGAAATTAGAAGAATAAGCAAATAATTTGCAAGATGAACTTGAAGATCCAAAAAAAGGAGAAAATAAATTTGAACCTACATTGGCACAGTATGTAAGAAGACATCACAAGCCTGAACAAATTATTGGAGATAAAGAATCTGGAGTCATGAAAAGAAGTAAGTTGAAAGATCATGCATGCTTACTATGTGAGTTTGAGCCTAAAATAGTAAAAGATGCTTTAGAGAATGAAGATTGGATACAAGCAATGAATGAAGAAATAGAGAAAATAGAAAAGAATAATGCCTGGACTCTAGTGCCGAGACCAGAAGACAAGAATGTTATTGGAACAAAATGGGTATTCAAAAACAAGCTAAATGAACATGGAGAAGTCACTAGAGACAAAGCTAGATTGGTATGCAAGGGGTACACATAAGAAGAAGGAATTTACTATGGGGAGACATTTTCCCCTGTTGCAAGATTAGAAAGAGTAAGGAATCTACTTGCATACGTTGCTTATAAAGAATTCAAAGTATATCAAATGGATGTCAAATCTACATTTCTAAATGGGATATTAGAAGAAGAAGTATACATTGAACAACTTGAATGAATTTTTGACCCAAGCAAGAAGAATATGGTTTGCAAGCTACACAAGGCACTGTATGGATTGAAACAAGTCCCTAGAGCATGGTATGAGAGACTGCATAATTACTTGATAAAGATTGGATTTGCAAGGACAAATGACAACAATAATATGTATATGAAGACTAAAAAAGGTAAAGGGACATTGTTAGCTGAAATATTTGTTGATGATATCATATTTAGAGGACAAGATGCCCTATGTCAAAATTTTTCAAATGAGATGCAAACTGAATTTGAAATGTCTATGTTTGGTGAGATCAAATTCTTTGTTGGTTTGCAAGTTTATCAGATGAATACATGTATCTATATTACTCAATCTAAATATGTCAAAGAGATACTACAAAATTTTGGTATGGAGGATTCCAGACCAGTAAGTACTCCTATGGCTACTGGACATAAACTATCTAAAATTGACGATACAACTGAAGTCAATCAAACCTTGTGTAGATCTATGATTGGAAAGCTACAATGTGTTGTTCACTACAGACCGGATATTGCCCTAAAAATTGGGATTGTGGCAAGATTTTCTGCCAATCCTAAGGAGAATCATATGATGGCAATGACAATAATATTGAGATATCTGAAAGGAACAGAGGATTATGGATTGTATTATAAGAAGAATGACAAGTTTGAACTGAGAGTTTACACTGATGTAGATTGGGATGGAAATGTTGATGACATAAAAAGTACAAGTGGTGGAGAATTCTTTCTAGGAAAGAGATTAGTCTCCTGGACAAGCAAGAAATAGAACTGAATTTCCCAATCTACATCAGAAGCTGAGTATGTAGCTGGAACAGTAAATTGTTCAAATTTAGTGTGGATCAAGCAATTGTTAAAAGGTATGAAGGAAGAAATCATTGAGTCAGTTGTTATTTTATGTGATAACACAAGTTCTATTAACATATTAATGAATCCAGTGATGCACACCAAGAATAAGCATATTGCTATCAAGTATCATTACTTGAGAGAGTTGGTTCAAGACAAAGAAGTGAGATTGAAATATGTGAATACAAAGGAACAATTAGCAGATATATTCACAAAAGATTTACCTAAGGATGCCCATGAATATTTTAGAGGTAAATTAGCGGTGATTCCCCTAACTGAGGCTACCTAGTAAAATATGAGCACTACATCAAATGTGCTAATCAAAATATTTGACAAATTGATGTAGAAAAGGTCACACTTTAGGAGTTGCTTAGAGTTGTGAGAAGTAAAGCAAAGATATTAATTAGTCATAAGAAAGATGATAGAGGGAGTATACAACATAAATAAATGAAATGAAGACATCTACATGGTAAAGATGTAAGAGACAAATACAAGATTTGGCATTGTTGTCAAAGAGGGAGAAGATTCAATGAAAACAAATGGAGTGATACAACACTGAGGGAGAAGATTCAATGAAACCTGAGCGAGAGATATATAAAAGATTCAAAGGGAGTAATTGAGTAAGCAGTCAGGCAAAGAAAAAGTTGTGAATTAGAATGAAGCTAAGGATATTAATAAAAATATGATACACAAATATTTTGGATTGTTTGGTAAATCGTGTGTTAATCATGTGGTGTTTCCATCAATGCCAAAGAGGGAGATTGTTGGAAACTATAATCGAAGCAATTGTTATATTGTCATTGATTTCAAACCTTAACTGGTAAGATAGTTGTTTTCTAGGATAGTACCATATATTTTTATTGATGAAAAGGATTTGATAAGAGGAGATAACAAGAGGACCTAAGGAAAGGTTGAGTTATGTGATACTTCAATTGGTACTTGATTAGTTGGCACATTGACAAGGTAATGTTTTGTTTATCTAGTAAGAAGAAAGACTAGAAATGTAGGCTTAACCAAGCAAAAGTGAAGAAATCTAGTTTAATCCAAGTGATGTTAGTGTCGACCAAGTGCTAGTTTATGCCGAGTAAATCTAGTGTTGATCAAACATCAGTAATTGCCGAGCGATAGGAAATTACCGAGAAAAGACAATGTTTGCCAAGGAAGACAATTTTCACTGATGAATGAGATACACAGTGATGATCGAGGAGATGAACACAATATTGACCAAGTGTCAGTAATTTACATTTGGAGAAAGAATTAAGGATCTCAGCTGACATAGTTGAATTCTTGGAATATATAAAATGTGTTGACATTATTAATGAATTGTATGGAGCATTTAATGCATGGTAAATCATTTTCTTATGGATTCAAAGAGAAGTTTGGAGATGTATCTAGAAGGAAAAGATGGAGAACATAATGATGGAAGGATTTGATGAATCTGACCTAAACCTAAGATCTATAGAGGAATTAAGTGGCAAAAGATTGATTTACCTGATCAAGGAGGTATAAGGATAACCTAATTGTGAGGTTACAGTGTGAAGAAGAGGTTGATGTTATTGAATGATAAGTCTAAGAAGAAGGTTGAAGGTTAGGTTGTGAAGAGCTAAACAAAGTTGTGGTGATTGCTTGAAGCTAATTCTGAGCAGATCAGAGATAGAGATGGAAATGAAGGTCAGTCAGTAAATCAACATATGTGCGAAGTGGATCTATATTTGAAAAGTGAGTTGTATGTTTTTCAGATGAGAAACTACTGTTACTTTCTAACCATTATATCAGTCTAAATCCTTTAATCAAGGTTGACCTAACAGTCGTTGTATAAATCCTTTAATCAAGGTGACATTCTAATGGAATGTTCTTAAGTCCTCTAACTAGGCCACTTTTGAAAGAGTGTTTTAAATCCTTTAACAGGGTCACACCTAACAGAGTGTATGTAAACCTTTAACCAGGTTGGCTTCTCACAAAGCTCACTTCAGAAGAGTGAAAAATAGTAGCATGTTACAAAGTGGTTTTTCTCAAATTGGGTTTCCACTATAAATCTTGGTGTTATACTTGTATGAATGATTTTTATGTGGATGATGTTGAAAGATTTATATTCTGCAAGTTATTTACTTTAGGATAGTGGACTGCATGTTATATGTTTTCGATATATGCTTTAGAGACCGAGTTGAATTGCTGATTAGATTTGAGTCGATGAAGCACTGAAAAGTTCAATTGGTACATCTGGACCCTAGAACAACTAATTCACCCCCCCTCTCTGTTGTTCTAAAATCATTATAACAATATGATCCCTTAGATTGGGTAAATAAGCTATCCCATTGTGAGATAGTCCTTGCATCCAAATCAACTCTAATTCCATTGTTTTACCTATCCATTACCGTCCCATCATCTCATTCACCCATTCATAGCGTTTCATGCCTTGCTAGACACTGGGGCAAATAAATACAATTCTAATTGAGAATAAATCTTGACATATGCCTTTCACCTCATTCAGTGATTGAAAATATCCTGAAAAATACCAGAAACACAAATTTTTTTTCTAAAACATTCCAAAAATAGTACAAAATTATCCTATAAATTCTAAAAACATTTGCAAAAAGATCCAAAAATTATTGAAGACAACCAAACAAATAAAAAACCAACAAAAATCCTACAAAAAATCTCCTTTGTACATAAACTAATTCTTTGGCATTTTGAAAACATGCATTAAATGATGACATAGAACACATATGAGATTCAACAAAACCAAGTAAAAATAATCAAAACTAGTCAACAAGTCCTCAACTACACTGCCCAAATTGTCTTACCTATCAATCAGTCCCACAACAAAGCATTTTTTCAAAAATCATGTTGTCTTAGATAAGATACGGAATGCTTGAAATTAGACAAAGCAATCTTAGACGGGGTGCCTTTTTTCTTGGAATCAAATAGCATTAGCAAAATGTCAAAATTCAATTTCCAAACTAATACAAAACATAGACACATAATCAATACAAATGTAACTTGTTGTGTCAAGTTAGTCTTATTATGTCTTTATTTACACAAGGCATGTTCTTATGCATCTCCGAGATGTCCACAAGTGATTTATAGATGCCATGATGGTTCATAAATTATTTTTCTTTGTTTGTTGTTTGTGGAATGTTTTCCATGAAGTCTTAAAAGAGAAATCATGGTGTTTGTGATAAGAGCCATCATATCCATATATAATGTCCAATTGAAAAATTATAATGGATACTTTGGTTGTGATATGCCATACACACCTCGACTCTGAATGCTCAACCTAGATGGATCAAACCACATTCATGTTTGTTCAGCGTGCCTGTTTCAATGCAAGAGGATAATCGTACCTAGATCTTTCATATCTTGGTAGGATGGTATCCATCTTTGCTATGATAAAGTGGCTCAATGATGATAAATAAATAACTCAATTCAGCTGGAAATCAAAAGCATGGTTATTAAAACATTAAGCTATCTGTTTACTATAATCTAAGGGTTTCAATCAAGGATTCATTCACAGTCCATCAATCAATTATAACATTCTATCAAATCAATCAAATCTCTTCTATCACTCACTCAATCTATTTTTCAAAATGGTCAAATCAATTTTCAAATTAGTCAAATCAATTGGTCAATCATTCCATCATCATTTGTCTTATACATGATACATATTTCCTGAAACTAGATGTTGTTGCTTGTCTTATACAAGGTATGTCTTCTCTAAACCCAAACATTGTCACTAGTCTTATACAGGATGGGTCCTTCCTAAAACCAGACATGATTCTTATCAAATAATGTCCATGTCAAATATCAATATTAAACAATCATCACAACCTACCAAAATTCTTTACTTCTTACTAATTATTCTTTTCTTACACCATTTAATCTAAATCTTCTTTCAAGAGATCATTCATGTCTTTGTGACACAAATAATCTCTTGAGGGGGCATCATTTACCTTGTTATCACATTGTTCTCACTAGGACATATCGGGGCATAATTTTTATTATTCTTTGAAACAACGCCTAAAAAGCATTGTATCAAATAGGGGCAAAATGTAGACACCTAATAATGTCCCATGCTTGCAAGCATCAATTTCACTAACATTCCTTTTAAATTATTAAATAATCTTTATTATTTAATTAATTATGTCATTCTACCATATTCTAAAATCAAAATCATCATTTCTCCTTAATTCTATAATTAAGTGATTTTAATTAATTACCTTAATTATTAATCGTCCAATCAATATTTCATTAATTATTCATCTATAAAATAATAAAATATTATTTAATTATTCCTTATGTCATTAAATTAATTAATTAATCAAATTTAATTAATGTTCCCTCCTAATTATTGCATTTTTGTAATAACTAAATCAAATTCTATCTCATGATTAAATAAATGATATTTGTTTAATTAAACTAATAATTCCCCTCTCATGATTAAATAAATTATATTTATTTAATTACAACTAACAATTCCTCTTATAAATAAACAAGTAATCATTTATTTATAAAATATCTCCACATGAGCAAATAAATAATATTTTGTTTATTTAAATCATAATTATCCTCCTAAATCCTAACTCACACTCACTTTGAGTTACCTTTTCAATCACAACTCTTCACTCCACAATTCCCTCTCCTAATTATTCAATCCACATTGTTAATCCCTCCCTCAACAATCAATTAATTCTTCCATCAATTCAATCTTCTAATCCATGCAATCAGTTAAGTCTTCCATCAATCTAGTCTTCTAATCCATGTAAACAGTTAACTCACCGGTCTATTATGTTATCTCACTAGTCTATTCAAGTCATCTACCCAATCTATTTGTTGACAGATCAATCAATCCCCCAATCAAGTCAGTCAAGTAGAGTTGAACTCCCACTCACTCGGAGTCCAACTCCTCAATCACAATCAATCAAACCTTCAATCATGAATTCTTGGTTGAAAACCCTAAAATCTTATAAATAGAGAGTATTTTCTCATATTTAAGGAAAAACCACAATTTCTTTGAATTCTTATGCTGACATAATCTTGAGCTCAATTATGAGAGCCCACATTGCATGAGAAGGAGAATACCAAGGAAGGATTTTATATGGTTTGCATATTAATGTTCTTAAATTAATTTTGTTATGTATGATGTTTATGCTTATTGTTTATCTTGCATTCTTTCTTGTTGGCTGGGAATACTAATTACACTCATAAATCTCTTTGTGGTTGATATTGTGTACCAAAAGTGAGGTCACTTCTATAAACCATTACACTTGAGGGAATCCATGAAAAATGAGATCTCAAGAAGTGGCTAGGTCACTTATATAAACCATTACACTTGAGGGAATCCATGAAAAATGAGATCTCAAGAAGCGGCTTATAGCTTCCTATCCATGATGTGCAAGAACTATGTAAATATTATGAATGGTGGCTCTCAAATGAACCTTGAAGAAATAACCTTGCAAGGTGCACCATAGAATGGAAGATTCAAATGATAATGCAAAGTGGATCTAAGATGAGATGCAAGATCTAAGCTAAAATGATATGCAAGAATACAATAAAAGTAGATCTAAGCTAGATGCAAGAAATAAAATGACAATGATAATGCAATGCTTCAATATGAAATATCTAAGAATGCCATAGCTCCAAGATGCCAAGATTGCAAGACTCCAAGATTCCAAGATGCTAAGATGCCAAGACTCCAAGAACTTGCAATAAGATTTCAAGATCTCGAAAAGATAAGAATGCTATGAAGATGGGGTCTCAAGAATGAGGAGAGAGTATCCTTTTAAATAAATTTAGAAATGAACGGATGATCAAGATTAAGAGGCAAAAAGAAATGAACAATGGTGGAGATTAAAACTTGGTTGATTCTTGTGCTCAAGATTCTCAAGAGGCAAAATCAATGGACATGATTAAGAGGCAAAATAATGAGTGGTTGAGATAAAGAGACAAAAACCTTTTTAAAAAGTCATAAGATTTCATCTCATTGGAAAGTGCACTTTTCTTTTTATTTTTAATTTTTAATTTATTATTTTTAGCAAAGTGGTTTCCATTATTTAATTTTAAAATGGGACCTTTATTTAATGAAAAGGGGACATGTTCTTTTAATTAAATGTGGCTTAGGATAAAGTGATCTTATTATTTAATTAAAAGATTTTTTTATTTAATTAAAAGGGAGCATGTTCTCTTAATTAAATAAAGCTTAGGATAAAGTGGTCAAACTTTAGGATATAATCAAATAAATGATAAGATGATGATTTGATCAAGAAATAAGAGATTTAATAAATATGCAAAATTGATTAAACACAAGATTTAGTCTAGTATTTAAAGTTTAGTGTTAGAGTGGAGCTCAAGTTTTACTAGACCATTTTTGGGTGATTACATTTTCCTTTCTTTGACTAATGTGTGAGGGATTTGGGAATACATTGAGTCAAAGAATGATGATGTCAAGGTAAGTGATAGAGATCTGACTCCGAACTTGATCGAAAAAAACACATAGAAACAACTAATCCTGAACTTGATCAAACGAGAACTAGCAAAAACAACAAGATACCTGATAAAGATTTGACTCCGAACTTGATCAAACGAAGCATAGAGAAAAAACTAATCCAAAACTTGATCAAACGAGAACTAGCAAAGATAGCAAGATTCCAATGTACGTTTGAAGTGAAACTAAACACTGAAATAGAGATTAAAAGTCAAGACAATAAGATAGAATAATCAATTTGTAGCTTTGAAAGATAGGTTATTCCCGCCCTCTCGGGATCGAAAGAGAAATGAGGTAGAGGAGATGCAGAAATGAGATAGATTTGATCAAATCGGGATAATAGAAGTTTCAAGATGATTGATAAGCACACAAGACCAAGTTTGACCACCAAGTGATGCAAATTTTCCCTAGTTTGAATAAGGTTGACTAGGAAGGTATAGTATTAAAATTAGGTCAAAGAAAATAATTATGGAGAAATATGAACAATGTTTGCCTCAAAGGATGAAAAAAATAAATCTCAAAAGAACGTCAAAATAAAATTGAATTTCGGTTTCGATCCTAAAAATGAATCAAGAATGCTAAAAAAGGATGACCAAAGTTGTTTGATAATGATGAAGGAGACCCTCTCCTAACTCATATGCAAACTAGAATGAACCCTAAAAATGCAAACTACTATGAAGATGCAAAGTGTAACTTGCAAGAGTCAATAAATAGGTCCTTATTTTTATCATCAAGCCTTGTTAAGGGACATCACAAGATCATACAACCATCAGTAGTGCAAACGCCACTAAGGAGATATGAATATGATTTATATCAGATATAATGTAGGAAACATATGTAAGCACTGAGGCATAAGGGCCAAGATGACCTAAACATAGTTTCTAAATTAATGTTGCAAGTAACCATAAGCATCAAGGCATAAGAGTCCAGGATGACTTGAATGGTTCTTGCGTAAGAAAACACAATGTAACAGTCAAGGAGATAATTCCAACCTCACCTAAGTATCTAAATAAAGAAGGTCCAGGTATGTGTGGCATTCCAATCATGATGGAGGCTCTTACCACAAACACCCAATTTATTAGACAACTTAAGATCATTAGAATCACACCACATGCATAAATCAAAGAAAATATGCCCCATGCCCCTAGTTATCTAGTCATAACATCATGGAGAAACCAAGGATGGAACATCAGTGAAAATCCTCAATAATAGACAACATAAAAATAAAATATCATTAAGCACAACTCAGTCATTTTAATTTAAGCACAATATAAAAAAGATAAAGATAATCACTGAATCTCTAGGACTCATGCATGTAGGTGAGAAATATCACATAATTCTAGACTACACACAAAGCATCGAATCAAGGTAGCATATGCGATAAGTGTTAAGAAACACTTGATGTCAAAGAAAGTGTTGAGAAACACTGTTTGGGGTAGTGTTGAGAAACACTGATGTGAGTTAGTAATAAAACACCATTGCGCAACATAGGAGAATACAGTTCATGCCCCCTAGCCCTAGACAAAGATCAATCTCAGACCAAGGATATTGGATATGGAAGTCAAAAGGGTTCGGAGCGCAAATCGACAAGCTGATAGATATAAGTGCATAGGTTGCAAGTAGTGCCTATTTCTTGGTTTTACCAAGATAATGATTTTTTTAGGACATTATATGATTTTTTTTTTTTTTTTAGGATCATATATCAATTTTTAATTTTTTAGAGATTACCAATTCTCAAGAAAGATCACATTGGTTTTCCCCCAATTTCTAGCAAGGTATAGGACATGATGGATGAATTAGCAAGTTAATGTAGGAAGTAGAAAGACAATTAGGGAGCAGAAAGATAATGCAACCCTCAGGGACAATATTGTCAAGAGTACCCAAGCTAGGGAAAGAGAAAATATAACAATGTAATCTCATGAAGTGGTGTTGTGTAGCATATAGGATAATGACCTAGTGTCATGAAAGTGTGTTGTCCAAAGAGTGGACATGTCAAGAGACTCTTGTTAACAAATTTTTCATTATATATATATATATATATATATATATATATATATATATATATATATATATATATATATTGTTCTTCATTTTGATCAAGACCAAGGGGTCAATTGGATATGATAGTGATAGGATAGCACAATCAAGATAAAGGATGATGGATATTATGAGTGAAAGGTTTAGGATTAGGGAAAATGCTTAGTAATAATGATGGAAATTTTTGGATAAGCAAGATCATGATGAGGGTAGCATGGATGGAAGAAAGTGAGTAAGCTGATGGAAAGGATATCAGATGGTAGGATATATGATGCTCATGGATAGTTCAACCTTGTTAAGATCAAAGGCGAAAGAAGAAGTATGGGTGCACATGAAGTAGCTAGTGTGGATGCATCTTGCCCCAAGTTTAGAGTGCAATATTGAGGAACTACACATGATGCCTATTTGCCAAGTTTTCATCATGGTACCTATCCAAGGCACCACAAATAGTGGTTTTCACCATAGGACAAATTTATTTCTCTTTAATTTTTCTACCAAGGTGCCTGCTTCCAAGTTTTCACCAAGGCACTTTTTCTATTTTTTTTGTTGTATTTTTTTATTTTTATTATTATTGGAAGGAAAGTCAAGCCTGATGCTCTTTGGATAATGCTCCTCTAAAAAGATATGCTATGATAGGATAAGGTTGCTGAGAGATATGGTCAAAGATGTTGATAAGGTAATGATAGGACACGTTATAGAGGATAAGGTAGATGATGGATAAAGATTTATGCGTAAGATGGAATAAGGGAGTGGAAGGATAATGAATGAGAGGATACAAAGTAGGTGTAGGATAGTAGATAAGGAATTGAGGGATTTTTGTAGGAGTAGATGAAGATGATGGAAAGATCAACATTGACACATACCTTGAGGGGTAGTGACCAACTGGAGGGAGAATAAGTTGACTATCTTGAGGTTTTGATAAGGAAGTGATGTAGATCTTGGGACACATGGACCCAAGATGGATGAGGGAGAGGATGTAGGACATTTGGAAAGAAGCGGAGTGGAAGTATTTGGAAGCTTGAATGTCAACTTTGAATTTTATTTTATATCCAAGTCCTTTAAGAGAGTCTTGGGAATCCACATAGCTTTTGATATTTCTTTACTTTTAGATGCTTTTGATCGCAAATATTCCATGATAGATTTAGGAACCCATATTTTCTTTGATGTTCTTCTTTTCTTTGAGAACCCTTGTGGTTTCTTAGATATTTCATTTTCCTTCATAGTCACATGTCAATTAGATAGGACATGGTGAGCTTGATATGTAAGTGGATTCTTGTATTTTTTATTTTTATGTTGTACATCCAAATTGCTTAAAAAATACTTGGGAATTATGGATGAAAGAGGTTGATATGATGAGTTTAGATGGATAAATGGATGGTTTCTCAAGGATGCATATCTTTTTTGATCTTGAGGTAAGTTAGGAATAAGAGGTATAGTAGATGGAGGGATATAAGGTCCTAATATGGATGGAGGGTTTGAAGGTTTTAGTTTTGGGATATAAGGACCACAAATGGATTTGGATGATGAAGACAAATAATGGATAGGAATATCAATATCCATAGAGTGAGAAGAATGTCCAAGGCTCTGATTTGTAAGGTCCATATTTATACCAATAGGCTCATGAGTAGCTTTGATAGGAGCAACAGGAGCTTGGGAGGATTTATTCTTATATGGAGTAGGAAAGATAGGAGATTTTTGAGATGGACGTGAAAGATAATGACAAGGAGTTGCTGGGATATTCTGATCTTGAAAAGGATCTTTGGATAATATAGGAAGAGTACTTTTCTCTTGAATTTCAATAAGCTCTTTAAAGATGATGGAAGGAGTATCTTGATCTTTCTTGGGAGATGAATAAGATATAGGAGGTGAAGGAACATCTTCTTGGAATAAATCATCATGAGGCTCTGGGGATATGGGACTTTGGTCAACCATTGGATAAGGATGGATGGTATCTTGATCTTGATTTTTAGTGATATTTATTTCTTCACACTTCAGATTGTCCTATTGACATGGACCCATTTCTAGGGACAAGGTAGGGGTTTGGATTTGTGCGAGGGGTTCATGAATGATTGATGAATGAACATTTAGCATATGTATGATAGACGTTGAAGCGCAAGGAAGCTTGGGATATATGACCTTTGAAGCATGGAAAGGACTTGTAGAAAGATGTATATTAGCTTGGATCTCTTTTAGAGGTATCCCTTGAGGATATGCATAGGTAACATGAAAAACATTAAGTTCTTTGTCCAATGGAAGAATTTTGGAGTGATTTTCTTCTTTAGGAGATGAATGTATGATGGGTAAGGTAGAGGTGGCATGAGAACCATTACTAGACACGGGCTCATGATTTTGATCAAGCTCGAGAGTAGTATCTTCATTAAATGAGTCATTAGGATCTTCAATTCTAATTATGTCATCATGAATAAGGTCTTGGATTTTATGTTTTAACTCTATGCAATCTAAAGTTTTATGCTTATTATTTTGATGATACACATAGTAAGTATGAATGAATGAAAGTCCAATTTAAGTAGTTGGAGGTAATGTGATGAGATTGCCTTCAAGGGTTTTTTCCAATGCTTATTCATAAGATTCTCCCAAAGGAGTAAAGATTCGCTCTGCTTGTTCATTTCCTTTATCAAAGATAGGTTTTGGATCAAAGATAGATTTGTCATAAAGAGATTCTCGATCAAAGATTGGTTTGTTAGGGATTTGATATTTCTCAAAGATAGAGTTGTTGTGAGAGTGTGACGTGGCCTTGCTTGAAGAAGATTCAGACAAAGGATAGACTATTTTTTGAGAATGTTGGCTAGAGGATGTATATTTTTCTTTCTCCAAGTTTTGGATTCTAGATTGCAAAGATTGGAGTTGTTTAAATAAGGATTCCATTTCTCTCTCTTCTTCCTTAGTGTACCTTTTGAACCATAAATATTTATTAGAGGATGTATCATGTTTTTTCTGCAATCTATCAAAATTATCTTTCAAAGCCTAGAATTGTTTAGATATGGCTCTTTCTTCTTCTTTAGCTGATGAAGGGTGCTCCCCTTAATACCACAAACACATAACAAAAATAGAGAAACAACAACAATATGCAAGAATAGAAAATGAGCTTCTTATTATCTCCACAAATGTGAAATTACAAACTTTCAGAATTACAATATGCAAAGCCACATGGGCATTCCCTTACAATATTCTATAGGACAAAGCCTCGAATCAATACCCAGATATACTACCCAGAACTATCCCAAACTGCCTAAGACAACACTACAGCCTTCCTTATATAGGCAATTTTCCACCGCCTGGGAAGGTTCCAAAATTTTAGCCGACAAGGCCGACCAAACTTAGAATTATTTTATTTTACAATTTATTACATCAAAGTCAGGTCAAAATAACTTTTGAAACCCAAACAAAATTTTTGAAGGAAAATCATTTTTCGCCATTTCAGGTGACCCAACTTTCGAAGACCATAAGTCATCGCCAGTTGACCCAATTGACTATTATAACCCCATTTTGGAAAGGCCACGAAGCACTCTATAGGCTTGACTCATGCAAGCACTTGCCACCCAAATTTTTGACCTCAAACAGGGCCTCTAAAGCCTTCAAAACCGAGTTCAAAGTTTCTGTACCCTGTTGCCAATACCAAAAATCTTCAATATCTACAAAGCTAGACTTGAACTGTCAATGAAACTTTACTGGCAGGCTGATATGACCAAAATGAACCTCTAGGGAAGAAATCAGAACATTCCAAGATTGAATGACCAAATTACTAAAAATAGCAAGTTTCCATAAATAGCAGCTCCGCATAAGATAACCCTTATTGAATACAAAAACAAAAATATTTTTGGGTGATGCAAGATTGCTCTTACACCTAGGATGCTTTTGCATCAGACACCCGGGGTAATTTGAGAAGTGACCCTATCACAACTCACATGTGTAGAGGAAAACCAAGATGGTTAACCTCCTCCTTCGTTAGCCATGATGAATCTTCAACAGGTCATTCTTTCCATTTGACCAAATACTCTTCATATGTCATGTTCCTTATGCTTCTGCCAACATGACTATCTAGTATGTCTTCAATCCCCTTGATATCTGAATTGGTTGCTAGAATACTCCACTGTGTTGTTGTAACCTCATCTTCAACACCTCCTTCATGATACTCTGTCAGATTTGAAACATTAAATACTAGTGAAATATTCAGCTCAGTAGGCAACTCGACCTCATATGCATTTCCTGAATCATGCTTCTTCAGTATCTTACATGGCCCAAACCTCTTCATTTTTAGCTTGTTATATGTACCAAATGGAAATCTCTCCTTTCGCAAATGAACCATGACTTCATATCCAACCTAAAATTCCTTATGCCTCCTTTTCACATATGCCTTAGCCTTATACTACACATTCATCTTGGTAATATGCTTCCTCACCTCCTCATGGGTGTTCTTCAAATGTTTTGCAAAATCCTTAGCTTCAACACTACTTATTTCTCCTTTATCTATCTTTCTCAACTCAGATGCATTTCTTGGACTACTTCCATATATAATCTATGGATGATGTGAGGAACTAAACTTCAAATTTGTCTTCAACTCTTCACTTTCTGCTAGTGTCATTCTATGTGCTACCTTATTTGGAAAACTGGCTCTTGGAATCAAGTCCATCTAATGACTAATCTTTCTTACTGGTGGTAATTCATCAGGAACATTATCAGATACAATATCCTGAAACTCATTCAATAATTCTACAACTTCTACAGGTACATCTTCTACTTCCTCTTTCCCAACCTTTGGAATTAAGGTAAAAAACATATTCTCATGCCACAAACCATCTAAGAAATTTCCTCTATCAACAAAATATATTCTTGCATTACCACATACATTTTCTTTTGTTTCCTTCAATGGTTTTAGCTTATGTCACACTCCATCCTTTGTCAGGGAATAGGTATTCGCATGACCATCATGTACATCACATTTGTCAAACTACCAAGGTCTACCCAATAACATATGGCATGCATCCATATATATGATATCACATAGTACCTCATCATGGTACCCACCAATCTTGAACTTCACTAGGCACTGTTCATCAACCATGACCTTGTGGTCATCTTGTACCCAGGCAACCCGATATGGATGTGGATGTTTCTGCCTCTTGAGCTTCAACTTTGTCACCATCTTTTTTGACACCAAATTATCAGTAATACCACTCTCAATAATCACATCACAAAACTTACCCTCACACTTGCACCTAGTGTGAAATAGGCTTCTCCTTTGTTCAGGTTCATTCTCGCCACTCAGCATGACTCTTCTATTAATCAGTGTTTCTCCTCTTTCAACATCTTCAGAATGTGATGTCTGACATCTTCATCTACATGTGAAACTCTGGCATGGCCTTCATTCCTCCTATATATCCTTCCTTGGTGTTGAGGAAATTCGAATGCCCTATGACCTTCTTCTCCATAGTGAAAACATGTTCCACGAAAGCCTCCTCTTTTGGATCCTTGTCCTCTTCCTCTTCCTCTCTGATCTCTTCTATTCTAATCTTGGAAATGATTGAAATTATATCCTCTCTAATTCTGACTGTTACTGGCCTCATCCTGCTTTTTTAGATCTTCATTTCGATCTCCATATGACCGCCCACTAGATCTTCCATCATGACCTCTTCCACTTTGTCTGCTCTCAAACTTCTTATTCAACTTTTCCTCTACTTTTAGGGAAAATTGGTATGCCTCTTCAATACTGTTCATTCGAACCAGATTCAACTCCTCTTGAATGCTCAACCTCAACCCATTAAGGTAACGGACAACTTTCTCCTTATTAGCTTTCGCATGGCCTGTTCTGATGAGGATTCGATAGAACTCCTCTATATACTCCTAAATAGATCATCCCACTTGCTTCAAACTTTGCATTTTCTTCAGTAGGTCAAGCTCATAATCAATAGGGATGAACTGTCACTTCAATTTATCCACCATCTGATCCCATCTTGTGATTTTATCTTTCCCTCTTCTAGTTCACTCCAATTGAATCTCCTGCCACCAGATCTTCGCATGACCTTTCAGTTTGGCCTTCATGAATTTGACCCTATCAGGATTCTCAATATCTTCATACTCAAAATATTCTTCACATTCATTGATCCAGTCGATCAACTCTTCTAGGTTAAGATTTCCAAAAAATGTCAGAACCTCAATCTTAGGTCTTTTCACGATCTTGGAAATGGCCCGAAAAAGTCTTTCTTCCTCTGGGTTCACAAATTTGACTTCTCCTTCTTGATCTTCTTCTTCAGCTTCATCCTCACTTTCATCTCTAACATTAAGATTCATTCCTTTGTGAATCTCTTCTTGCAATGCTTGCACTTATCTCTGGAGTACTCTAACCTCAGGTGTTACAACACCAGCTCTTCTGCCATGTTCCCTTCATGGAGGCATTTTTGTGCTTCTCGCTAAAACCCTAACCACGGTCCTGGTGAAAACTGCCTCACAGTCAATGATCTATTTATACAGAAACCCTAACCACGGTCCTGGTGCAAACAACCTCACAATCGGTGATCTGTTTACACATAAACCCTAACCCACGGTCCTGGTGCAAACTGCCTGACAATCGGCAATCTGTTTACACACTCAAGAACTCCTACTCTAATACCACTTGATGAAGGGTGCTCCCCTTAATTGATGCAGGAGCATCCTGGGTGTAAGAGCAATCTTGCATCACCCAAAAATATTTCTATTTTTTTTATATTCAATAAGGGCTATTTTAGTGCAGAGCTGCTATTTATGGAAAGTTACTATTTTTGGTAATTTTTGCATGTGCTCAGAATGATCTGATTTTTTTCTTGGAGGTTCATTTTGGTCATGCAAGTCTGCCAGTGAAGTTTCATTGCCAGATCAAGTGTATATTGGAAGATATTGAAGATTTTTGGTATTGGCAGCAGGGTACAGAAACTTTGAACTCAGTTTTGAAGGCTTTAGAGGCCCCGGATGAGGTCAAAAATTTGAGTGACGGGCGCTTGCGTGGGTCAATCCTGTAGAGCGCTTCGTGGCATTTCCGAAATGGGGTTATAATAGCCGATCGGGTCAACTGGTGATGACTTATGGTCTTTGGAAGTTGGGCCTCCTGAAATGGCGAAAAATAATTTTCTTCAAAATTTCTGTTCGGGTTTCAAAGGTTATCTTGAGCCGACTATGATGTAATGAAATGTAAAATAAAATAATTCAAAGTTTGGTCGGCCTTATTGGCTAAAATTTTGGAACCTTCCCAGGCGGTGGATAATTGCCTATATAAGGAAGGCTGTATTATTGTCTTAGGCAGTTCAGAATAGTTCTGGGTAATAGTTCAAGGCTTTGTCCTACAGAATATTGTAAGGGAATGCCCATGTGGCTTTGCATATTATAATTCTGAAAGTTTGTAATTCCACATTTGTGGAGATAATAAGAAGCCAATTTTCTATTCTTGCATATTATTGTTGTTGTTTCTCTATTTCTCTTATGTGGTTGTGGTATTAAGGGGAGCACCCTTCATCAAGTGGTATCAGAGTAGGGGTTCTTGAGTGTGTAAACAGATCACCAACTGTGAGGCAGTTTGCACCAGGACCGTGGCTAGGGTTTCAGCGCATCGCGAAAATGCCTCCACGAAGGGAACGTGGCGGAAGAGCTGGTGTTGTAACACCTGAGGTTAGAGAGCTGCAGAGACAAGTGCGAGCATTGCAAGAAGAGATTCACAGAGGAATGAATCTTAATGTCAGAGATGAAAGCGAGGATGAAGCCGAAGAAGAATATCAAGAAGGAGAAGCTGAAATTATGAACCAGGAGGAAGAAAGACTTTTTCAGGCGATTTCCAAGATTGGGAAAAGACCTAAGATTGAGGTTCCTACATTTTCTGGAAATCTTAACCCAGAGGAATTGATCGACTGGATCAATGAATGTGAGGAATATTTTGAGTATGAAGATGTTGAGGATCCTGATAGGGTCAAATTTGCGAAGGCCAGACTGAAAGGTCATGCGAAGATCTGGTGGCAAGAAATTCAATTGGAGCGAAATAGAAGAGGGAAAGATAAAATCACAAGATGGGATCGGATGGTGGATAAATTGAAGCGACAGTTCATTCCTGTTGATTATGAGATTGATCTACTAAAGAAAATGCAAAGTTTGAAGCAAGCAGGAAGATCTGTTCAGGAGTATACAGAGGAGTTCTATCGACTTCTCATCAGAACAGGTCATGCAGAAGCTGATAAGGAGAAAGTTACCCGATACCTTAATGGGTTAAGGCCAAGCATTCAGGAGGAGTTGAATCTGGTTCGAATGAACAGCATTGAGGAGGCATACCAATTTTCCCTAAAAGTAGAGGAAAAGCTGAACAAGAAGTTCGAGAGCAGACAAAACGGAAAAGGTCGCGGTGGACGATCTGGTGGACGGTCATATGGTGGCCGAAATGAAGATCCGAAAAAGAAGGATGAGGCCAGTAGCAGTTAGAATCAGCGAGGAAATAATTCCAATCGCTTCCAAGATCAGAATAATAGAGATCAGAGAGGAAGAGGAAGAGGACAAGGATCTGGAAGAGGTGGCTTCCGTGGAACATGTTTTCACTGTGGAGAAGAAGGTCATAGGGCATTTGAATGTCCTCAGCGCCAAGGCAGAACGGACAGGAGAAATGAAGGCCAGGCCAGAGTTGCACATGTAGATGAAGATGCCAGATCATCAAATTCTGAAGATGCTGAAAGAGGAGAAACGTTGATTAACAGAAGAGTCCTGTTGAGTGGTGAGAATGAACCTGAGCAAAGGAGGAGCTTGTTTCGTACCAGGTGCAAGTGTGAAGGTAAATGTTGTGATGTGATTATTGATAGTGGAAGCACTGACAATTTGGTGTCAGAAGAGATGGTGACAAAGTTGAAGCTCAAGAGACAGAAACACCCACATCCGTATCGGATTGCCTGGGTGCAGGATGACCACAAGGTCATGGTCAGTGAACAGTGCCTAGTAAAGTTCAAGATCGGCGGGTACCAAGATGAGGTATTGTGTGATATCATATCTATGGATGCATGTCATATGTTATTGGGTAGACTGTGGCAGTTTGACAGATGTGCTGTACATGATGGTCGCGCGAATACCTATTCCCTGACAAAGGATGGAGTGCGACATAAGCTAAAACCATTGAAGGAGACTGAAGAAAAGGTATGTGGTAATGCAAGGATAACTTTTGTTGATGGAAGAAATTTCCTAGATGGTATGAGGCATGAGCATGTATGTTTTTCTTTAATTCCAAAAGCTGGTAAAGAGGAAGTAGAAGATGTTCCTGTAGAAGTTGCAGATTTGTTGAATGAGTTTCAGGATATTGTATCCGATAACGTGCCTGATGGATTACCACAAGTCAGGAAGATCAGTCATCAGATGGACTTGATCCCAGGAGCGAGTTTGCCGAATAAGGCAGCACATAGAATGACACCTGCAGAAAGTGAGGAGTTGAACAGACAAGTACATGAGTTGTTACAGAAAGGATTGATCCGTGAGAGTCTGAGTCCCTGTGCTGTACCAGCGGTATTAGCACCAAAGAAGAATGGAGAATGGAGGATGTGTATAGATTCTAGGGCAATAAACAAGATCACAATCAAGTACAGGTTTCCATTGCCACGAATGGATGATATTATGGACTGTTTGAGTGGAGCTGTGTATTTCTCAAAGATAGATCTGAAAAGTGGATATCATCAGATTCGGATCAGAGAAGGAGATGAATGGAAGACTGCCTTCAAGAAAAAGGAAGGACTGTATGAGTGGTTAGTCATGCCTTTTGGGCTAACCAATGCACCGAGCACTTTCATGCGGCTCATGAACGAGGTTCTGAAAGAATTTCTTGGTAAGTTTGTCATTGTTTACCTAGATGATATTTTGATCTTTAGTAAGACATTGGATGAGCATATGATGCATATTCGTATGGTATTTGAGAAGTTGAGAGAAGAGAAATTGCTAATTAATTTGAAGAAGTGCAGTTTTGTGAAGAAGGAGTTAGTGTATTTGGGGTTTGTAGTTTCAGGAGAAGGTCTAAAAATGGACCCAGAGAAGGTACAGGCTATCCTTGAATGGCCTACTCCAAAGAGTGCTACTGAGGTAAGATCTTTTCATGGTCTAGCTAGTTTTTACAGAAAGTTTATCAAAAATTTTAGCAGTATTTGTGGTCCCTTGACTGAAACAATGAGAGGGGAGAGAAAAGAGTTTAAGTGGACTAATGGGGCAGAAAAGAGTTTTCAATTGTTGAAACAAAAAGTTAAAGAATAACCTGTTTTAGCACTTCCAAATTTTAATAAGGTGTTTCAAGTAGATTGTGATGCTAGTGGTACTGCAATAGGAGCTGTTATGAGCCAATAAGGTAAATCTGTTGCTTATTTCAGTGAGAAGTTAAATGATGCCAAGAGGAAATATTCTGTTTATGATCAGGAATTTTATGCTATAGTTCAGGCATTAAAGAAGTGGAGACATTATCTACTTCCTAAGGAGTTTGTTTTGTATACTGATCATCAAGCTTTGCAATATTTGAATAGTCAAGGAAAGTTGAATCAAAGGCATTTGAAATGGGTTGAGTTTTTGCAGAGTTATACATTTGTTTTGAAACACAGGAGTGGAAAGTCTAATAGGGTTGCAGATGCTCTTAGAAGAAGGCAACTATTGCTGACAGAAATGCAGATTGAAGTGGTTGGGTTCAAGGAACTCAAGAATTTGTATCCAAAGGATCCTGATTTTGGTGAAGCTTGGAAAGCTTGTACAGAACCTGTTACTCTAGACAGGATGAAATGGTTGGATTTCATCATCCAGGATGATATGCTATTCAGAGGGAGTCAGTTGTGCATTCCACGAAGTTCTATGAGGGAGAATCTCATCAAGGAGAAGCATAGCGGAGGATTGGCTGGACATTTTGGTCGTGATAAAACTGTTGGTTTGGTTAGTGAGAATTATTATTGGCCACAGTTGTAGCAAGATGTGAAGAAGTTTGTACAGAGTTGCAGAGTATGTCAGATGGCGAAAGGAGTGAAGCAGAATACAGGGTTGTACCAGCCATTACCCGTACTAGAGAAGCCTTGGGAGGATATCAGCATGGACTTTGTTCTTGGTTTACCGAGGACACAGCGGGGACATGATTCAATTTTTGTGGTAGTTGACAGATTTTCGAAGATGGCACATTTCATTCCCTGTAAGAAGACTAATGATGCTGTTCATGTAGCAGAATTGTTTTTCAGAGAAATAGTGAGACTTCATGGTTTGCCAAAGACCATAGTTTCAGATCGGGACACTAAGTTTGCTGGATATTTCTGGCGAACATTGTGGAAGAAGTTGAAGACAGATTTGAAGTTCAGTTCATCACATCACCCACAGACTGTTGGACAGACAGAGGTGGTGAATAGGAGTTTGGGAAATCTGATGAGATGTTTGGTTGGGGATAAGCCAACAGGATGGGATTTGATTTTACCACAGGAAGAATTTACATACAATAATTCTGTCAACAGGAGCACTGGTAAATCACCATTCCAGATTGTATATGGAAGTAGTCCAAGAAATGCATCTGAATTGAGGAAGATAGATAAAGGAGAAATAAGTAGTGCTAAAGCTGAAGATTTTGCAGAACACTTGAAGAACATCCATGAAGAGGTGAGGAAGCATATTACCAAGATGAACACACAGTATAAGGCTAAGGCAGATGAGAAAAGGAGGTATAAGGAATTTCAGGTTGGTGATGAAGTCATGGTTCATTTGCGGAAGGAGCGGTTTCCAGTTGGTACATATAACAAGTTGAAAATGAAGAAGTTTGGACCATGTAAGATATTGAAGAAGCATGATTCAGGAAATGCATATGAGGTAGAATTGCCTAGTGAGCTGAATATTTCACCAGTGTTTAACATTTCAGATTTGATAGAGTATCATGAGGGAGGTGTTGAAGATGAGATCACAACAGCACAGTGGAGTATTCCAGCAACTAGTTCAGACACTAAGGAGATCGAAGATATACTGGACAGTATGTGGTTGTGGTGGTGCAAACTGCCTGACAATCGGCAATCTGTTTACACACTCAGGAACTCCTACTCTAATACCACTTGATGAAGGGTGCTCCCCTTAATACCACAAACACATAATAGAAATAGAGAAACAACAACAATATGCAAGAATAGAAAATGGGCTTCTTATTATCTCCACAAATGTGGAATTAAAAACTTTCAAAATTACAATATGCAAAGCCACATGGGCATTCCCTTACAATATTCTATAGGACAAAGCCTCAAATCAATACCTAGATCTACTACCCAGAACTATCCCAAACTGCCTAAGACAACACTACAGCCTTCCTTATATAGGCAAATTTCCACCGCCTGGGAAGGTTTCAGAATTTTAGCCAACAAGGTCGACCAAACTTAGAATTATTTTATTTTACAATTTATTACATCAAAGCTGGCTCAAAATAACTTTTGAAAGCCAAACAAAATTTTTGAAGGAAAATCATTTTTCACCATTTCAGGTGACCCAACTTCCGAAGACCATAAGTCATCACCAGTTGACCTGATTAACTATTATAACCCCATTCCGAAAAGGCCACGAAGCGCGCTACAAGATTAAGTCATGCAAGCAACTATCACCCAAATTTTCAACCTCAATCGGGGCCTCTAAAGCCTTCAAAACTGAGTTCAAAGTTTTTGTACCCTATTGCCAATACCGAAAATATTTAATATCTACAAAGCTAGACTTGAACTGTCAATGAAAATTTACTGGTAGGCTGATATGACCAAAATGAACCTCCAAGGAAGAAATCAAAACATTTCAAGATCAGATGACCAACTTACTAAAAATAGCAAGTTTCCATAAATAGAAGCTCCGCACAAGATAGCCCTTATTGAATACAAAAATAGAAATATTTTTGGGTGATGCAAGATTGCTCTTACACCTAGGATGCTCCTGCATCATTAGCGTACATTTTTAGAGTCATGATTCCTAACTGGCATGAAAGAAGATTGCCAAGAGTTAATAAAGATTACTTAGAATGACTTGATTTTTAAACTAGGTAAGCAAAGTGTCCACTTGTCCAAAGTGAAAAAGTGTAAAAGAGATAGTAAAGATAACTTACCATAAGATGCCCAAGCCGCGGGTAGATTGCCCTATGTACGAAACTTGTGAGAAAGCAAAGATAAGATGCAAGCATCCAAAATAAATGATATGAAAAGAGTGGACAAGTGAACCATTCACTAACCAAGAGTGTAGTCAAGAGATACAAGTGATCTTCATTAGCTAAAGGCAATTCCTACTATGCGAGTTTCAGACCAAGATACCATAAGTAGTTAAGTATAAGCTTCTTAAGACAACTAAGAAATTTTTTAGAGCAAAACAACTTAGATCAGATGATATTTATCTTAAGGAGAGATGATATTTTGGAATGTCGTACAATATTTCTCACTACTGTAGGCGATATCAAGACAAGGATTTCCAGTTTTGACAACAAATTTGAATTTTGACAACAAGTTTAAATTTCAACAACAAATTTGAATTTCAAGATCAAGTTTTAAAAGAAAATGTGATGCATATAGTAGTCTTCAAACAATCAAGCAAGGGACAAAGCAACCTTCCATGATACAAGAAATTGTGAGGTCTAAAGATAGGTTGCAATATTCCAATCAAAAGATTAAGTGTATGTTCACAAATATTTCCACGGGTCTAGTACAAATAAAAAACACATCAAGCAAGAACTACCTAAGGTCAAGGTTAGTATCAAAACCGTTGCCCACAACTCAGTATCCCAAAGGAATACAGATGGTGAGTGATCTTGAGGTGATCTGGTAAACCGCTTGGATTGGTCCTTGCACAAAGATTATGATACTTTAGGTCAAAAGGGTAGCCTCTAACTTAAGGTTTTTAGTAAACTCCGTTCATGACTATCCCCTATAGTTTCTCAAGCAAAATTAAGGCCTATAGCCATACAAGCATCCAAAAAGTATAGTCTCGCAAGAAAGATTTAGACCTCTCAACCCTATACTAGATTAATGTATTCCCCTTGTAGTAAACAAGATTGAGACCATTGATGGTCCTACAAGTGCCTAATCAAGTGTAGTATTGCTTAGCAAGATTTAGGAAACTAGGCCCTACACATGAAGAAGCATTAGGAATAGAAAATAGAAAAGTCTCCCCTCTCTTTGGATTGAAGGAAACTTTTGATTATAGTGGGATGGATTAGTCGAGTTTTCTTGTTCCCCACTTGGGTCATTCCCAAAATATTACTCTCTTGGAAGGTCCTCTAAAGGTAAATTCAAGAAAGTAAAAGGATAGCTAATGGAGGTCTAGATTTCTAATTTTCCAAAAGGAAAAGAGCATAGTCTCCTACTCCATATTGTCTCCCAAACACATCAAGCACATGTTCATTTACCAAAAGAAAACTAATTAAGCTATGTGCCTATGAAAAATGATCTAATTATATCAAAGACATACAAGATCTAATAATAAAAGTGCCAAGATCTAGTTACATACCTTCAATGTAATTTTCCAAAATCACAATTGTTATTAGTCTTAGCAATGCAATTCTTTTGGCAAGCAAATCCTATAAAACCACAAGTTAGGGCACAAAAATATGCAAATAAAAGCAATAACCTTGTAAAAACACTTGTTAGGAGATAGGAAATATCAAATACTTGTAATAAATTTTAATCATGCATTGAACTGTGTGCAAATAAAGTGCAAGCTCGTCGCAATATTTTTTTTTGCTTTTGACCTAGTCAACAAGATCCGATTTGTTTTGTATAATTTTGGCCCCAAAAATAGAAATGTAAATAAAAGAACCCTGTTAAAAATCTAAGAGCTTTCCAAAAATGTAAATGTTTTAGAAATATCCCTTAATTTGTGCCCTAGAGACCCATTTCACCAAAACAGACTAGTTTTTATAAATTAACTATTTGAGCTATGTTATTGCATATAAATTAAAAAAAAGAAGTAACCCCTTGTAGAATTTTGAGACCTTTCCAAAAATGTAAATTTTTCCAAAAATATGATGATTTGCAACCAAAAATTAATTTTCATGAAAAATCAATAAAAAATAACAAATCACAGAAAAATGATCAGAAAAATCTGATTTTTGGATTGAGACACCTTTCATCCATCCCCAACCTACAAAAAATAATGTCAATAAAAAATCCAAGCTGTTTGTGAGATATGATCAAATCTTTCAAAAACCTAGGGTTTTTTCTTTCAACTCAACATGCACAAGGGTTAGCATTAAAAACCAAAGTGAATATCCAAAAATTCATAGGTTTTCCCCATGGTGGGTGCCAAAAATGTGTACCAAAAAGTGAGGTCACTTCTATAAACCATTACACTTGAGGGAATCCATGAAAATGGAGATCTCCAGAAGCGGCTTATAGCTTCCTATCCATGATGTGCAAGAACCATGTAAATATTATGAATGGTGGCTCTCAAATGAACCTTAAAGAATGACCCTTGCAAGGTGCACCATAGAATAGAAGATTAAAATGATAATGCAAAGTAGATCTAAGCTAAAATGATATGCAAGAATGCAAGGAAAGTAGATCTAAGATGAGTTGCAAGATCTAAGCTAAAATGATATGCAAGAATGCAAGAAAAGTAGATCTAAGCTAGATGCAAGAAAGAAAATGACAATGATGATGCAATGCTCCAATATGAAAGTTCTAAGAATGTCATAGCTCTAAGATGCCAATATTGCAAGACTCCAAGATTCCAAGATTGTAAGACTCCAAGAACTTGCAATAAGATTTCAAGATCTTAAGAACCTAAGAATGCTATGAGGATGGGGTCTCAAGAATGAGGAGAGACTCTCCTTTTAAATGAATTTATAAATGAACGTACGATCAAGATTAAGAGGCAAAAATAAATGAGCAATGGTGGAGATTAAAACTTGGCTGATCAATGTGCTCAAGACTCTCAAGAGGCAAAATCAATGGACACGATTAAGAGGCAAAATAATGATTGGCTGAAATAAAGAGGCAAAAACCTTTTTAAAAATTTAAAAGATTCCATCTCATTGGAAAGTGCACTTTTTAATTTATTTTTAATTTTTAATTTATTATTTTTAGCAAAGTGGTTTCCATTATTTAATTTTAAAAGGGGACACATTCTTTTAATTAAATGTGGCTTAGGATAAAGTGATTTTATTATTTAATTAAAATATTTTATTATTTAATTAAAAGGGAGCATGTTCTCTTAATTAAATAAAGCTTAGGATAAAGTGGTCCAAATTTAGGATATAATCAAATAAATGATAAAATGATGATTTGATCAAGAAATAAGAGATTTAATAAATATGCAAAATTGTTTAAACACAAGATTTAGTCTAGTATTTAAATTTTTGTGTTAGAGTGGAGCTCAAGATTTACTAGACCATTTTTGGGTGATTACAGATATCTCTTATATTATTGCAAGTTTTCTATTGACCCTTACTACCCGATTACACTTAACATATATTTGATTTTCAACTACATTTTTGAATATCTTAAATCTATCTAAAGCTTTTGATTTTTCTCTTAATATAGTAACCTATGTTATTCTAGAATATTCATGATTGAGAAACATAAAATAAATTTCACCATTTATTCCTTTTATCCTTATAGGTCCACACAAATCTATATAAATTAGCTCCAAAGATTTTGAGGTAGAATATTCCTCGTTCTTGAACTTATTCCTTGTTTCCATTCCTATTTGATAATTTCTACACATAATGTTAGTAGGCTTGATAATTTTTGGAAAATATTTTACAACCTTAGAAGAAGTGGTCTTTAATATGTTGTTGAAATTGATGCGCCCCATTCTCTTGTTCCATAACCAACATTTTCCACTCTATGTAAAAAAACAATTGCTTCCTTTGTTTTCTTTTATGTAGTAAACATTGCCATCAATCCTTAAGCCTTTGTAACCAATCTTTTGAAACCTTTTCTTATCTTATATCTAGACCCATAAAAGATCATCTTGTAGCCTTTACTACATAATTGACCCACACTCAAGAAATAATATCTCAAACCTTTAACATAATAAACATCATCAGTTTTATGTTTGCCATTAACGAATATAACTCACTTACCACATATAGGTGCAATCTCTTCGCAAACAAACTAAAATAATCCACCATCAAATTTTTCAAATTCAAGAAACTTTCATGTATCACCTATCATATAATATAAATGTTTAGAATCAATTATCTAGGTTTTAGGTTCTTCTCTTGCATGTAGGGAAATCCTCATAATTATTCAACTTTCACTATTTTCTGTAGCATTCTAACTTTCAAACCTATAACTATCATTCTCCTTTGTAGCTAGGAATAATAATTTATCATTTGAATCATTCACATCTTCATCTTTTGATGAATGGGTATCTATTAGACAAATAATCTTCTTATATGTTATCTATCATAGTTTTTCTCTCATCTCTTCTAAGCTAACCTTTTTGTGATCACCATCAAACTTCTTATAGTTATCTTCCTTAAAAAGACATTTGCCAGCACAATTAATCATTCTTCCATAATTAAAGCATTTTAAGGGAAAATTTCCATTATACTTTATGAATCCTTTCTTTATTCTTCTACAAAGTTTACTTCTTTATCATCCAAATGACTGCTTGACTCAAGTACATCTTAAGTCTTTTTTGTAGATTTGAATGTACATCCTTCTTGGCATACTAACAATCTTCAAATTTTTAAATCTCAAAGACATAAATTGATCCATAAAGCTAATCCAATGTGTATATATATATTTCATGACTTTCCTTGATAGCATATAATTTAGGTTTGTAGGCTCTAGTCATGGTTCTCATTACTTTCCTAATAACTTCTTTAGCTTCTATGATTCCACAAATACCTTTGATTGCACTTACAACTTTATTTACTTGGTGTCGGTAACTTTCAATGTTTTTATCTTCAAACATCCTTAGGGTTTCAAATCTATACTTTATATTCTGCAACTTGACTTGCTTGATCTTCCTATCTCCTTCATAGAGATTTCTTAGTTTTTCCCAATTTTATTTTGTAGTTGTGTAATTCATGACCTTGAATGAATTTGACCGCTTAAACTACTGATGATAACATTTATATCCTTTTCATTGTTCTCATGCAACTTGATCTCATCTAGAGTAGGAGTACTAGCTATAGGATTGTATCCTTTCTTCTTAATATCCCAAATTCCAAATGGCATAGAATCAAAGTGTGGTTCCATCTACACCTTCCAAAAGAAATAATTTATTCTATCAAACTTTGGTACTTTATAACCATAGTCATGTGCCATGCAGGATCTTCCTCAAGTGATTAAGCTTCTCCAAGAGGAAATCAACGTTGATACCAATTGAACACACTACAAGATTGAGAGGCGGGGGGGTAAATTTTTCTTGTCCAAATATTAAACCTTTTCTATCACAAAAATGTATCAATATCTCTATCCAACTAACCATTAATGAGAGATAATACAATAAACACACAAACACATGAACACCAAATTTTAACATGAAAAAACCAATGTGGAAAAAACCATAGTGAGAGTCACACTCATTATATGAATAAAATTAAATACAATGTTTTAGACCAAAGTCAAGGAAGCTTACTTCTCCTGATTTGGAATTGCAGGCTAAGGTGCACAACCTTAGGGAAAGATAAAAATAAATTATAAGATCAAGATACATGATCCTAGGGAAGATAAAATATTGCAAAAGCTACCAAAAGGACTCACCATCTTCATTTTTGCACAAGTAATTGATGAATTGAATTAATGCAGGGTCTTATGATCATGTGAAATATTTATTTCCACAAACTTTATCAACTTTGAAATATATTATCAAATTCACATATCCGCTCTTCTACATTCACATCACATTGATTTCACATTCAATCCACACTCAATCTGTGCTCAAATCAAACACCAACACACCTATATACATAAAATTAATCACTGAAAGATTCAACTAGGTCATCCAAGATAAAAATAAATAATATTCACACAAAGTTGAGCACCATGAACATTTGTGCTCGATGAAATCCACCACAAGAGATAAAGGGGACCTAGATATATCATAAAATTCCTCCCACAATTGATTTAAATGAAGTGCATGCAATCCAACATCCTCCATTAATGATATCAAACGTAACATATAACAAAATATTATAACACGTTAACCACTTGGCTCAATAATATTTTCCAATGCCCATAAATAAATATGGATCTAAACATGGCATACTCATACCCATAATAACCTCTTAACTCATCACCAATGCATATCTAAATTGAAAGATCATAATTCCATTAAGATAGTCCACTAATTCAGTCAAAGACCCACATAGCTAATGATGCTAGACAACAAAACAACATATCTTCACTTACAAGGAATATCAACACAATATATTTACACTAGAACATTGCACAAACCTTATTAACATGTCCACCAAGCCGCACAACTAGAAACACCAATGAAGAGCTATGGGGAGCATTCTTGGAATCAATCCTAACCAAACTTGATAGCCAACCTCACTATCCATGAACAATAAATCACAACTTCAATCTCTAAACTATTAGGGACTTGAAAACATTATATTGCAACATTCAAAAGCCATAGATATTACAACCATAATTGCAAGCCATCGACTTCTTATGTTAATGAATGTAAGGCTTTCTCCCATAAGGACTTCAAATACTTTATTCTTCATATTTTAGCTTCCCATAATATCACCTTTTGGAAACATCACATTCTGACATGATATCAACATTAGACATCAGAACAATATTTGAGCACTCACTTATGAACCTCTATCAACTTCTACACATCAAGAAAAATATCAATCAATTAGGTTGACATTAATGCAAACAACAAGTTGAAATCAATGGAAATACTAAATAAATATTGCTAACAACAAGTACACTAATGATTGATGGAACCAAATGAGAGGGAAGAAGTTGCTTTTATAAAAATCTCAAGGAAAATCAAGGTCTTAGAAAAATAGGTTAAAATATGAATAACCAAGATACGAGGGTAGATAGGAATTAACATGATTAAGAGGGTGATTTACATCAAGGGATGAAATTAAGTGGTAGGTAGAGATGTTGAATTTTGATTAAATAATTAAATAATTAATAAATGTTTATTTAATTAAATAAGGACATTTATAGCTATCTACATTATCAAATAAGAACTCTAGGTTACCAAACCATAATCAACTCTATGAAGCTCACAAAAATGAGCTTCAAATGCCCAACACAGGTCACATTCACAATATCTATAGATGCCATTCTCACAAATATGCTAAAAAAGACCCAGCTCATAAAAAATTCATTGTAGCTGCAAAATAATTTCAACAACCTTTCATTCCTTCTAATATACCCCTACAAGATTTCCAAGCTAATAAATAAAAACTAGATGAATGCCTAGGACCAATAACCTTAATCTCTAATACCAGATGTTGGAAAATGAACACGTTCAATACCAAAGATTGTGAATGTAAATATCTATCATATTCAAGGATTAGATACAATCCTTTTGTATAGATACAACATGAAAATTTGAAACTTACATACAAATATGAAAACTTAAGTTGTCTCAATGTGGAAAACCATGATTAGATCCTTCTTTATGATGCCAAGAAATAACCTATATATCATGCTTTATAAACCAATCTTATGTGAGTGAACTTATAAAACCAATAAATAATGAATAACATCAACATAAGTTAGAATTAATAAGGTATAAATCAACAAAATGAGATCAACACACAACACAAGATTTACATGGAAAAACCTTTGTAAGGAAAAACCCCACTTAGAGGAGAGGCCAAGCTTGCTTTACCAACAATAAATGTGCTTACAATATAATCACTTTAATTATCCTCTTTTCCTCCACCATAGAAACACTTATGTAAATGTGAATAACCTCCTTATGCCTCCCACTTGTCCTTTGTTCCCGCAAAGAAATCTACATTCAATTGTTAAACATAATTCTACACCCAAAAGTATAAATTTATAGAATGAAAAGAGCTCCAAAATTCAACTAATAATGATGTCTAAAGAAGCCTCTTCATTCTTCAAAACCATAACCCTTGGAATGCCTCATTAGAACTCAAAATTATATATATTTTGGATCCAACACTTTCCCTCCAACTTGGGCACTTGTTCTTGCAAGATAAACATTGCATTAAATGCAACAAATGATGAAATATTGAGAGACACATGTTGCCTCTTCCATGCTCTTTCTTGGAGAAGTCCAAAAGAAACTCTTTTATCCACTTCATAAGTTATTAAATATCTTACTCTGGATGTCCATAAGTGAGGAAAATAATATAACATAAATATGTTCATAATCCATTTTTACCTGTGTGATGATGATAATCACCTTCATGAAATTAAGATCAAATTAGCAATAATTCTAAAGTAAATACAATGCAAATATATTTAAAAATGAAACTAAGATCTATAGCATCTCATGGCTCTCTAGAAAGAGGTGGTAAGTGAAACTCTCAGTTCAAATCTCCACTAGTGATACTTCTAAAACGAGAATGTATGTTGTTGTATGCTTCTACAATGCTTCTATGATGATGATTCTAGCTCAAATTGACAAAAGTATAATGCAAATTACTTTAAATGCTCTTAATTTATCTTAGAATGCTCTTCAAATGCCTATAGTAACAATGCTTTGTAAATGAATTTCCAAGATATCAATTGCTCTCAAAATGCTTCATATTTATAGTAAATTCCCAAGGGTAGGGGGTGGAGTGAAGTAATCATGATTTAACTTTGGTTGAGTCAAATACTTTGCTTTGTTCACAAATGGGGGGACAATTTAAAGGTTTGTCTCAAAGCTTTGGACAAAAGGACAAGATTGAGTGGTTGAGATTGAAACTTTAGAATGAGTGATTGAGATTCATCCTTTTCGAGTGATTTGTATTTTTTTGTCCTCAATTCTCATTGGTTGCTCAACTTTGTTGAAAGATATTAGGAATTATTAATTCAATTAATTAATTAAATTTAGCCATGTAAGGGTAATAGGTTCATTTTGATTTTTGATTTAAACAACTATACAACTAATTGATTAAAATCAATTATGTAGTGTTTTTCACCCCTTTAAGCTTTGATTTAATTATTTAACATCTTTATTTGATTTTTCCTTTGCTTTAATTGATTTTGTCCAATTTTATTTAATTATGTCCATTTTAATTGATTTGATCCCTTTTTGATTGAATTAGTGCATTTTGATGATTTTAAGCCATTTTATTGATTTTTGCAATTTAAAAGCACTTGTCCATTTTTACGTGTCTATAAATTCCCCTCTTTGAATTGATGTGTGAAGAATATTGATTCAAAGATTCTTTTGAGTCCTGATCATTTTTAGGTCCTGATTGCTGATTCACTGATACTAATTGATTGTTGCCTCTGATATGATATGATTGCTAGGTCCTGATATGGTGTGATAAACTGATTTGATATGCTTCTGATATGCCACTGATAATGATTCCAAAATTTTGATGCCCCACTGATTCCATTGATGTTTGATTTCAATTTCAATTTGATACCCTGATGCCCCCTCAAAAATTAAAACATATTGATTGCTTTATATGAAAAATTTGATGATGTTGGATTAATTGATCCAATATGTTTTCATTTCTAAAAAACATTGATGATAGGCTATGATTCAAGGATGCCCCGATTGATTTGATAGGTCAATATATAGGTCAAAGCCAATTTTCACCTCCAAAATTAGGTCAAAATAACTTAAATAGGTTGAAAAACCTTGTTTTACTATTCATTTTTACTTTTATCTTTGGTAATTTTGCTCTGGTCTTGCGGTGAATTTCGAGATGGTTGTCCCTATTTGAGAGCATTGATTCGAGAGGTGCTAGAGATATGCGAGGCCACCTGACTATGGACCTCCAGTAAGTTATTTCTAACTTCTTATTTGCATTTATTGCTCATTTATTAGCATTTATTGCAATTTCCCATTTCATCATTGCCTTTAATATGCAAAATCACGCCTAGGAAAATTTCACTGTCGCCTAGACCCTTTTACTGTCACATCCACACTTTTCTCTCACGCATCTGTATAGTTTAATGTCACTTAAGAAACTTTCATTCTTGCTTGAGAATAGGATACTCACGCATAGACCTAGGTCAAAATGCCCATTTTCATATATTCTATCACGTAGGAAACCCTAACAAATTGACTGTCACCTAGGCCACATTTTGTTGTCGCCTAGCATGATTCACTATCGCGTAGCATGAGAACTATCGCGTAACACCCGAATAATGTCGCGTCACAACTTTTTGTTATCACTTAAGAGGAATGTCGCTTGGGATGATTAAAATCATGCCTGCAACCTTTGGAAATGTTTTCTTCTTTTTCTTTCACTTGTACTTAATTGTGTCTAGTGAAAAAATTTGATGACTTCTGATGCTCGAGTCAAATGATTAGATTAGGTCTATTGCATTCAAAAAAAAAAAGGATTAGGATATCAGGATAGTGTTACCAATGAATGTAATGTGTCAATCTAATTAGGATAGGATACTGATAGGATAAATCAATCAATGTGAAAACTGATATGATTTGATACTGCTGCTTCATTCTCAGGACACAGAGACACGAACAAATGGTACTTGGTGTGATTTATTAATAATTTTGATAGACTTGATTGACTTGAGATAATTCCTTGATATGGTATACTGATATGATTCCTTTGCTTTGCCAGCAGGCAAACTTTCCTACTCTATACATTCAGGCAGTTGCTTCTTGGGTCATTGATTTGGGCCAGACACTTACAGATGCTGAGTTTTGTGTGATTGAGTTGTGTGGTTTGAGATTCCTTCTTGATCTTCCATGGTTCTAGCTGAACCATGGTTTATTGACTATAGTGGTGGAGTGATGGCATTCCGACCATAATACATTTCATTTTCCCTATGGAGAGATGACTATCACGCCTGAGGACGTGTATAGATTACTACGTATTCCATGCAGAGGAGAGGTAGTGTATTATGATTCCATATATGATTCTATTGTCTACCGACAAGTGTTTGGGGACAACTCTATTGATGATGATACAATCACCTAGCCTCAGTTTTCTTCCTTTCCTACATTGCCAACAGTACTTGGTGCACTGATCGGTGGGTTTCTTCTTCCCGACTGATGAGGTCATGGTTTTTCTGTCAGATGGGGTAGGATTCTGGAGGATTTACTTGCTCATCCTCGATGCTTTGATTGGGGGTCATGCATCCTTGCACAACTCTACCATGATTTGCACGAGGTAGTCTATCGAGAGAGTGCATCCTTGTCGGCTGGTGCAGTGATTCTTTAGTTGTAGATATGGGAGCATCTTCCCATCACTAGGCCTATTTATGACAGGGTTCAGCCTCAGGGTTTTCCATATGCTTTTCTATACACTAGGATGGTTGTGCAGCATCATTTAGGTCATTTGGATTACTAGCGGTGACATATTGATGATCTTGATCAGGTTTTATGGAGACCATACAGGGGTTGTGAGCTGTGGACAGAGGATGATGATGAATTACCTTACATGTTTGCCCCTCACTGGATGATTGGTCACACTGCTACTACTATTGAGTGCTTCTGCTTTGGTAGAGTTTCTAGACAGTATGGTTAGACACAAGATATGCCACAGGGTACAACACTATATGCTCGGATATAGACAAAGAGATCTTTGTGGGGTCCTCTCATTGATTATCAGTTTGCCTTAGATTAGATTGCTGGTATGACTTATTGCAGGTGGGAGATGCTTTCTGGTGTGGAAAATGCAGCTATGTCTCATGAGTTTTCCAATTGGTGGGCTCGTAACAGGTTTACTCATTTCACTGATCCAGCAAAGCCTGTGATGGATCGGGGTGATGGAGGTGGTGGTGGTAGACGGTGGAGATGATGAGGATAGAGAGATCCTCTAGCTATTGGTCGAGTACGGGTGAGAGGTGGTCATGCAAGGGATGTAGATTGTGCTAGAGGTCATGATGAGGTACTTGATGTACATCCTAGATCAGATAGACAACATAGAGTTCATAGACATCAGAGATAGGAGAGACAGGCTCATGTTGATGCCGCTAGGCAGATTCCAGGTGGATTGGATCCTTTGGTTCAGTTGTAGAGAGTTGCCTTGGCTCAGCAGGATGATGTTCCAGTACAGTAGGATTAGGTTATGACATAGCAGGTGCCTACACAGGATCAACAGCCACAAGATTAGGGACATGGTTCATAGGATGTTCCCACTATGGGTACTGTAGTACGGGAGGTTCAGGCTATGAAGACAAATATGTCCACCATTGTTGGATGTTTAGATCAGGTTGCCACCTTGATGCAGCAGTTCATGTCAGCTATGGTTCAGAGACAGAGTAGAGTGATTAATTCTTAGGCTCCTCCCCCACAGGATGGTAGAGGTCCAGATGGATCTGGTCCTACAAGATCTTGATTGATAGATTCACTCATTGTTGATGTATGTCACATGCCATGTTTTTTTGATTGATTGGACCAATTGATGTATCACTTTGTATGACATTGTATCTTGATATACTAAGTTGATGGATCATTGATGAACACTTTTTTGATGATATATGATGATATACTCCTTGGTTCTCCTTGATGAGTTGTTTATGAGATTATCTTTTATGCAGCTATATGATGTTTTATGCATTTACTTTGATTTATGCTATGGATGTAGTTATCTTATTTTCTGATATAGATAAATGATATATGGATTTATGACATGGTTTTCCCTATTTCTCAATGTATGGATGCAAAGTGTTTTATGGAAATCCATATGGAAATGCCCCTTATGTTTTTGAAAATTTTCAATGGATCCAATGCAATTCTATCTTTAGTTATTTGTATGCAAATGATGTATGGATGTTTTTTCCTTTTTCTAGTATATGGATAGTGACTAATGATTATGCTATGCATGAATGCAAAAGATAATCTTTTTTTTTTTTTTTTGTTCAAGAGTAAGACGTTTGATTGAATCCCTCATTTCTTTAATGTTTTGACTAACCAAGATTATTGATGTACCCCCTTTGCCCTTGGAAAATTAACCACAAACAAATGCAATTAATCTAACATGATAATGCCATTAATCTAACAGGATAAAGCAATGCAATTAATCTAACATGATAATGCAATGCAATGCAACCTAAGTGTCACCAGCTTTTAGAAAAGCAATGCCATGGAGATAAATTTTCATCATTGAGAATTTTGGGACCGGAAAGCTAGTACAATAATCACTGACCACATCATGATGATATGAATACCACTTTTTCACTTTTTAGGTAACCTCTTTTTGAACCAAGTACAACCCTCACTAGTTGGATGACCAAACTATGGGAGTCTGAATACCGGTGTCAATAGATTCAATGTTGCAAGTGGATTTTTGGTATTAAGATATGGAAGATCTAAATAGCCAAGGGATCCGTTTGCATAAACAAGCAAAGGTCAATCCATCCTCTTATGAGATAGTCCTTAATGGTTCTTTGATGACCATGTCGTTAGACAAACTCTCATAAGTTGATGAATCTTCCTCAAAATAATCACTCAAAGGAAATAAAATATCACATCTTTCTCATGGCTAATCTAGTCGAAACATCATCGAATAGCTCAAAAGATGTGATAAAAAGTCAATTTCTTAAAGATTATCAAAAGAAAGTTTCAAGTGTTTTGCAATGTTTCATAATTTTCAAAAAGTATTTCCAAGCATTCTGATCTTTAAGGTGTTTTGTCAATTTTTAATCCCGAATTATAAAGTCAATGAAGGCTCATGGATCAAGTTGTAGGATCAAATAATTAGGTTTTGAACAATGATATCTATCAAAGGTTCAATAAACTTTCCACTCTTCTGAAACTCTAAAAAATCTTTCTCTGCCGTGACTAATTGTAGCACTTATTGAATCCATATGGTACCAAATTTCCAACCTTCTTCTATCCCCAAGTGATAAATAGGATCATTTGACAAACTTAGGGCTGATAGGCAATGCAACAATGCAACTGAATGACTTTATTATGACTATGTACAAATGACGGATGCAATGATAATTGTACAAATGGGATGTTGGAAATGCAATATGGACATATGTGGCTAGGAAAGACAAACTTAAGGGAACAAAAGGTGCTTTTTTACCAAGTTTTCACCTTCTGGATCTTTTTTTTTAAACCAAGGTGCTTATTGCTAGGTTTTCACCAAGGCAATTTTTTATTTTTCTCTTTTTCAATTTTTTTTGTATTTTTCAAGATCTCTTTGACTATGTGCAATAAATATGATGCTCCTCATCTGATACTCTTTATACTCTTTCATCTCCTTCATGTGTAGAACCTTTTGAGATGAATGTTGTTGATGGGTTCTTGAAGTTCCTCTCCTTCACAATCTGATAACTTATAGGTTCCTGTTCCAAATGAAGACACTATGATGAATGGGCCAAGCCAATTATCCTCCCATTTGCCTTTCTTCTCTCTTTCAACCTAATTCTTTGGGTTCTCTCTTAACACTAAGTCTCCTACCTGAAAGACTCTCAGTTTGATATGTTTATTGTAGTTTCTCAAGATTCTATTTTGATACACTTTCAGGTGCTCATAAGCTTGTGTTTGATGTTCTTCTAGCAACTCCAATTGTTGAAGTCTAGCGACTCTATAGTCTTCATCTGTGATCAACCCTTGCAATGACACTCGTAAAGATGAGATTTCAACCTCTAATGGTAGAACTGCTTCGGCCCCATAGACTAATGAAGATGGCATGGCTCCCATAGGTGTCTGAATGCTCATTCTATAGGCCCATAATGCTGGATTAATTTGCACATACCAATCCCTTCCTGATTTATTGACCGATCTCTTCAAGATTTTCAAAATATTCTTATTTGTGGCTTCAACTTGCCCATTTCCCTGAGGGTAATAGATTGATGAGGAATAGTGAGTAATATGAAACATAGCACAAAGTTCATCCACGTCCTTGTTTTTGAACTATTTTCCATTATTTGTTATTATGGCATGAGGAATGCCATATCTGCAAATGATGTGGTTCAAGATAAACATGGAAATTTTCTTACCCATGGTCATGATCAAAGGAACTGCTTCGACCCACTTAGTAAAATACTCTGTTGTAGTTATGATTTATTTGTGACCATTTGAAGAAGGTGGGTATATGATGCCAATTAAATCAAACCCCCATTGATAGAAAGGCCATGGTGTAACAAATGGGTGCAATTCCTGTGTCGGTGCATGTATCATGTCACCATGATATTGACATTTGCTGCATATCCTGACAAAGTGGCAAGCATCTTTTTCTAATGTCTTCCAGAAATACCCTAAGTGAAGGATCTTCTTAGCTAGGTTTAAACCGCTTGCGTGTGACCTGCAAATGCCTTCATGAACCTCATGCAAAGCTAACTTAGACTCTTCCTCCTCTAGACACCTAAGTAACATCCCGTCGAGACCCTTACGATACAATGTTTCTGAGAGGATTATGTAACGAGCTGATTGGCGTATAAAGTTTCATTTTTGGGCTCGGGTTTGGTCTAAAGGTAGCACTTGGTCTTTGAGATATGTATATATAGGGTCATACCAAGGTGAATCATGTCCATGTAATAGGGAAACAATTTGGGTGTCGAGAAGGTTGAATGCTGATTTCACCAACTCCTCCACCAAGAACTCGTACTTCTCATTTTGATCTAGTTTTTATAACAAGGAAGCCAAGGTGGCCATGACATCAGCTGCTTTGTTTTTCTGTCTCAAAATCTGCTCAAAAGTGATCAAGGCAAAGTAATTCTTCCATCCATCAATCATGGTCTTAAATGGCATCAACTTTTCATCTTTAGTGTTATATTCATTGTTGACTTGATTGATAATGAGTTGAGAATCTCCATATATTTGTAGCTCTGTGATGTTCCATTCTAAGGCCATTTTGATGCCTATGACTAGTGCCTCATATTCTGCTATGTTATTTGTGCATGGAAACAAGAGTTTTTAGGACTTAGGAATGGTGTAACCTTGAGGAGTGACCAATAATATGCCGGCCCCGGAACCTCCTTGAGTATAGGAGCCATCAAAGTATAACTTCCACATTTTTGTTTCTATGTTTACAATGGCAGAATCTAGAAATTCCACTTGAATAGTTTGTGTAGAAGTCATTAGATTCTCAACTAAGTGATCTTCTATCACTTTCCCTTTCATTGCTTTTCTATTGAGATACTCAATGTCGAATTCACTCAATATGATAACCCACTTCGCTATCCTACTTGTTAAGGCAGTTTTACTTAGCAAATACTTGAGAGGATCAATTTTGGAAATTAGCTTTACCTTATGCATCAACATATAATGTCTCAATTTTTGAGATGCAAACACAATTTCTAGGCAAGCCCTTTCCATGAATGTATAGTTAAGTTCATATTTGATCAATGTCCTACTCAAATAGTAGATAGCTCTTTCCTTTCCTTGTTCATCCTCTTGTGCCAAAAGTACTCCTAGAGATCTATCAGTAGTAGATATGTATAAAAGAAATGCTTTGCCCTTGATTGGTGGCATTAAGATAGGTGGATTTATCAAATAGGTCTTCAATAATGTGAAAGCTTGATCACATTCTTCATCCCACATGAACATAGTATCCTTATGTAGCAACCTTGTGAAGGAATGACATTTTTCGGCCAATTGAGAAATAAACCTTCTTATGGATTGTATTTTGCCTTGTAAGGACCTCATTTGGCCGATGTTCTTTGGTATCTCCATATTCATTATTGCTTGCATTTTCTTTAGGTCCACTTTAATTCCTTTGGCTGAAACTATATAACCTAATAAATTTTTAGATTGGACACCAAAGGCACATTTCTTTGGGTTTAATTAGACTTTGAATTGCTCCAACTGAATGAATATCCTTTTCAAAATTTGTAGGTGTTCCTCTCTTTTGTGGGACTTGGCCAATATATCATCCACATAATCCTCTAAAAATGTATGCATCATGCCGTGGAAGATAGTTGTCATGGCCCTTTGATATGTGGCTTCGACATTTTTAAGGCCGAAGGGCATGACATTCCAACAAAAGGTGCTCCAAGGGCATGTAAAGGTAGTCTTCTCTTGGTCTTCAAGTGCAATTTTGATATGATTATATCCGCTAAAACCATCCATTAGGGAGTACATGGAATGACCCTCTATCAAGTCAACTATTGCATCAATGCTTGGAAGTGGGAAGTCATCCTTAGGACAAGCAAGATTTAGGTCTTGAAAATCCGTTCATACTCGAATGGATTTGTCATGTTTTGTGACTGATACAATGTTAGATATCCATTCAACATAGGCTATTGCCCTTATGAATCCCATCTTCAACAATTTTTCTAATTCTGCCTTGACTAAGAGAGCTATATGTGGGTGCATTTTCCTCAACTTTTGCTTAACGGGCTTAACCCCTGGTCTAACATTCAAATGATGCATTATAAAGTTAGGATCTAATCTGAGCATGTCGGCATATGACCATGAAAAGTTCACTTGTTCTTCTTGGAAAAACTTGATGAAGTCCTCTCTTTCTAGAGGTGTAAGTGATGCTGCCAAGTGTATAAATTTTGGATCCACTTCCATCCCAATGTTAACCTTTTCTATCGGCTCTATGAGTATAGGTGACCTTTCTTCCTCATGCTCTGGTAGAGTATCCAATCTCTCTTCCTTTGATGCCACAATTGGGTTTTCACCAAAGGAAACATCTTTTACCTTTACTTTTTTGGGTTCTAATGCTACCACATAATGGTTTTCAGCACTAGAACTTTTCTTTTTCTTATTTTTTTTCATTTTTTTTATTTTGACTAAGAGATTGAACCCCTACTGCTTCTATCATGTTTGGTTCAAATCCATTGGTGAAAGAGGGCTCAACCGCATTAAGGTATTGGTTTTCTACTTGATCATTTGGAAAATAAAGCAAGTCACTTGGCTCGGTTTGGTCCCAATCAATAAGATGGGGATTTATCAAGGATAAGGTTTCATTAGGAAAGTTTTCATCAATTTGGTTTATGGACATGACTTCATTTGAGGGTTCGTACATTGTATCATTTAGATCTATGATGTGCACTTCCTCAAAATGGTCCATGGAAGAAGGGTTGAAATCCTCTTCACTTGAGTCCTTATCGACTTCTACGGGAAATAGTGTGGCAAAATCCATGAGTGGATTAAAACTAACATTTGAATCTCCCTCCTCCAAAGGCATCCAAAATGTATCTATCCATGGTGGATTAGTAGGTGCTTGTCCTATGTGAAGACCTTGTATATTAGGCTCTTCATTGACTTGAGTTTCTTGCCTTGGGATCTTTGCATAAGTATGTATTGTAACTACTTCTTTATCCTGACATGATTCATCAGATAGGGTGTCCCACTCATAATCCTGGGAGTCATCACTATCTCCATCAGATTCTAAGGCATTTACTTGAGGATAGAAATCTTGCATTGGGCTGGAGCTTTCACCTTTGTATTGGTAGCCTACTTCGAATCTTTCTTCTTTCACCCTCCAAGTAGGTTCAATGGGTTCTAGTAAACCTCTATTCCTTTGGCCTAAGGGTCCTCTTCCCTTGTATCCCATCTTCTACATTATCTCAAACCCTTTCCCATATTGCTTAGTTTGTATATTAACATGCTGGATTCTTTCCATGGGAGTGTTTGAGGTATCCTCTTCATCATGATAAAGCCATTGAAGGAATTCATTCTCTTCCTTGTCAAATGCTGATTTGTCACTTTCTCTTACGAAGTAAGAGTTATACTTATGAGGTAAGTGTTCTTTTGATGGTTTACCATGTGTTCTTGGAGATGTGGGTATGTTGAAGAGGGAAACAGAGTATTCCCCTACTCCTTTGGAACTAATTTTGCATTGTTTGTCAAATGCATCCATCATCTCACCCATTTTCTTGTAGTTTTTCTTTTTAGCTTGATCTTTTTCTTCTCTAGTGGGTTTGTAGATTACTCTCTCTAATTTAAGTACTTGATCTAAACCTTCATTTGGAGTTGGACCCTCGTAGCTCATCTTTTCCTTTCCCTTAGTTGATGTCATTGAGCTAGCTTGAGGAGGGTTTAAAGTAGCACTTAATGTTATTATAGGATCATCCATTTTGGTATCTTCAATGGTGGCTCTTTGAATGATTCCTTCCTAGTTATGTGGAATAAATAGCTCATGAAGGGGTTTGAGTGCATTGCAATATTGGAATGGATTTGAGTCCCCTCCAACCGTAATTTCTTCACCCATGTACATAAATTTGATGCATTGGTGCTATGTGGATGGGACTTCTTGCATCTCATGAATCCATGGTCTCCCCAACAAAATATTATAAGTTAACTTCATGTCCAATACTTGACAATTGGTGTCCTTCTTGACAGGTCCCATTTGAATAGGCAATACGATCATGCCTTTAGAGGCCCTTTCAACTTCATCATAAGCCTTTATGGTGATTCTTTTTGTAGGGTCAATGCAAGACTCGGACAACCATAAGGATTTAACAAGACTTAATGTGAAAATGTTAAGGCCAGGTCCTCCATCAATGAGAGCTCTTTTGACTCTATGGCATTCAATCAAGACCTCTATATGTAGTGGTAGGTTTTGGGGATGAGTAATAGACATGTCATATTGGTCGGAGAATGACAAGAAATAAGGTGCAATGAGATGACCTACCATGTTTTGGAACTTCCCCTCTTCTAAGTTAGTAGGAACATTCATCTCTACTAGATATTTTTCTAAAATTTCCTTATGGTTGGGGGATAGCTTCAATAGCTCCAAGATAGAGATTTGTGCTAGAGTTCTTTGCAACTGATCTACCAAGCTATAAGGTTTTGTTGCTATAGAAGATTGCTTGATCATAATGTTGGATTGCGGAGTGCTAATAATTTTAGGAGCAACCCCTTGTAGGGTAATCCTCAAAGTCTGTCCTCTATTAATAACATTGGATGTCTCTTTTTGGGGTTGTTCCTTGATTGTTATAGCATTCACAATGTTATCATAAGGTGGTGCAAAGTTAATGTTATTGCTGCTTTATTTCTTGCCATTGGATGACTCCCCTTTAACATGTTTATAGAAGGGTTGTTTGAACGTCGTATGGTCTTCATTGCTTTGAGGTCCATCAATGGTGATCATGCCATTATCGATTAAGTCTTGCACTATATTCTTTAGCTGCAAGCATTCATTTGTCATGTGCCCTTGAATTTTGTGGTACTCACAATGGTTATTGGCACTCCACCAACTAGGCTTGTTGTGTGGCTCAAAAGGCTAAATGCTAGGTAGAGTAATGATATTGTTAGCTATGAGGGTCTTTAATGCCTTTTTGAGGGGTTCACCCAAGGGTGTGAAGTTCCTTTGAGGAGTTGGCACCAAATATTTATCAAATTTATTATTCCTTGGATTATTTCCTTGGTTGCCATTATTAGCATTGTTGTTGTAAGGTGCATTGGAGGTCTGGTTGGCATTATTCACCTGATTAGGTGTTCTTGTAAGAGAAAATGGAGTCACCTTCAAGTTGCTAGAGTCAACAACCCCATCATTGACTATTCCCTTATTGTTGTTTTTATACCAATTATTGCTATTGAACCAATTCTTATTCTGATTGGTGCCATTGTTGGAGTTATTGTTGTTAGAGTTGTTCTTGTTATCTTTATACAATTTCAGTTCCCCAGTCTTAACCAACACTTCTTCTGTTGTTACTCCATTTTCTATGAGGTCTTAGAATGTCTTGGGACATTTCATTCTCAATCGGTAGTTCATCTTGGTGCTCAAACTATTAATGAATATGTCCATTTTTTCCTTCTCGGGCACACTCCTAGGATACCTAGCAAATACTGTCCTCCACCTTTGTAAGAAAGTGAGGAATGCCTCTCCATTTGTTTGTTTGGTATTGCATAATGTTATCATTGTGACCTCATGCTTGATTTTGTATGAGTAATGGGCCATGAATTTTGAAGCTAATTCTTCGAAGGTTTTTATGCTGGAGGGTAACTTAGAAAACCACTCCATAGCCATGCCTCCTAAGCTTCTTGGGAATAGTCTCATTAAATAGGTGGTATCATGCATGAACTCTAAGCTCAATGCACAAAAATCACATAAGTGATCTTGTGGATCCGATGTTCCTTCATATTTGTCATATTTGGGAAACACTACATTGATCAGGAATGGTGCCATTACTATACTTCTATCAAATGGGAATGGACACAATGCTTCAATAGAAAAGGGTTTGGGATCCCCACTTTGCTTTATTGTATCCAGTTGCATTTGAAATATTTTGAACTATTTGTTCATGATGTCAATGGCACTTTCTTCAACTTCGGGTGGTCTAAGTTGATTCACATCATAATCTCGTGGAAGTGTAAGACCCATTCGGGCTAGGTCCATGAAATACTTTGCTTTATCTCTTGCCATTGATTTTTCCATGAGTCTTAAGAAATAGGGGCATTGAATGGCTTCATCAACCTTGTCATCGGTGGCATCATCGACGGTTGGTTCAGTATTAGTTCTTTGGTGAGTGGTATCAATTCCTTGAGTGTTTTGATCTGCCCCTCCACTATTGGTATTGCCTTGGTTATTCATGTCAATGCCCCCATTATTTGCATCACCTTGGTTATTGGGGTCGATGCCACTATTACTTTTATTACCCAAACTACCATGGTACATCATGTTGTCTTCCACTTCTTGTTCAGGTGATTTTTGGCGTATTCTTGGAGTGGTAGACTCGTCTCCTGTGTAAGGGAGTTCTTGACTCAAATAAGTCCCATCTGCTTGCAAGGTTTGCTTGATGTAGTAGGATCTAGTAAAAGCAGGCATGAACCTTGGAGAATAAGAGTCAATATTACCCGTGGTCAAATCCTTTGTAAAATTTGCAAAAATGGTGTAGAACATGATTTTTGACTGGGCTGAAGGTTGGAACAGTAAGAACACGGAAAATGGTACTCAAATATATGATCAAAATTTTCTGACCCCCCCTACAAATACTCTTTGTTTTCCCTTTTAGATTTCTAGGCGTCACTGATTTGAGCATAGGCGAGACTAAATTTTTCTTACGCGTGATGATGATAATCACCTTCATGAAATTAAGATCAAATTAGAAACAATTCTAAAGTAAATACAATGCAAATCTATTTAAAAATGAAACTAAGATCTATAGCATCTCATGGCTCTCTAGAAGGAGGTGGTAAGTGAAGCTCTCAGCTCAAATCTCCACTAGTGACACTTCTAAAATGAGAATGTATGCTGTTTTATGCTTCTACAATGCTTCTATGATGATGATTCTAGCTCAAATTGACAAAAGTATAATGCAAATTACTCTAAATGCTCTTAATTGCTCTTATAATGCTCTTCAAATGCCTATAGTAATAATGCTTTGCAAATGAATTTCCAAGATATCAATTGCTCTCAAAATGCTTCATATTTATAGTAAATTCCCAAGCGTAGGGGGTGGAGTGAAGTAATCATGATTTACCTTTGGTTGAGTCAAATACTTTGCTTTGTTCATAAATGGGGGGACAATTTAAAGGTTTGTCTCAAATCTTTGGACAAAAGGACAAGATTGAGTGGTTGAGATTGAAACTTTAGAATGAGTGATTGAGATTCATCCTTTTTGAGTGATTTGTGTCTTTTTGTCCTCAATTCTCATTGGTTGCTCAACTTTGTTGAAAGATATTAGGAATTATTAATTCAATTAATTAATTAAATTTAGCCATGTAAGGGTAATAGATTCATTTTGATTTTTTATTTAAACAACTATACAACTAATTGATTAAAATCAATTATGTAGTGTTTTTCACCCCTTTAAGCTTTGATTTAATTATTTAACATCTTTATTTGATTTTTCCTTTGCTTTAATTGATTTTGTCCAATTTTATTTAATTATGTCCATTTTAATTGATTTGATCCCTTTTTGATTGAATTAGTGCATTTTGATGATTTTAAGCCATTTTATTGATTTTTGTAATTTAAAAGCACTTGTCCATTTTTACGTGTCTACATTACCATTGCTAATGGAATCCATCACCCATTATGAATATTACAAACAATACTGAGAAATAAATATTATAAAATATTTTTCCAATACATCCTAAGTGTCTTAGGATACTTTTTAAGGATGTTAGAACCATGCCATATGATTTACAAGGTATATGGAACCTTAATGTCAACCAAAAGCATCTAGTAGTTTGTGTGAAATTGGAATTTATAGATTTGGACACTACTACATTTGGGGCCAAATTTTGACAGACACTTCCGACAAGTAAATTTTTTTTAATGAATTTGTTATTTTTTGTAAAAAAATAGGCCCCGATGATGTCGATATTCCAATGGGTTTTAAAATGACCATCGAAATTCTGACAGTTTTTGGTATACATAAAAAAAAGTGAAGCGCCAAATCATTTTTATTTCAATTGGCATAGGAAAGGAGCGGGAGAAAATGAGCTGGGCGCGCGCGAGAGAAGGTATGTGATTTCTTCATCTTTTGAGCCTCTGGCATCATATTCGACTGCAAATTTCATATGCCTTGCATTTTATTTGATCATGAATGCTCTCTGAAATGACCACATTCTACTGGTGTCATGCCCTAGCTGGTGCTTTATCTCTATTATTTGATGTTACTAGTGTTGTGCCCTAGCTTGTGCTTTAACTCCATTATTTGATGTTATTGGTGCTTGTGCTCAAGGATATCCATTTTTTTGAAATGTTAACTATGGTTATCAAATGGATAGCCCATGAGCTTCTAGCTAGGCACAATTTATATTGATAGCCTAGGGCATCAAATGTATTGTTATATCATTGATAGTTGAGACTTTGTTAAAAGGAAATAGGAAAAAGAAAGATTTTGATTTAGTGCTTTAACTCCATTATTTGATGTTATTGGTGCTTGTGCTCAAGGATAACCATTTTTTTGAAATGTTGACTGTGGTTATCAAATGGACAGCCTGTGAGCTTCTAGATAGGCGTCATTTGTATTGATAGCTTAGGGCATCAAATGTATTGTTATATCATTGATAGTTGAGACTTTTTTAGAAGAAAATAGGACAAAGAATGATTTTGAGTTATTTTCTCTATTTTGATCCCTAAGTGGCTTACAACCCTAGAGAAGTATATGCAAATTTACAAATGCAGTTGTAGGATATATAGCAGCCGATAATTCACAAGAAATCCATGCATCCAATTTGAATAGAAATTAATACAAAGAAATAGGGTCCTCAAATGGCCCAGTCATCTGGACCTTGACTGTCCCCTCAACCAGTGACCCTTCAAAATCGGGTTATCATGCAATCAGTGAGTGATCCTTCATTCTCCTAGTTTTCCCTACATCCAAACATATTGGAAAAATATAATACAATGATAACAAGCCTTTCAAAATCCCCCTTCCCTCAAGGAACACTATCAACATCTAGAACTTGACTGTTCCCTCAACTAGTGACCCTTCAAAACTGGGTTATCATGCAATTAGTGAGTGATCCTTCATTCTCCTGGTCTGTCTCGCATCCAAAAATATTTGACATACACAATATAATGATAAAAAGTCTTTCACAATCCCCCTTCCCTCAAGGAACACTATCAACATCTGGACCTTGACTGTCCCCTCAACCAGTGACCCTTCAAAACTGAGTTATCATGCAATTAGTGAGTGATCCTTCATTCTCCTATTCTACCCTACATCCAAACATATTGGAAATACACAATACAATGATAAAAAGTCTTTTACAATCCCCCTTCCCTCAACAAACACTATCAACATTCAGACCTTGACTGTCCCCTCAACCAGTGACCCTTCAAAATTGGGTTATCATGTATGACTCTCATAAACTCCAGATTTTGTGACCAATAAAGATGTCTTTTGTCTTAGGCCTGATGCCATAGAATCCTGTACTTTTTTCTTCTACAAATCCACATGATCATTTTTACCAAAAGAAATCATGTTGTTCCTTTCATCAACATTACTAGGAAGTTGTGTAAAAGTGAAAGTTTCACCATTCTTATGCACAATATACATATTTTCAAAACCATAATGAATTGTCCTTCTAGATGCTTGCCATGGCCTTCCCAAAATGATATGACAACATGTCATAGGGACTATATCACACAAAAATCTATCAACATACCCTCCAATGGAAAAATAAACATAAGCTTGTTTCCTTATTACAATGTTTTGTTAATTATTCACCCAAGATTCCTTATATGGTCTATCAAGTGGAAAAATTTTCAAATTCAGTTTGTTTACCATTTCATAAGATACAAAATTATCAAAAGAACTAGAATCTATTATCTCAAGACACTTGTATGATTGATGTCCCACTTCTCCACAAGTAAACCACTTCCCTGTGAAGATACCACTACCTTCTCCTGAACCAAATCTACCTCATCCTCTTTGTCCTTGCCTTGCATCCATAATTTGTTCCTTACCTTTGTTAGCATTTTTCTGACCTTGTGCCTCATTAAATCTACCACCTCTACCTTGGTTTGAACTTCCTCCACCATTCTCTTGTCTCTCTTATATTCTTCTTATATTTTCCTCAGCCTTCTTGGTTATTTTGTAACATTATTCCATAGATCTAGGGGTAGAAAGACTAAGTTCATCTTGTATATTAAACCTCAGTCCCCCAATGTATCTTGCAAGTTTCTCCTCAACATATTCCTCATGTTGTACTCTGATATCTAGCTTATAGAATTCCTCAATGTACTTCTTCATATCCATGTCTTTTTGTTTAAGACCTTGCATCTTCTTGTACAACTACACCCTATAGTCATTGGGAAATTTTTTTGCCTTCATCTTCTCCATCATACTATACCATGATGTAATCTTGGGCTTCTCATTCTTCCATATTTTAGCTTGATCAATCAGTGAGTGATCCTTCATTCTCCTGGTCTGTCCTGCATCCAAACATATTGGAAATACACAATACAATAATAAAAAGTCTTCAACAATCCCCCTTCCCTCAAGGAACACTATCAACATCTGGACCTTGATCGTCCCTAGCCTTAACTAGTGACCCTTCAAAACTGGGTTATCATGCAATCAGTGAGTGATCCTTCATTCTCCTGTTCTACCCTACATCCAAACATATTGGAAATACACAATACAATTATAACAAGTCTTTTACAATCCCCCTTCCCTCAATGAACACTATCAACATCTAGACCTTGACTGTCCCCTCAACTAGTGACCCTTCAAAACTAGGTTATCATGCAATCAGTGAGTGATCCTTTATTCTCCTGGTCTGCCCTACATCCAAACATATTGGAAATACACAATACAATAATAATGCATGGAAATCCTTTGATGAATCTCAGTCACTGGTAACACATGGACAGTCAAACCAATAGTCTCCAAATAATTCAATAAGTGAATATGAATGCTTGAAAACTTTCCTCTCAACTTCCCCAACCACTCCTAATCGGTTAGAGGGATATTTCTAGAATCTCCACTATTCCTATCCTTACCAACAATTCTTAAACATACTTTATCTGATATGATAATAACATGCTAAACTGAACCAATGACATGTTCTTCATGTGGTACAAGGAAGATTTGGCTATCAAATCTTCCTTCGTGCAAGCTGAGCACGAGAGAAGGTATGTGATTTCTTCATCTTTGATTGGTATCTTTGATGGGCAACGTCTTTCGAGCCTCTAGCATCATATTCTACCACAAATTTCAAATGCATTGCATTTTATTTTATCATGAATGCTCATTGAAATGACCACATTCTACTGGTGTCGAGCCCTAGCCTATGTTTTATCTCCATTATTTAATGTTATTGGTGCTTGTGCTCAAGGATATAGATTCACTATTTTGAAATGTTTGAATTCATGTTTGTTGATATTACAATTCATCATATCAGATAAAGTATGTTTAAGAAGTTTTAGTGTCTAAACACTCAACTAATCCCTCTAACTGATTAGGAGTGGTTGGGGAAGTTGAGAGGAAAGTTTTCAAAATTCATATTCACTTATTGAATGCTTTGGAGACTACTGGTTTGACTGTCCATGCATTAATGTTTAGAAGAGATCAATAAAGTATTTAAAGACATTCTTACATGTTTGGAGAGGTTTGAGAGGCACTTATCATGAATGTACCCTCACAAATAGTGGCATAGGCTGGTTTTACTAAGTTTCCTTTCTCTATTTTGAGGTTTCATTTCTCTGTTGCAGGGGTACAATCAGAGGGTTCATTGAAAAAATGATCCTTTGAATGGTTACTATAAATATGAATGATTTGATATAGCATATTTATCATTTTACTTGAAGTTTGGAATAGCTTGTGCAAGGGTGAAAGTACTTTTGATCATTTTGGTCGTGATTGTTCCTCTACACAGTCAAGAAATGTAGCTGTCTAATGATTATATGTAATGTTGAATGGATTAAATGATTTATTCTTGGTAGAAATGAATGGAAGGAATATTTTTGGTGTTAGGTTTCATTTATTATTGAATTCAATGGTTTCCAAGATGTGTTGAGGAGTTTTCTCCTTGTTTAATGTTAATTGTTCCTGCACAATCCACCCATACAACACTGAAATGCTATGTGATTGACAATTTCATACAACTGGTCCTTTGGCATGTATTAAATAGAATAGATTTTTAAGCATATTATTATCATTCTATTTCTTTTTTGTAAACATGTCATTGGTTTAGTTTTGTAAAAAAAAATTCGTGTTAAATTTTTTTACAAAATAGATTACAAAATACTCTTCAAAACAAAGGAAAAACCTAGCAAATTCAGTCTAACTCACTGTAGATGAAGGAAAAATCATGCTAATAGTTCCTCTAAGTATTCAAAAACATTTATTGAACTCCCCTAAAGTCCTATTGGATCCCCAAATTGCTTAATCTAATCAACTTACATCAGGATCATGAGAAACTTCAAAGGATTAAAAACATTACTTGGAATAGTCACTGGTTTTACCAGTCAAAACGTAAGGAACATAATTTTAAAGTGCTCACAATACATTCAACGATGAAATGAATGCTTGGAGATTTCTTACTATTCCATCCTTGAATTTAGAAACCAAAACAATAAGTAAAGAAGCCTTTCAACAATGCATAACACAATGGACTTACAGATTTAAACTTCTATTTTTATTGAATCTTTGTTCCTGCCGTACACTCCAGGCTTAAGTCTGTCATACAATGACTTCCAAAGGTTACATATAAATCCATCACAACTTCCCCAACCATGAAGAACATAGGTGAAGAACTTGATGGTTTCATGCTTTAATCTTTAAGAACTTGATCAAGAACATAGGTTTTAATGAAATATCAATTTGATTTGCAAAGTTTGTGTTCTTTACAAATTTGAAAGGCTCTAATACTTACTAGGGCAGATGTGGATGTGCAACCTTATGCTTTTACTACTAAGTCTTTGATTGTTTGGCATATTGATTATAAGTACTTGACATATATCACAAATGTTGCTAATTAAGGTTGGCGGGATGATTACACCTATCCTGAAAAAAGACTCTCAAATCATTATGCTTTCAAATCAATTACCTATCGACATATCCCTTGCGAGGGAGAGAAGCCAAACACATAAAGAACATGCACATAAACACGGCAGCTGAAAAACTTAAATGGAATACACCAAGAAGTACCAAATGATGAATTCTCAATTGTTGTAATGGCAAAGCATCATAACTGTCCATTTCTAGAACTTGATTTTCTAGTCTAAATGCTTTTTCTATAGTCGTAATGATTTTTCTAGAACTTGATTTTCTAGTCTTAATGATTTTTCTATAGTCCTAATGATTTTTCTATAGTCTTAATGATTTTTCTTTCATCCTAATGTTTGGTTCTCTTGATAAATTAGGCCTTGAATTTGAATTTTTGTTCACTGTTTTATTTTAGCTTGATATTTCATTCATTTTTCATATACACAGAGACTACACATGCTAATAAAAAAATGAGCTATTTGATTAAGGTTAACTATTCATGATTGTAAATAGTCAATATTTTTGATGGTACTCCTTGGTGTATTCCATTTTAAAATAATCATGTTTCTATGGCTATGATAAATGTCCCTTTGTGTTGAGAAAATTAGAGTTGAAAAAATGGTTGCAAACAAATCATCCTTCTTCCATCAACATTCTAGTCAATGTACAAGTAACGAGTCATTCCATTCAAGAAAGAACATGTCTAACAATATCAACCTAGAACAAAATAAGGAGTATGCAAAATTTAGTGATTGTATCTTCCATTAGAGCCACTTCATATGCATAGGTGATGAACATGCATATTTTCCTTAGCGCTATTGGGAGCTTACCCAACAACACATGTACTATTGTGAAAATCACCACAAATCTATTTGATGTTGGGTCTAGCTCCCAGTATTGCTTGGTCAAATATGCATGTTTTTCACCTGTGCATATACCTTTTATGATCAACTCTTATATGCACAAGTGATGAACATTTAGATTTGCCTAAGCAGTACTTTGAGTAGTCCTCCAACACATGTAATATTGTGAAAATCATCACAAGTCCATTTGTTGGAGGGCTACTCATAGTACACATGTTTGGAGGTCTAAAGGAAACAAGAGAATTTGAAGAGTCACAAGTCTTAAGATTGTACTTAATATAGCCAAGCTTCATTCAATGGTACATTTAAACATGAAACAAACCATTCTTAAACCAGATTAAACTAGTAAACCAAAGGACATACTGATTATAAGTAAACTAGTAAACCAAAGGACATGCTTTTACTACTAAGTCTCTATTTGTTGGGCATACTGATTATAAGTACTTGACATATATAAAAAATGTTGCTAATTAAGGTTGGCAGGATGATTATGCCTATCCTGAAAAAAGACTGTCAAATCATTATCCTTTGAATGGTTACTATGAATATGAATGATTTGATATAGCATATTTCTCATTTTACTTGAAGTTTGGAATAGCTTGTGCAAGGGTGAAAGTACTTTTGATCATTTTGGTCGTGATTGTTCCTCTACACAGTTAGCAAATGTAACTCTCTAATGATTATATGTAATGTTGAATGGATTAAATGCTTTATTCTTGGTAGAAGTGAATGGAAGGAATAGTGCCGGTGTTAGGTTTAATTTATTATTGAATTCAATGGTTTCCAAGATGTGTTGAGGAGTTTTCTCCTTTTTTAATGTTAACTGTTCCTACACAATCCACTCATACAACAGTGAAATGCTATGTGATTGACAATTTCATACAACTGGTCCTTTGGCGTGTATTAAATAGAATAGAATTTTCAGAATATTATTATCATTCTATTTCTTTGTTGTAAACATGCCATTGGTTCAGTTTTGTAAATTTCTTTTCGTGTTAATTTTTTTTCTTCTATTTTTCCATTTGATAGCCACAGTCAACATTTCAAAATAGTGAATAACATCAAATAATGGAGATAAAGCATGGGCTAGGGCACGACACCAGTAGATTAAAACTAAACCAATGGCATGTTTACAACAAATAAATAGAATGATAATAATATGCTAAAAATTCATATTCTGTTTAATACACGCCAAAGGACTAGTCCCAACAATTCTTAAACAATAAAGTATGTTTAAGAATTGTTGGGAGTAGTTTTCAAACATTCATATTCACTTATTGAATGCTTTGGAGACTAGTGGTTTGACTGTCCATGCATTACCACTGACTGAGATTCATTAAAGGATACAAAACCCTTCATTTTGGGTTATTGTGTGTGGATTCAAATGTGGGTTTGATTTGGTTAATGTTTAGAAGAGATCAATAAACTATTTAAAGACAATCTTACATGTTTGGAGAGGTTTGAGAGGCACTTATCATGACTGTACCCTCAAAAAAAATGACATAGATTGGTTTTACTAAGTTTCTTTTCTCTATTTTGAGGTTCTCATTGCCAAAGTGGCCAAAGACTATGTTAGGCTGATACAATATGGGGATTCTCTTTACCACTGCAAATCTTTGAAGGTTGATGCACTTGGATGGATGTGGATGTGCAACCTTATTCTTTTAATACTAAGTCTCTGTTTGTTGGGCATACTGATTATAAGTACTTGACATATATCACAAATGTTGCTAATTAAGGTTGGCGGGATGATTACACCTATCCTAAAAAAATACTATCAAATAATTATGATTTCAAATGAATTACCTATCAGCGTATCCCTTGTGAGGGAGAGAAGCCAAACACATAAAGAACATGCACATAAACATGACAACTAAAAAACTTAAATGAAATACGCCAAGAAGTACCAAATGATGAATGCTCAATTATTGCAATGGCAAAGCACCAGACCCATCCATTTGTAGAACTTGATTTTCTAGTCTAAATGATTTTTCTATAGTTGTAATGATTTTTCTAGAACTTGATTTTGTAGTCTTAATGATTTTTCTATAGTTTTAATGATTTTTCTTTCCTCCTAATGTTTGTTTCTCTTGATAAATTAGGCCTTGAATTTGAATTTTTGTTCACTATTTTATTTCAGCTTGATATATATTTCATTCATTTTTCATATACATAGAGACTACACATGCTGATAAAAAAATGAGCTATTTGATTTAGGTTAACTATTCATGATTGTAAATGGTCAATATTTCTAATGGTACTCCTTGGTGTATTCCATTTTAAAACAATCACGTTTTTATGGCTATGATAAATGTCCCTTTGTGTTGAGAAAATTAGAGTTGAAAAAATGGTTGTTCAGTGTCTGTGTATCTGCAAGTTGCAAACAAATCATCCTTCTTCCACCAACATTCTAGTCAATGTACAAGTAACGAGTCATTCCATTCAAAAAAGACCATGTCTGACAATATCAACCCAGAACAAAATAAGGAGTATGCAAAATTTTGTGATTGTATCTACCATTAGAGCCACTTCATATGCACAAGTGATGACAATGCATATTTACCTGAGTGCTATTGGGAGCTTACCCAGCAACACATGTACTATTGTGAAAATCACCACAAATCTATTTTTTGTTGGGTCTAGCTCCCAGTATTGCTTGGTCAAATATGCATGTTTTTTACCTGTGCATATACCTTCTATGATCAAATATTATATGCATAGGTGATGAACATTCAGATTGGCCTAAGCAGTACTGTGAGCTTTCCTTCCAACACATGTACTATTGTGAAAATCATCACAAGTCCATTTGTTGGAGGAAATCTCACAGTACACATGTTTGGAGGTTTGAAGGAAACAAGAGAATTTGAAGAGTCACGAGTCTTAAGACTGTGGTATATTTTGGAAAATGAAGAGTGGAAAGAAGATGATATTCCTGAGATCATGGATGGACACAATGTTGCAGACTTTATTGATCCAGATATCTTACAAAGGCTTGAAGAACTTGAGAGGGAGGAAGGGCTTATGATGGTAGTTGAGGTTGATGAGGATGATGAGATGGGGGAAGTGGAGTTGAATCCTGATGAAAATGAAGCTCTGGCTGTAATTAGGAAGAAGAAGAAGATGCTTATCATTGAACACAAGTTGAAGAAGAGTACTGCAAAGAGCACTCCTACCATACCAAGGAAGTTTGACAAGAACAAGGAATATGGCTTAAACAGAATGGGAAGACATCTTTCTAGCTTGGGCTTGGATCCTTTGAAGTTTGGTCATTGTGGATAAAATATATAGATCTGTCTACTGATGCAAAATTAACTTCTTTAAGCCTTACCCTTGTTGTTTCAAATATATCATTTGGGTATGCACAAAGGGCACAGGAATTGGGGTACGCATAGTTCATTTATGGGATTTTTCTTGGGAAGCTAATTGCTCATCTATCATCTACATTATTATGAAGCTAATTGCCAAAGGATCCAGGCCCAAGCTAGAAAGATGTCTTCCCAAACACATAAAAACATGCACATAATACGACAGCTGAGAAACATAAACATAGATTTCACAATAGCTAAGAAACATAATTATAGGCATCATGGTCACAATGTTTTGAAGACAACGTAATTGAGTTGTATACCCAAGTGATGGAGAGCAACTTCTGCACCTCCAATTCCAAATTGAATACATTTGTGTTAGAGGACCTTGTATTCATGAGCAACAGATGTAGTCAACTTGGAATCGGAGGTGCAGGAGTTACTCTCCATCATTTGGGTATACAACATAATTGAGTTGTATACCCAAATGACCCAAAGCAACTACTACTCCTCTAGTTCTAGAGGAGTAGTGGTTGCTTTGCATTGTCTGGGTATACCACTCAATTATGTTGTCTTCAAAAATTTGTGACCATGATGCCTACATTTATGTTTCTCAGTTGTTGTGTCCCATGACCCCTTATGACCCTTTACGACCCCTAAGAATACACATCTTAGAGGTCATAAAATGTCATAAAGGATCATAAGAGGCTCCTAGGAGGGGCCAGATGAGCTTCCACCTTCACGTGGTTGGCCCTGTTAAGTAGAGAATGTTAAACTATTCTCAAAACAAAGAGAAGCTCAATAATTTAAGGTCTCGGCCCACGGAGATGGTAAAAAATGACGGGAATCAATGCTGGGGAGTTTTTAGATACTGAGAAGACGTATATGTAGTGGAGGCCATAAGGGATTTCTATGGAGATTTGCTAGAGAGGGTTTCCAAATTGAGTACCAGTGTAGAGATGATGATTCAGTACTGCGTCTATAAAACCTTCACAAATATCCCTTTTTTGGCCTCCACTCATACCTCTTCTCAAAATCTAGAAACTTTGGATACTATTTCTCATCCATGCACGAAATGTGCTAGTGATCATATAAAATTACTTTTGTGAGACTGGGATCAATTATGAGAAGGTAAACAACAAGATAATTTTATTGTATCTTTCATTTCTTTTATCCATTCATATTTTCTACTTTCTCTTATATTGGATACTGTGCAGTGTACATAAAGGTAAGGCGGTGATTATTCTCAATGATCGACAGGTATAAGTCTTCTAGCCATTACCCAGTAGCTAGGACTAAAGATAGCAGAGCTCAAGAGACTATCATAGTTGGTCTCCGTCCTTGGTCCATATACTAACAAAACATTTTACCTTTCATTAGCTCATCAAATGCGGTGATTTGAAAGAATTTAATGGATGATATTTTCATGTATAACGTATATTATTTTAGTTTGACAGTGAACAAATTTATCTACTTCGTGCACTTGTATACTATGAGCACAGCCATAAAGAAGCATCCCCTCCCATGTCTTGAGTAATGTAGACCATGGGAGGACATGCTTCTTTATGGCTGTGCTCATAGTATACAAGTGTGCGGAGTCGATAAATTTGTGCAATGTCAACTTAAATAATATACGTTATCATGAAAAGATTCTATTAAATTCTTTCAAATCCCTTCATTTGATGAGCTAACGAAATGTAAAATGTTTTCCAGTATATGGACCAAAGAAAGAGACCAATTATGATGGTCCCTTGAGCTTTTTTATTTTTACTATGCTAATCTGTCAGTTTTTTGACATGTAGTAATCCTTTTCTGATAGAAGAGCTATTCCTCCGATGGCTACTTGTGTCAGACCTTGATTCCTTATTGTCAAACATTTGATAGGTAATCATTGGCGTGAGCCCATTCCAATAGATAGGTTCAACAGGATGGCTATATCTCTGACAAGTACTCCAGTCAGAAATCTACTAACTATCTGTCACCTTTTCGACTGACGACATGTCGTAAGAAGAATATTTTGACAGATCAGTCACATAGTAAAATTGCTATTTATGTGGTCAATTTTGACGGGTAGGGATTTTGGAATATCGACGGTTACCATTTTTGTCACAATTTGCAATGCAAAAACACCGATGACAGATGTGTCACAATTTCAACAAATGGCAATTGAAAATCTGACAAATGACCATCGAAATTTGGCCTCAAATGTACTAGTGGGAATATGGTCAAGTGAGGATGTTTGGATTATGGAAAAAGGGGTCATGAAATGTCTATGAAAATGGGATGGATGGGGTAGGTGAATTGTCAATGCTAATCTTGGCTTGTGGGAGACAATTTATGTATAAACCTTAGCAAGAGGAAAAGGATAAACTAAATCAATAAAATGACACTTTTTTTTGCATTTTTCATACTTTTCAATTTTTGTTTTAAGGTTGCAAACATGCACTTGGTATTCACAAGCCTCAACAAAGAAAACTAATTTACAATCTAAATTATTCAATAAAGGAGTGTACTTGGATATAAGAACACCATTATATTTTGTGCATGTATGATATATGTCCTATGTTGGATAACTAACTACTTTTTTCACTCGGGATCACACATAATGTCACACTAAAGAGAATACACGCCCATTTTTGGAGACACAGGGTAACTTATCAAGGATAATTGCTTCCTACTACATTACAATTAACCATGATCAATAGATCGCAATATAGAATGTACAAGTTATGTAAGGGTATCCTCAAGATATCCTAAAATATGTGAGGTTTATTTCCATAAAGTAGAGCCCATATACAAACACATAATATTAATGTAAGAAAATGTCACTTCACCTTACTTCTTGATGACAATGGGCTTAAAGGTTGTGTCAAATTTGACATTGCCTCTTTTGGGGTAGAAATTTTGTTCTACCTCCTTTATATACCTACTAGAATACATGGTTGAAGTTTTCTAGTGTGCAAGGAGATTATACATGAATGTTTCTTCAAAATTAAACTACTCATAAATATTACATCCAAATTTAAATGTGTGATAAAATTTTAATATGAATTTCATTGATTATCATACAAGAAAAAAAAACAAAGCACACAAAAATGAGAACTACTCTATAAACAAGTCCTTAACAAAACATCCTACAAGTTGAATAATTTTCTTTGCAAATATTTGGATAAAATTTCAACAGGAAAATATTATTACGAATTGGAAATTAGATCTACACACAAATTAAATCAACAAATTGAAAGGAAGTTAAGGTAGCATAACTTCTTATGCTAACCTTGAGAGGAAGGTTATGCAAAAATTTTAAAATCTTTACAACAATTGCAAAAATTAAATAGAGATAATACAAATAACATCCATGCCAAAAAATAATGATTTACATGAGGAAAACCATTTTTTGGGAGAAAAATGTCACACTTTAAAACTTTCCCAATCTATATTTCTAAAATTAACAATATAACAATATACTTGCAAAGAAAACTTCCTATAAGAGTATCAATAATTATAAATTTGGAGGTAACTCAAAAACTACAAGATTCTTACACACAACCACCATCTCATGCACACATTATATATGAGATTAGAATAAATGAAATCATTAAAAGATATTAAAGAATCATGAGCTAAAACCACCCAAAATATGGTGCCCAAATTATCTCTAATCCAAGATGCCTCACAATGTGTCAAAACACAAATCAACACGTGTAACTCCCCTTTACATCTCATTTATGTGTCCAACATGTTTTTATATTTCTCATTTCAAGAGACCTAACTCTTGGAGGCCATAACTTTTGATCTAGGACTCCAATTAAAAAATCATTTTATGTGCCAAAAAGCTCATGAAGTGCTCTATCAAGCTATAAACCATTACATCAGTTATGATCACTTTCAAGCCTAAAAATACCTCTAAGACATTCAAAATGAAACTTTAAACTTTAAACAACCAAAGACATGCTTAGTTAGACAATCTGTAGCTTTGAGAGAATTTAAGATTGATTTGTGCTCAAATGTAAACTTGTGATAAATAGAAATTCTATATAATTATAAGATTGAGACACCATTTTCCTAATATTCTCCTAGTTTTTAAAAAACTTATAAAAAAATAAAGTGCCTCCACCATAATTTAATCACTACGATCCATGAGGATACACACCATCAAAAATTCTTTGTGCTTATAGCCTTGGTTAAAGAATCTACAAAATTAATCAAAGTCTCTACCTTAACCAGCTTCACCTTGTCATCCTTGACCATATATCTAACAAAATGGTGTCTTATGTCAATGTACTTGGTCTTGGAATGAAATTTAAGGTTATTAGGGAGGTAAATAATACTATAATTGTCACAATAAACTATCACTACACCTTATTTTATTCTAATACCTAAACACATCTTTTTAAAGAAAAATATTTTTTTACAAGCATTAGTAGCTACCCTATGCTTAGCTTCAGTAGTGAACAAAGAAATCCTAGCATTTCATTAACTCATCCAATTGATTGCAACACCAAATAAACTAAACACATAAGCATTAGTAGACCATCTACTATCAATATCACTTGCCCAAATTCAATCCACATAATGTTGAATACAACATCTGCTATCTTATCAAATTACCATGATAACACAAGGAATAATTTGGGGTGACCCATAAATATTTGAAGACTAAATATTTTAATTATATCCCAATGAAATCTACCAAGATTATATATATATTTGGAAAGAACTCTCATTTCTCAGAAAGTGTCTGGTCTAATGTAAATCAAAACATACATCAAAATTCTAATTGCAATTTAGTAAGGCACTCTAATCATGTTTTCCATCTTTGATGGAGGTGTTGGAAAATTTTGAGTAGATAACTTCATTCCATCTATAAATGAAACACATAATGGTCTATAATCCTGCATGTAAAACCTTTGTAAAACTAAATTCACATGCTTTATCTAGCCTAGTTATAGATTTTTGTTCACTCTATCTCTTCTAATTTCCATCTAAAGGATTTGTTTAATTGCATCAATATCTTTTATTTCAAATTTAGTTGAAAGATAATACTTTAGTTTTGAAACCATATGTTACCCTTATCAATGAATAAATGACATCACATATAATACACTAAACAAGAAACTATCACCATCAATTTTATAATAAACAGTGATTTTACTTAGATTGTTCAAATCCCAATCTCAAAACACATGTATCAAATTTTTGGTACATCCTAGGAATTTTTTTGAGGCCATACAAATATATTTTTAATTTACAAACCAAATTGCTTTATCTTTCACCATGTAGTGGTCTAGTTGTGTCATATAAATATCCTCATCCATATTACTATGAAGAAAGTTAATTTTCACATCCATTTTCTAAAACTCCAAATCATAAGCGGTAGTAAAAAAAAGAAAAAAAAAACTAATGGACATAATTTTTGCAATGGGAGAAAATATCTCATCGTAATCAACACCCTTAACTTGAGTGTAATTTTTCAAAACTAACCTTGCTTTGTACTTCTCAATACTTCCATTTAAAGAAATATGTTTCTTGAACACCCATTTGCAACCATTAGTTTTTTGTCCTTTAGGCAATGGTACTAGATCCCGTGTATCATTCTTATTCAAATCTTCCATTTTTTCATTCATGAAATTTTTCCAAGATTCTTTATCAAACATAACTAATATCTCTTCTAAAGATCTAGGTTCATCTATGTTATATTCAAATAAAAAATACATCTCTAATCATCAAGTGAATACCTTTTAGGTCGTTGCTTTTCTTGGAGACCTTGAAACAAGCCAAGCTAATGGTTCTTCCACATCTCATGAAGATTCAGAGCTATACTATTGGGATAGGAAAGATATAGTACTGAGAGGGGAGGGGTGAATCAATACCCTCAAAACATTTACTAAATAACAATCTGCAATAGTAGTACTTAACTAACCGACTGAATCCATTGTTTGCAACATACATTCAAATAACTTGTAAATGTAAAATGCATGTGATCAAAACAATAAAACATTCATGAAAATGTTAACTCATGACTCAAGTATTTTGGTTACGCAGAAACCCTTGTTAGAAGGTAAAAACTATGGTGGGGATGACACCCACAAATTCTTCACTACTATAGTAAATAAAGTATGCCGATTAAGGCTACAATTGTGATCACTTCTAATGATCTTACCCTGTTAGGAGTAACATAAGATCGATTATATCTACCTTGTGAAAGGATTTTAACAACAACAAATAAGTGTGCACTCGGTTAGGAGATTTACAAAAGATGATTAAGTCTACTCTATTAAGAGATTTACAATCCTGCTACAATGGTTAAATTGATAACAACAGAATATTTGTAAATGAAAACTTATGCTTGTCTAAATCAGATCTATGAAAGACCAAATAGATGTCAACTTGATGTGTAGAATATAACTCTTTGTCCTACTTGGTAGCCTTGTATGTTTTTGATAAACTGATATTGTTTCTGATAAATTGTCATTTATGCAAAACCCTTTTCCAATTATTGATGTCCTGTGTACGGCTACTGCTTCATGATCTTCTTATCATGCATATGTCAAAATGACATCTATTACAATTATATAATAAACTTCTTTGACCTAATTAGGTTTACAATATCTTAGAAAACCTAAGATCTACGGTGTACAAAAATAGCATAGATCTAACTGTTACATAGGAATCATCACAAAATTAAATGATTACATCCATAATAAATGTGTCTTGATCTTGGTGAAATGTTTTTAGATCCGTGTAAACCATTTTCATAGAGATATGTGCCATTTTTTATTACTATGCCATTTCCTGAATAACTTGAAAAACATTGTATTCATTGTTCGGTGATTAAACTGATGCTCGGTGTGTAGAATGCTCGATGTTCACTAGCTCGGTACTCAATAATTCTTGACACTCAGTAAACATGCTCGGTTAAACCTATATTTTGATAGCTTGATGTTCTGCCTTGTAATTGTTCGATGTGAAGGCTTTATAAGTTCAACCGACTGACTTGTTTAACTCCTTATTCCAACCTTTATCGACTTGAATAACTTAGATTACCAACTAAACTCATTTGATACTAATGACAATACTTAATGCTCAAATGGAGATAACAATATCCACCTTTGGCATTAGTATCAAAACCTTTATGTATATGTACCAAATATCTTCAAAAATGTTCTAACTCCATATGAATACAAAATATATACATACTCTCCAAAATTTACTAACTCTTTACAAACTCCCCCTTTGTGCATGCTCCTGGTATGTAGTGAAGTACATAGGCATATACATGATCTCCCCATTTTTGAAATTAATGCCAAATCAAAAAATGTACTTATAGCTTGTCAAAGATGTGCGGGTGGGTTTTTTGCAATGAAGCCAAGAGGTTTTCCCATTCCTCTTTCAAGTTGTCAAGAGAAATGTTCTCTAGACCGATTTGTGCATGCATATCAAAAATATTTTCCAAAACTGATATTTCTGGGGTAGCTACTAATACCTTAGCCTTTTCAATATGTCTTTTCATGATTTTCAAGTGAGGAAGCAACTTGGCTTGGAGCTTGGTGACCTGGTCACTTATGTTGTCTTCCTTCTTCCTTAAGTTCGATCTTAACCACCTTAGTTCTTGAACTTTCAGTATATGCTTGTAAAAAGCATCAGGCTCGGTTAGAGATGCATTTGCACTTACCAAAATTTCCTCATCTATTTTTATTATCTTTTTACTGATCTTGGCAGTGAAGGTGTCTACAATGCATAACTTGAACAAAATTTGTATTATTTTCTAAGTAATAGATTGTAACTTGGTAATTACCTCAGAAAGTTTCACTTTATTTATAGCCAGTTCTTGACTAATTTTCTCTGCAAGTTTTATCTATATTTTAGCTTCTTCCCTTTCTTTAATTCTCTTCTCTACATCTATGTCAAGGGTGTTTATGTGGCTTGTGAGAGATGCAAGTTGATTCAATACATGAGTGTCCTCATTTATTGTGATCTTGGGAACAACCTATTGAAGGATGTCTCTAACATCTTCTAAGATATGCTTGCTCTTGCTCTCTTTCCTCAATTTTTCTTGTGCTACCTTCCTCATGCATAATTCCCCATATTTCCTTAATTCTTCGGGGTCCAAAGTCCTTGGGTCACATTTAGGTATCTCTATGATTTCATCTAGTGTGACTGGCCCTTTTCCATGCTTCTTTTTCTTCTCTTTCTCCTGTGGAGATGACTTGACAAAAGGAACTAGAGATTTTACCTCCAAGTTTGTCTGGTCTAGCTCGGTTGACACACTCTCTTCCTTTTTCTATTGCCCAGTGACCTGAGTCTCAGTCGATTGAGTAGGGGCCTCTATTTTCATGTCAGTGGTTATTGTCTCTATTGTTTCTGTCAGCTTGGGGTCTTCTGATGTTTGAGTCTCATCCTCTTTTTCTTTAGGCTTATCTATCTCATATGTGCCTTGTGAACTTTTTCCTTGCTCCCCTGATGTGTCCTTTTGTTGCTCGGGGGTTGAGCCTTCGGGTTCCTTTTGAGAAATGATCTCAACTGCTTGTACTAAAATAGGAAGGTCACCAAGTATAGTGCTTGTTGCTGGTTCAGTGGGGGTTGATTCTTCAGTTTGTGCTATAGGTATGGTGATATCCTCATCATCTTTCACATCATCAGGATCACCATTAGTGGCATCTTCAATCAAAGCATCATTTTTACTTGTTATTATCATTTTCTCGAGTGAATCCTAGTAAACTTCCTGATAACCTTCCAGATAGAAATCAAGGGCAATGGTTGTGTCTGGCACCTCGGTGTTTGATAATTCTATTGGTTCCTTGGTAGCCAAGTCAACATCATCTGAGTGTAGGCCTTTGCCTTTACTTTTACTTTTTCTCTTGGCTATCACAACCAATGCCATCTTGTCAGCTTTAGCATGGGCTTGGAGGATGGAAGTCCACAATAACTGACTGTTTTCATCAACCTCTTCAAGCTTCCTGGCTAATATTTCCAGTGCTCTGCTTTTTACTAAGAATCTCTTTGAATATTGTTTCATCAACTCATTTATTTCAAGGAATGATAATGTTGGCACTGCCAATATCAGAGGATGTTCCCTCATCTTCTTTTCTATACTTAATGCATAAGTCCACCTAGCAGAAACTTTATCATATAATCTTATAGGTACATACTTTGAAATTTGATCGGTACCTTTTTAAATTTTATTATCATCTGGATGACTTCCTCTTCAATCTTATTCTGGTCCTTGGTAGACATATGTGTATACCGATTCATCTTTGGGTTACTGAGGCCTCTAGTCTCTACTATTATTCTTGCAAGTTCATCAATAGACTAATCTTCATTTACAACAACTTTAAATTGATCTTGGTCTTCTTCTTCATCATCTACATCATCCTTACCTCTTATTAGTTTTCTCCTCTTCTTAGGTGCCTTAGATGTAGCTTGAGTACCTCTCTTCTTTTGATAGGTCTTTGTCAGAGTAGGCCTAGAAATTTTAACAACTCCTTTCTTCAGTGGTGGTGAAGCAACAATGGTAGATCTTGTTCTGGCTCTTGTTTGCACTTCTGCCCGCTTCTTCTTTGGAGTGACCTCAATTGGTGTAGACTCTATGTCTTTTTATGACTTGGTTGCCTCTTTATCATATGTAGTGTTAGCTAGAAGTAACTGACCCTCGGTTGCTACCTCAACCAGAATGTTCTCAGATGCCTCAACATCACTTTCATATTCTCCAAATTGTTTCACCAGTTTATCCATCATTTTCATTGATTTCTTTGTAACTTTTCCAATAACTAAATCCATTTTTATTTTGTGTTTTTCTTCTTCATAGGTTCCAGACCTAGTAGCTTGTGGATCCTTAGGCTCTTCCAGTAAAGCCTTAATTGACCTTGATGCTCGGTTAATATCAATCTCATAACCCATTGGTGCTAACCATTTAGTTCTTGGTTCTACTGCTTTAATCAGAGTATGGTCGATATCTACTAAGAAACATATATAATGTTCATATTCTTCAACCAATTATCTTAGTATCCTACTCCTTGCATTCATTCTATCTTTGAATTGTTCAAAGTAAACATCCATTATGCTCACAAATTTCTCACCCAAACTTTGTATCAAATCATTGATTTGTAGAGTCACTGGCTTGTCGATTGTCCAATTTACATTACCGATGGAAGGGAAAAAAATTTGCACATAAAAGAATATGCAAAGTAACAATGATCCAAACTTACATGTGTTTGTCTTTGCTGACCGAATTATCCTCATATTCTCTTCAACCTGTTTCAGCAAAAACTCGACAAGATCCAACTGAAATCCCTTCTTCACAATTTTGTAAGCTATATCTGTGTACAAGGAAATGTACCTTCATAGAATTCGTATTGAGAAATAAATGAAATAGAAACTAAATAAACCACAATATAGCAACTATTTAGCAAATGAAAGATCAATTGAGCATCCTATGGCTCTCTATCTAAGAGTGTTAATGTGAAGCTCTCAACAAGCTACCATTAATGACAGTCCTAGAATGAGAAATGATAAAGATTAAGATAAAGCTAACAATTATATTCAAATTGAATGCTAATTAAGCTATTAAAATGCCTTTCTAGCTATAAAATGCAAGAGGTTCTATGCAATTCTCAGATGTGTGGTTATGAATTATGAGGATTTTGGTCTTCCTTTTATAGATTTATGCAATGGTAGGGGGTGTAGTGTAGTTGATCACGATTAAGCCTTGGTTGAGTCTTTAATTCCACCCTTTGAAGACAATGCAAAGTTTGTGTCCTCAAAGCTTGGGACAAGTAGACAAGATCAATGGACAAGATTCTCTTTCACTTTGAGTGATTGAGATTGAATTTGGCTTGATCCATGTGAATGCCTTTCCTCAAATCCTATTGGTTGATTGAATTTCCTCCCCTTTTGGGTTGTTGAGAGAAATTAGGATTTATTAATTGATTTAAATTGATTTGTTTAGCCATGTACCCCTTGAATGGGTTGAATTTGATTTAATCCAAAACTATACAATTAATAGAATTAATTGCACTTTGATTTGATTTAACTTGATTAAAATGCTCTCAATTTTGATTTATCTTGAATTAAAGTTTGATTTTAATTTTGATTGGCTAATTATGCATTGTGATTCAATTGCTTTGATCTTGTCCTCGATTCACCTTGATTTTCTTTGATTTGTTTTGATTTATTACTCAATTGTATTTGTCCATTTTTCAATGATTACAAATGTCCCTCTTTGAGTTGACGTGTGAAGCATGTCGATTCAAAGAATACTCTGATGTTATTGATGAAAGGTCCTGATTTTGTCAATGGTCAATCTTTGATGTGTGTTTGATGTCTTTCGATGGTCGATCCTTGATATGTGATATGAGATTGATGCAGTTCTGATGATGTTCTTTTAATTGGTGTAATACTTTGATGGTTGTTCTGATGATTATTTCTGATGATGGATCCTTGATATGATGTTTGATTCTGATGAAATATTTTGATGCAATACCTAATTTGATGATTGATTCTGATGTGATGCCCCAGTCGATTGATTTACAAAAAATTTTCTAATAAAAGCTTTCGCTTTGATTTGATGATCGGTCTCTCGATTGTCAATGATGATCTTACTGATGCTGATTATTACCCGATGGTATGCCCCCTCGGGAAATGAATCAAAATGATTTTGGATGATTTGGTTGAGAATGGGATATTTCGATTTGTTTCCCGATATATAAATTTGGAAATGCCCTGATCATGAGAGGATTTGATGAGAAAAGATTTGATTGATAAGATGTTGATGCTCTAGATAAGTTGATGATGGTTTGGTATCGTTTGATGTCAATCTGATAGGATAAGTTGATGGGTTGATATTTCGCTCTCAAGATCTAGAGAGACAAAACAATGATTTTCCTTCCTCACGATATAGAGTTAGGAGATTTGATGCGCTTAAGATGAGCAAATGGATGATATGATAACTTGATTGACATTAGATGATCAATTGGATGATTTGACTAATTGATATTTGATATATGATATGCTTAGTTAGATGTTTTGATGCAAATTTATGAACTGGAGAAAAAGAGAAGGGTCATCCATTGGTATAGGTGCAGGTATAGATATTAGTGATGGATAGAGTTAGGTTTCCCCTAGTTGATCAACATGATTTATTATTGATGATTTCCTTGATGTAGCATGAATCATTTGATGGATCAGACATTTGAATATGTATCTTGATGATGTTGATGTACCTTTGATGATCAGATTGAACATGATTTTTGATGATGGATACTTCATACATTGATGATATTGGTCAAGACTTTGATTATATTTATGGACCTTTGATGATGTATATTTCCTTGATTTATTCTTCTATAGACATTGATGATGTATTGTTGATGATATTATTGATCATTTGATGTATCTTGATTTGGTCTTTTGATGATGATAACTTTACCCCCTTTTTGTTTTGTCAATTTTCCCTCTTGCAATTATAAACTAAGAAAGGAGAAATACATTAAATGCATTTAATCTAAGGTGTATGCAACTAATTGTCATTATTCGGGATTAGGACGCTTATTTTCATCATCGAGCCTTTTGGAACATGAAATTGGTACAACCCTCACTAGTTCAACCATGATGATATGAACACCTCTTTCCTTAGATTTTAACAATTTCAAGTAGACAGACAAAGAATTGGTCCCTTTCATATACAAATGTCCTCGATGATTCTTTGATGATCATGTCATTAGATGGATTCACATATTGCTATGAATCAACATGGCAAGCACTCAAGAAGAAATCAAGAAATTATCATGTCTTCATCATTGCTCATCTAGTCCAAGACTTCATCAATTTGCTAAAAAGACATGATTCCAAAAATTTAGTAACACTTTGAACATTTTTGCTTTTGTTTGTAGATCCATATTTCAAAAACTTCATCCACTTTGATCCTTAGTTATGTTTAAACCTTTTAGATTTTGATCTGATTTGTTTAAGATTTTTAGATTTTGATTTCATTTGTCAAATGTTGTTGTTTAGATCAAGCATTTGGATGTTTGAAATGTAATATTGATCAATAAGGTCAAGTGTAGCAATTTTTCAATTTTGATGCAAAGATTTGGAGCCAACTGGTGTTTTCTTTATAAAAGCTCGTTGAGTTTGGATTGGTGCCCCTGATTTGATTTAGCAAAGATCATGCTTTGTTGGGAAATGCAACTTTTGAGTGTTTACTTAAGATTTGCAATTTTTAGATTTTTAGATTTTTTTTTAACTTTTTTGGATTTTTAGAGATTTTTTATTTTTTTGGATTTTTAGATATTTTTGATGTTTTTGAATTTTAGAGATTTTTGATGTTTTTGGAATTTTTTTAGAGATTTTAGATTTTTTAGATTATTTTTTTTAGAGATTACTAGTTCTCAAACAAGATCACATTGAATTTCCCCGAATGTCTAGCAAGGTATAGGACATGAAAGATGGATTTGCAAACTGATGATTCACCAATGAATATGCAATGATGGATGAAGCAAGTGACTGATACTTGTAGGACCATCTCCTCAAGATTATCCAAGCTAGGGAAAAATAATATCTCAATATAGGCCAATGATGTGGTGTTGGATAGCACATGGAATAATGACCTGGTGTCATGACAATGGTCCAAAGGAGTGGACATATCAAGAAACTTTTGATTATATATATATATATATATATATATATATATATATATATATATATATATATATATATATATGATTTTATCAATTGGATCAAGATTAAGGGATCAATGTGGATAGGATCACACAATCATGATAAAGGGGTGGTGAAGACTATGAGTGAAGGGTTTGGGATTATGGGAAGGCTTCTTAGGAATAATGAAGGTGGCTTCAGGATAAGCAAGATCATGATAAGGTAGTGTGAATGCAACAAGTGAATAGGCTTATGGATAGGATAATGCATGGCAAGATAGTTAATGCTCATGGATATGTTCAACCTTGTCAAGATCAAAGGTGAAAGATGTAATACGGATGCAAGTGAGATCAATGGTAGAAAGATGGAGGATATGATGGATGAAAATTGCCCCCAAGTGTAGAGTGTAAGAGAGAGGAATTATGCATGATGTTGGTTTGCCAAGTTTTCATCATGGTACTTGTCCAAGATGCCACAAGAAGTGGTTTTCACCATAGGATGGATTTTTTTCTTTTATTTTTCTTTTTTCTTTTTTCTCTTTTTGGATGGACTCAATCCTCATGCTCTTTGGATACTCCTTGAAAAGGTATGATATTATGAGCCAAGACCATTGAAAAGTATGCTCAAAGATGTTGATATGGTGATGCAAAGGTGATATGGTGGATAAGGTAAAGGGTGGCTAAAGATTTATGCAATGGATTGGATAATGGAAATGGAAGGATAATGAATGAGAGGATAATAAGTCTTTCCATGTGTGGGCATGAAAAAAGGAATGGAAGGATAATGAATAGGAGGATAGGAAGTATTATCAAGATCAACATTGATACACACCTTGAAGGGTAGTGGAATAATGGAGGAAAAAGGGTGAAATAGCTTGGGATTTTGATGTAAGAGAGGATACGGATATTGGGACACAAGGACCCAAAATGGTTGGATAAGATGGAATGTGTTTGGAAGAATGTGAAGTGGAAGCCTTTGGAAGCTTAAATGTCAACTTTGATTTCTCTTTCATGTGTTAGTCCTTTAAAAGTGACTTGGGAATCCACACTTTCTTTGATTTTTCTTTCCTTTTGGATGCTTTAAAATGCATTTATTCAATGAGGGATTAGGAATCCACATTTTCTTTGATTTTTCTTTTTGCTTGATGGACCTTTGTGGTCTCTTGAGTATTTCTTTTTTTCTTTCACTCACATGTCGATTAGATGGGACATGGTGCTCTTCATACATAAGTGGATTCTTGGATTTCTGATTTTTATGTTGCACATCCAAATTTCTTCCAAAGGAATTGGGATTGGTGGATGAATAAGGTTGATATGGCTGATTTATATGGATGGATTCATATGGAGTGTTTATATGGATGGGTGTTTGGTTTCTCAAGTATGCATGTCTTTTTTTATCTTGATACATGGTAAGGTAAGGGGATGGTAGGAAAGGTTGATGGAGGAATCTAAGGGCCCAATATAGATTTGGAGGATGCATAAGGTTTCAACTTAGGGATATAGGGACCAAGGATGGATTTGGAGGATGTATAAAGAATATGCTTATGCACAAATGGGGGTAAATGGGATGTGGGAGGGATATCAACATCTTTATTTTGAGTTGCATGGCCAAGGCTTTTGTCTTTTGGATTTATCTTTGTACCAATAGGCTTATATGTAGCTTTGATAGGAGCGACTTTGATAGGAGCAGTTGAATCTTGGGATAGATATGGAGGCTTATGAAAAGTGGATGTTGGGGTACTTTGATCTTGACAAGGATCTTTTGATAGCCTAGGAAGAATACTTTACTTTTGATTTTCAATAAGTTCATTAGAGATGGAAGGAATACCTTGATCTTGCTTAGGAGATGGATATGATATAGGAGGTGAAGGAATATGGGGTGTTTGAGATGGAAGGGTATCTTCTTGAAAGAAATTTAAGGGTATGAAGGGTTCATCATGGGATTCTTGGGGTATGGGACTTTGGTCAAATATAGGATAAGGAGGGATATTATCTTGATCTTGATCCTTCATAAGACTTGTTTCTTTTAAATTTTGATTAGTCTCTTGAAATGGAGCCACTTCTAAGGACAATGTAGGATTTTGGATCCGCACAAGGGATTCTTGAAGGGATAATGGATGTTAATTTGAAATAGGTACAATAGGAATTGTAGCACATGAAGGCTTGGAGTCTATATCCTTTGAAGCATGAAATAAGTTTGTAGCAAGATGTAGGTTAGCTTGGATCTCTTTTAGAGGTAGCCCTTGAGGGTATACATAGTCATCATAAAAACTATTTGGATCTTTGTTTGATGGAGGAATATTGGATATCTTTGCTTCTATATTAAATGGAGGAATGATGGAATAGGTGAAAGCTATAAGAGGACCACTACTAGACATGTGTTCATAATTTGATCTTTCTTGAGAAAAGTATCTTCATTAGATGATTCATTAGGATTTTCAATTTCAATTATGTCATCATAAATAAGATTTTGGATTTTATGCTTCAAATCCATGAAATCTAAAGTTTCATGTTCATTATGTCTATGATATGCACAACAGTTGCTCAAAAAGATAAAACCACATGAAGTGATTTGAGGCAACATGATGAGATCATTTTCAAGGAGTTTTTCCAAAGTTGATTCGTATAAAATTCCCAAAGGAGTAAATGATCTATCCCAAGGATATTTGGATGTATTTGTGTTTCTCAAAGAGTTATCATGCGATGAATATTGTTGAGATGGGACTAATTCTTCTTGATTTCCTTGATCAAAGATGAGATTATCTTGATATTTTGAAATAGGTTCTTCATCAAATATTGGTTTATCATTAGGATATTCTTTTTGATAAAATTTTGAATTATTAAAGATATGGCATTCATGATGTTTTTCCTTGATCATAGAGGTAAGGAAACAATGTTCTTAATGAGAATTGGTTGGATAATGTTTCAATTTCTTTTTCCATTTCTTGAATTCTTGTGAATAGAATATTCATTTGAATTTTTGTTGTTAGTTGATTTTTGGATCTTAATGGATGTTTTCCTTTTGTAATCAAAGATCTTCAAGCACAACACAATGATTTTATCAATTATCACAAGAAATTCTTCCAAGCAATCTACCTTAGGTCAAATTTGGCTTTTAAAAAGGCTCTAATGAGGTAGGATTGCTAATTTATCCAGGATTTAATATGGATTCCATTCAAAATGGACACTAAACTTTCATCCTCCAAGTATAATAGGATGCTTCCCACCACTGGTATGTTGGAGTTTTGTGCAATCCTATAGGACTACTCGAGGAAGTTCAAAAATTTAGTATCCTTTTTCCACACACCCCATTAAGGATGCATGAATTTTATTTTATAGTGGGTTGGATGATCGTGGAAAAGGAGATTGTATCCCACTTTGTGTTGTCCCTCTCACCAGCCTCATTAAGGAAAATCCCGGGAGGCAAGCTTGTTAGGAATGGGAACATTGAGAGGGGGGGGGGGGTGAATCAGTGTTCACTGTATTTTATATTTTTACTTTAACCTCTAAACTGAACTTAAATGCTTAAGTACTGAAATGAACATCCATATAAACATGAAATGTGAAATCAACACATAACACCAATATGGTTACAGGGAAACCCAAATAGGTAAAAACCCCGGTGGGAATTGACACCCACTAATATTCTGTACTAGTGTTTAGTGATCCTTGTTAGAAGATCCTCAACCCTGTTAGGAGTTGCTTTACAATGTATTAAGTACAGTAGACCTTGTTAAGGTTCAGACCCTGTTAGGAGTCTTTTACAATAGTCCCTGTTAGGGGAGTGGATGCACTGTCTTAGAGCTCACTGCTCAAGTGGTGAAGGCTACAGCCTTCTGATCTCAGATACACACTATATCTGTTGGATGAACTATTACTGTGACACTGCTTGTCAGATCAGTTCCTTTGATGCGTTGATGCTTTGACCTCTTGAAAAGCTCTAATACATCCTATAGAATCTTTGCACACTTCTGCTCTGCTTATCACAACTCTATATCATCATCCTTGCTAATTACAATGGGTGCATCTCATATTTATATGCGCATACAAAATTGACAACTAGGTTGGCCCTTAGACCTATTACATACAACGCTTCCAAAATGAATTGGCTCAAGTGTGTTTACAATCAAACATATATATATGTCATAAATCTAATTACAATAGGTGCATAGTCTTTATATTAATAGAATATAACCGCAAGTCAAAATGATAACAGTCTATTGCTTACTATGTTCTTCATTGACACTCACTGGCTGTGTAACTTCATCTATCTGTATCTCACTCATACATGCATATCTGATCATGCTCTTATAGAATAAGCATGAATATAGTCTAACTAACTTATCTTCCAGGGCGCATACCATAACTCAGTCCTACACATGTGCGCTGATGCTCTGAGCTGCAAGAACTCTGTACACTGTCCAGTCTTCAACAGTTAACCAATTTTTTATCTTCTCATCAAGTGTGCTGACTCCAAACTACTATATGAATTTGTTGCCATAATGACAACACTATATTAAGTCATATACATCAGTATAGCCAACTTTCCAATAGAGCCCACTATAGATCTAATCTGGTATTCTCTAGAGGATGTTATTTTTTGTTTCTTTTTTGCATGCAAAAAAGAATTATTATTTTTTTAGCACTTTTTAACAAACGGAGTTAACAAAGTTCAATTATCTCACCCACTAACTATAGGGATTTGATTATTTCTACTCTCCTCCACAAACAAGGGGCTTTGATTTTATGTGCTTGATTTCCTCAACCTTTCTTCTTAATTAAAAAGTTCAACACCTTTGGCATTTTGATTCACTAGAAGAAGTGAAGAGCATAGGCCTAAATGCTAAACTTTCCAAACAAAGATAGGCTATTTTGTAATTACTAGATTTTCAAATGCACCAATGCCACAATTTAAGGGAAAATATTCACTAGTTTGAGGCTTACCTTTCCTTGTAGCTAGCATAGGCTAGGGGCATTTTTGAGTGATTATTTCCATTTTTATCTTACCTTGGCTATAGTTCCTTCCCAATGTGCTTTTCCTCCAACAAAGTTAGTCAACAACAACAGCCACAATGAAGGAAACCAAAAAGGAAATTGAAGAAGCAAAGTTTGAATCGAATCTAAGGCCTTATTTGCAAATTTTAAGAAAAACTTGAATTAAGGTGAGAAAATCTAATTAAGTGATATAAACTTAGTTTTATATGCTTCTACAACTTTAAGGTAGTTCTCATTAACCTGATTTTGCTCCTCTTGTGAATCCTCAAGAATTGATTTGATGTGAACAAAGTTCTCCTTCTTGATTTTATTAGTCAAAGCCTTCCCTTCTAGGTTCAATCTGCTCTCTAGTTTTTTCACTTTTCTATGATCAGACATCCTGTAGAGTCATACAAATCATTTTACCACAGTCAAATAGTGAAAATTAATAGTTTATGCAAAAATGCTTCTGTAATGCTTAAAAGTGTTATTTTATTGCTTAAAAGCATTGCCAATCTGATTAAAAGTGTTGTTTCAACTCTATCAGTAAAACTCAAAAGCGCATAAATAACTAATAAAGGCACTGTAGAATCTATCAAAGGCAGTAAAAATGATGTAAAAGCACTCAAGAAATTCACAGAAGCACTTAGGGGTTAGGGAATAAGCGCTATAGATCCATGCAAAGGTGTTGTAAGAATGATAGACATATAATAGAAGGATTGACAACATCGTGGATCAGCGCAAAGGTGCACAAATTTGTCGTGGAAGCACTGAAATAGTGCTGGAAAGCACCATTTAATCATGCAAAAGCATCGTTTGAGCTCTCAAAAGTGTTGTTTCCTGAAAAACCTGAGAGTTAAACATGCACAAATTTGAAAAAAATAAAATAATTCTGAGCATTTAATAAAGTGAAGCATCCGGCCTCACGGTGGGTGCCATTTTGTGTACAAGGAAATGTACCTTCATAGAATTAGTATTGAGCAATAAATGAAATAGAAACTAAATAAACCACAATATAGCAACTATTTAGCAAATGAAAGATCAATTGAGCATCCTATGGCTCTCTATCTAAGAGTGTTAATGTGAAGCTCTCAGCAAGATACCATTAATGACAGTTCTAGAATGGGAAATGATAAAGATTAAGCTAAAGCTAACAATTATATTCAAATTGAATGCTAATTAAGCTCTTAAAATGCCTTTCTAGCTATAAAATGCAATAGGTTCTATGCAATTCTCAAATGTGTGGTTATGAATTATGAGGATTTTGGTCTTCCTTTTATAGATTTATGCAATGGTAGGGGGTGTAGTGTAGTTGATCATGATTAAGCCTTGGTTGAGTCTTTGGTTCCACCCCTTGAAGACAATGCAAAGTTTGTGTCCTCAAATCTTGGGACAAGTAGACAAGATCAATGGACAAGATTCTCTTTCACTTTGAGTGATTGAGATTGAATTTGGCTTGATCCATGTGAATTCCTTTCCTCAAATCCTATTGGTTGATTGAATTTCCTCCCCTTTTGGGTTGTTGAGAGAAATTAGGATTTATTAATTGATTTAAATTGATTTGTTTAGCCATGTACCCCTTTAATGGGTTGAATTTGATTTAATCCAAAACTATACAATTAATAGAATTAATTACACTTTGATTTGATTTAACTTGATTAAAATGCTCTCAATTTTGATTTATCTTGAATTAAAGGTTGATTTTAATTTTGATTGGCTAATTATGCATTGTGATTCAATTGCTTTGATCTTGTCCTTGATTCACCTTGATTTTCTTTGATTTGTTTTGATTTGTTACTCAATTGTCTTTGTCCATTTTTCAATGATTACAATATCTACAAATCCACATGGTACATTGTTAGGTCTGCTAGATTGAAATATTTTGTAGCCTATGGCATATGCATCGAACCTAGTTTCAAGATCAATGATAGTGTTAACTTTCAATCCTCTACCATCCCATTCTTCTCTAGTAGCTTTCTCCAACTCGGTTCTTGGTGCACTCCTTAGTGCTTTCACTTTGTCGGTTGTAGGGTAACCGGTTACTGCGCGAATGATATCCTTAGTGATTTTTACAAGCTCATCTAACCATAGTTTCCCATCATGAAAATGACTTAGAACTATTCTTATCTATTCATTCTTAAAGACTCTAAGAAAATGTATGGCATTAACCAAACCCTTAAATTCTAGATGTGTGTGGTCATCCTTGAGTTTCCCATCAACACTCAACTCTTGAAAAGTAGATTGGAGCTTGAAGTCACCTACCTCTCCAATTTTGCAATGTATGTAGGTGCGTATGTCCTCGACCAACAAAACCCTAGGCAAAATTCTTGAGAAAGCTCCGGTCTTGTCAGTCTGTGAAGCAACTTCAGGATGAAGTTTGTAATTCATCTCGTTATATGTTGTAGATACAATTAACCTAACATCCTCCTCAGCTAAAATCTTAGATTTGTCAACTTTTGATGCGGATGCCATTTTCTTCAATTTTGAGTTTTGGGAAATAGCAGTGAAATAGCTCGGTGATAATAGTACTTACTCCTAATAGTGATGAATCTTCTCAGAATCCTTCAAATCTTTGTTCAATCGCTCTAAAAATCCTTCACTCAAATTCTCTCTTGAAATCTCTTAACTCTTCGTGTTCACAATGTGAAAAATAAGCTAAGTCCATCGTGTATTTATAGCAATTTTTAAATTCCCGCTCAAAATTTTTGCATTAAATGCTTGACCTAACATGACTCGATAAGAAAAATCACACCTGATGTATACTTTAAAATAACCATAGCTTGGTTAACACATAAAATATTACTTGGTCAATACTACGACTCAGTTAACCTTGCCAATAGTTACCAACTTGCAACTTCTCACTTGGTCTAGCATATACAGACTGTAAACACTTAAAGCTCAAATCATATGAAACCATAGTGCATCTTAATTCATCTAGATTTGGTATGTGAACACTTGATACAAGGAACTATATGATAGATATAACCAATTAGAATTAGAAGTTCCATACATACCTTTCCAACTTAGGTGGAGGTGGCAATGTCACCCAATCCAATGGATGAGGTGTCACCGATGGCATTTCTTGACTCAACATTATCACCCGATGCTTTTCTCCACATAGTGTTTCTTATCCTCGTGATATATTCAATTTTATTTCCATTCTCATAAGTTTTTGTTTCTGGTGCTTGGTCTCTACAATCTTTACTTAGGTGACTGACCTTATGACAATGTAAACATGCCATACCAATGTTTGTCCAGTTGTGAGATCTGCCTCTCCAGTTATTCCTCATGCAGTTAGCTACAATATGTCCATACCTTCCACATGTTGTACAACTAACCCATGTGTTGTAATCCCAAGTATAGGCATTACCTTGTCTTCTTGGTTGATAGGTCTTGTTTTGTCCTTTCGGTGTCCAGACTTGCTTCATCTTAGTTAGAATTCTTGTGATGTATGTCCATGCATGTTGCAAGTGTGACAGTGTTTCTCCATGTAGGGTTTGTTAGGAGTCCTATTCAACTTAGATATGCACTCATGTGCCTGATGTCCATACTTATTACAACTATAACAATGACCATTAAACTTAGGAGTGGTTTTAGGATTACCTTTAGCTTTACTCCTGCAAACATTTGATGTGTGGCCCGATTTACCACAATGATAGCATGATCATTTCTTAGGTCTTTGATTTGTGTAGGCATTCATATGTTCAAATTTTTTTTATGATTCTCCTTTCTCTATGTAGCCTAATCCAGTAGTACTTCCAAGTCCTCTTTGACTGATCAAAAATTCATCAATTTTCTTGGAACTATCTTCAACTTTCTTAATCATTTCATTATGTTGTTGTTGCATCTTGACTTCATTTTTCAGTCTCTCATTTTCTTCTCTAAGTTCACCGATGTCTTCTAGTTTCCTTGTAAGCTCACTATTTACTCAGTTGACTTCCTGACTGATAACAACCATTTGATTAGAGATTTCAAAATGATGCTCGATAATTCCAAGTATCTCAGATTCTTTCTTGTAGTTTCTCATTCATTTGTCTTTCATCTTCTGTCTTCAACAACCAAGTTTCTCTCTTGTTCGTCTTGCCTAGGATTGTTCATGACATCAATCATTCTTACCATTTGTGCTTCTTGTCTGATCTGCAAGGCTTTAACTTGTTCATAAGATGAAGATTTTCTTAGATAAATCAAATATTCCTCCTTCAGATATGTCAGATATATTGTTTGAACCAGATCTAGTTGATTCAAAAATATCATCAATATCTTCTTCATGATAGTCAGTTTCACTGTACCAAATAGCCATGTCCTTTCTCTAAATCAGTAATTTCTTCAATTCATCTCTTGCTTGTTTTTATTTTTCAATGAAGATTTGCATCTGTATCTTTTGGTTTTCAATTGTCTTGTCCAATCTATATCTCTCCATCCTTAGATCTTTCCTCTTCAGTGATTAAACTTCCAAATAAGAGATCTAGCTCTGATACCAATTGTTGGGATAGGAAAGATATAGTACTAAGAGGGGAGGGGTGAATCAGTACCCTCAAAACATTTACTAAATAAAAATCTGCAATAGTAGTGCTTAACTAATTGACTGGATCCATTGTTTGCAACATACATTCAAATAACTTGAAAATGTAAAATGCATGTAATCAAAACAATAAAACATTCATGAAAATTTTAACTCATGACTCAAGTATTTTGGTTACGCAAAAACCCTTGTTAGAAGATAAAAACTGTGGTGGGGATGACACCCACAAATTCTTCACTACTGTAGTAAATAAAGTATGTCGGTTAAGGCTACAATTATGATCACTTCTAATGATCTTACCCTATTAGGAGAAATAGAAGATCAATTAGATCTACCTTGTGAAAGGATTTTAACAACACCAAATAAGTTTGCACTCGGTTAGGAGATTTACAAAAGATGGTTAAGTCTGTTAAGATATTTACAATCCTGCTACAATGGTTAAATTGATAACAGTAGAATATCTGTAAATGAAAACTTATGCTTATCTAAATCAGATCTATGAAATACCAAATAGATATCACCTTAATGTGTAGAATATAACTCTATGTCCTGCTCGGTAGCCTTGTATGTTTCTGATAAACTGATATTATTTCTGATAAATTTTTATTCATGCGAACCCTTGTCTGATTACTGATGTCCTGTGTGTGACTACTACTTCATGATCTTCTTATCATGCATATGTCAAAATGACATCTATTACAATTATATAATAAACTGCTTTGACCTAATTAGGTTTACAACATCTTAGAAAACCTAAGGTCTATTGTGTACAAAAATAACCTAGATCTAATTGTTACATATAAATCATCATAAAGTTAAATGATTACATCCATAATAAATGTGTCTCGATCTTGGTAAAATATTTGTAGATCCATGTAAACCGTTTGCATAGAGATATGTTCCATTATTGATTACTATGTCATTTCCTGAATAACTCAGTAAACACTGCATTCACTATTCAGTGATTAAACTAATGCTCGGTGTTCACTATCTCGATACTCAATAATTCCTAACGCTCGGTAAAAATGCCCAGTTAAACTTGTATTCTGATAGCTTGATGTTCTTTCATGTAACTACTTGGTGTGAAGGCTTTATAAGTTCAACCGACTGACTTGTTTAACTCCTTATTCCAACCTTTATCGACTTGAATAACTTAGATTACCGACTAAACTCATTTGATACTAATGACAATACTTAATGCTCAAATGGAGATAACATATATGAGTTCTCCTCAACTTATTATCCATATAGGAACCTCCATTCAAATTTCTCAGGAGTGGAATAAATTTGAATCGCATTTTCATATTTAGTTTGTTTTGCTGCAGTATAATATAAGAAAACATAATTTCCCTAACAAAAAAACTTCTACTATATATTGCCTTCTGTACAATACGATCCCTAATCTTGTGTCCTTTCACACCATAACTATGCATGATGAGATACATTTCACAACCTTGTTCTCCAAGCTTATAAACTTCTCCTTTGGCACATGTGTATATGCCTGACATCCAAAAACTTTAAGATGTCTCAATGAAGACTTGTGACTCGACCATGACTCCATAGACATTTTATCAATAAGAGTTGATTTCAGAGACATTTTAATTAGTTACCAAGAATTTTATCAATAAGAGCACCTTTGGATACTTAAAATCTATGATCATTCGCTAGAGGTGAAACCTTCAACTCTTCCAACAAAGTAGCCATAGCTTTTTTTTTCATGAAAGCAATATTACACTCAATAATGCATGCATCCAACTTATACAATGTAAAAAATATAACACCTCTATAAACCACCATAACATCTCTAACCATATTTCACCCTACATTAGGAATTACTACTTGCACAACTTCATTAATTAGTTTTCTCACAAATAACAAATTTTATGCTAGTCTAGGGATATGCAACACAATAATAATCATTTTTATTATACCATTAGTAAAACTAATTCTAACTTTATTGTAACCAAAATATTCAAATTAGGATCATCACTTAAGTGCACCTTACCTCCAAATCCTTCACATCTAGAAAACCTACCTCTAAGAAGCCATATTGAAAGATGCACCTAAGTCAATTAACCATGCACCATTGCTTGTATGAGTGGCCAAAGGTACAATTTATGCATGACCATCTTCTTTTTCACACACATAATCAAAATATAGTTTCTTTTTCTTCTTATTTTCTTCCTTTCACTCCTTACAAAAGTGTCCAATCTTATCACAATTTTAACAAATAACTTTGGACTTTCTAGGAGATTTGGACCTCTAATTGGACTTGGATTTACCACATTTCTCATTCTTATTATCTTTTTACTTAGGTATTCCATGAAAATTGTGGGTCTCTTTGGCACAATGAATACCTTCCTTGTCATCTCTTTAGAAAGTAAAGAACCTACCATATCCTTAGCCTTCAAAATAACAGAGGTACTGTTGATAGCCAAGACAAGAAAAACTCATCAATCAGGAAAAAACCAAAGCAAGATCTAGAATTTCTCCTCCTCATCCATCTTGACACCAATAGATGTCAATTGAGATACCAACATGTTGAATGCTTCAAGGTCATCTATACTTTTTCCACTATCTTCCATTCTCAAGGAGTATATTATTTTCCTCAAGAAAATATTGTACACTAAATATTTAGCTTGTTATATCTAACCAAATTTCTTCCATAGCTTCTTTGTAGGGGACTCTTCATGGATATTTATTAAAAAAGAGTTTCAAATATGATCTAATTAGACCCTATAAATTATGGTATGTAGCATCATATTGAGTAGCGAAAGTAGGATCTATAGACCTAAAAACATTCTCATCAATTACATCTAATAGATCTAAATTATTAACACATATACCATCTTTAGATTTTACACTTCAAAATTGTTTCCAATAAATAATTCTGCCTCTATTCTCCTTGATAATTTTTCCATCTCAAAATTCTTGCAACAAGATCACAAAATATTATTTACACAAGCTCTCACTCAAATCTAGATTAGTTCAAAAAACCCAACAACCCACATTTTGAATCAAAAGTGATTAGGCTTTGATGCCATTTGAAAATATGTTAAGGTATCAAACAAATTACTATACTAACCTTGAGAGGATAGTTGTACAATTTTTTTTAGATCATCTTTAAAATGGTTACAAAAATTAAACATAAATAACAAAAATAACATTCATACCATAATATAGCAATTTACATGGGGAAAACCATTTAGGGAGAAAAACCTCACTCCAAAATGTGTGCACTATATTATTATAAAACAAAAAAGATTACAATATACTTGCAAAGGAGGTTTCTTATAGAGTATCGCCAATTAGAGACTTGGAGGTAACTCAATAGCTATAAGATTCTTATAAACAATCTCCATCTCATCGACCTAATATCTATCAGATATAATACATGAAACTATTAATAAGTATTACAAAAAAAAATGAGTTGAAACGACCCAAAACATGACGTGAACTTATCTCCAATCCACCTCTAGTCCAAGATGTCTTATGATATGTCAAAATACACATCAACACATGTAACACCACTTTACTACTCATTTATGTGTCTAATACGTTTTTATATTTCCTATTTTAGGAGACCCAACTTTCAAAGACCCTAACTTTTGATTTGCGAGTTTGATTGACAAATTGTTTCAAGCATTGACAAGCTCATGAAGTACTCTATCAAGATAAACTTTCTACATAGATTATGACCACTTTCGACCCCCAAAAATGTCTCTAAGGCCTTCAAAATATACTTTGAAACTTTAAAGTGAAAAATTAAATATCTTTAGATCCAGACATGATCTTGCAACAAAAAAATAAAAATAAACAAATAACACTCTTTGGTACTTATAAATTAACTTTTAAAAATAGTATATGATTCTAAGGCCTTTTATAAAAGATATAAAAAATTGAAGGTGTCAAAACAAGAACCATACTTTTAAATAATTAAGAAAAATGTGAGTTAGGAAAAGCATGAACTCTAAGAAAAAAACTAGTTACACTACTACAAAGAGCATGGAGTTTTTCCCTATATAAATAAATTCCCTTTATGACCATTTTTAATATATTTGAAATTGGACTATTTTTCTTAAAAGGTACAATGGAGATGGGTATAGGCCTTGGTAGTAGGTGATTAGCTAGTGGGTGACACATTGGTGGCAAGGTGGTGGGAGAGGGGTGGTGTAGTTGTTGATTATTGCCAAAGTGAATGAAAGATGAGAAAAGAAATGATGACTAAGAAAATACAATGAAGCAATAATTTTGATATGTTGACAACTTGTTTTTAAATAGTTGGTGTTTGATTTAGGATGTTTATCATTGGTTTTTTTAGTCATCTGTGATTTGATGAATTATAGCTACAATGGAAAAGTCAAATTTGCACAAAATACTACTTAGTACTTGCAACCTACAAATTCCATAAAAAAAAAACCTAAAATAAAAATATATCAAATCAAGCTAAACAAACCTACAAATTTATGATTGAATAAAGAATACGTAGTAGTTAGTGTTTATGTCAAGTTCACCAAAATATAACCTATGAAATAATGATAAAATAAACAAGCATTGAAAATAAAAAAAGTAAAAACATAATTATTTCATCTTCAAACAAATCTCGTAGTGATTAATTATAGGAAATAGACCCAAATACATCTCTATTGAATATAAAAAAAATGATGTTGCTTAAAAATGTGAATGTAAATGGTCTTAATTCATGTAGTGTAATTTCCCTATTTTTGTGCCTTCCTTAGTGTCAATATTTTCTAGCATGATTAGCCTATCAACAAGGTTCTCATAGGCTAATATAGCACGGATAGAGAGCTCATCCAAGGGTCTTATAGCCATTTCAGGAGACTTATGTGGCATTTCAAGGGCTTTGAGCTAGTTTCCTATTTTTAAGAGAGTTCCTATTTTTTAGGAGGAGAATGAAAATTCCTATATTGACCACCCAGAGCTTGTGGAGCCTTACAGGGGGCTTTATGAGCCTTTCCATATGTTTAGAGATAGTCTCTTATTTTTTAGGAGGAAGCTAGGAGATGGCCAATGATGCATTCTGAGACATTACAAATTGTTTGAGATAGTCTCCTAAATTTTAGGAGGGGGTCCTATGATTTAGAGAGGGACTAGAAGTGGTCCTGCTATATTTAGAAATCACCCTTGGATTGGTAGTACCATTCAATTTTTAGTTTAGAGTTCAGGTGATGATTTCATGAATAAAATGGAATATTAAAGCAATGACTTTAATATTCTAAATAAATTAATAGAATAATCATCTAATAAAGCTACTTTATATTAATTTAATAAAGTATCCAATAAGTGGACCACCATGGGTCATGATGCCTAGGAAGGCTTAATTAAGTTGTTTTTAAAATAACTTATTATTAATAAAGGGAGTCATAAGGGGTTCAAAGTTTATGAGGAGAAACAAGTTAAACAAACATTAAAAATTAAGAGAGAAACCCTTAAAAGGGATCAAGCCTCTTGTGAGAGAAATAAATTAACTTTGGGAGCCTTCATTATTCATTCTATTCATTGAGAAAATTGGAGTTTTGGCTTCATGAAAGACAATGGTTTTCGGTAACAACAATCAAGCTTTTGGGAACAATGATTCTCAAGAGATTAGGTACCAACATGTGTGAAAATATCACCCAAGGGTATTCTCACAAGTTTTCATCAATTAGGGCTATAAGAAAGATCTATTTTTAGTCATTGGTGAAGAGAAATTAGGGAGAAATTAGAGAGAATCAGAGTTAAATTATAGATCCAATCTATTTGGGCACCTTTACCAGCTTGACAATTCATTTGCAGGCCAACTGTACCCTTCAGGAGGAATTTACCATCAAACCCTAGCTTGGGCATGGAGAAAAAGTTATTCCTAGGTTGTAGATCATAATTGTTTGAGGTTCGATATCACATATAAGATATTAAGGGACTATTGTGGTGAAGAAAATAGGGTTATATCACATATAAGATATTAAGGGATTGTTGTGGTGAAGAAAATAGGGTTATTCATTTTACTTATTAGCTTCCCAGTGTAAAGATTAGACTGTACTTGACTTATACAAGTATGTAGACTTGTTTGGGTCAAATAAAATTCTAAATTATTAACCATTGCCTTAGTTTTAATTACTATCATTTCCAACAATTAGTTTATTTTTGTTAAATTCAATGAATAGTAGAATTTCATCATAAAACCCCCCAAAAAATTAAAAAATGCAAAAGAATAGAATATTACAAAACCTTCACAAAAATCATAAATTAAAAAAAAGGACAGAAAATTAGAATTTTTAGTCATCAAACTAGGGGTGGATACTACATGTAGCATAACATTGACATTCTTAGATGATAAAAAAGAAAAAATATTGTTGCATTAAAGAGTGATGATGAAATGATGAATAAGAAGTTAGATTCATATATTTTTTGGAATAGAAATGGATGATTAAGATTAAATCTTAAATTGAATGGATCATGGAGTGAATAGGGAGATTTCATAATAATGGAGAAGCTAATAATTTTTTAATCAAAATCATGAATATTATTTAAACTAAATTTGATGATTAAATTATAAGAAGTTAACTATTTCCATGAAACTGTTAAATAAGTGCATGGAAAGATTGACCATTTCACAAGAGTATCAATTGAATAATCAATTATTTTTTATTATTTAAAAGTTTTGTGAGGGCTTGACCCTTTAGTGAAATGGTGGGCCCTCTTTCCTATAGTGCCTAAAACCAAGGTTCAAGTCCCCACATAGTCACTCTCTACTATGGTTCTCAATGGAGAGTTTTTTACTTTGACCATTGGTGAAATAGTGCAACGTCTTGCTTGGAGAGCTTATAACCAAGGTTCAAAAATTTAGAAAAAACATCGGGATGTAAGATTTTGACCTAGACAAGATGAATGAGGAATTGAAAAAAATGGAGCGAAAGGAGTAGTAGGAGGTGCACAAGGAGCAACGAGTGGAGTGAAAGAGAGACTGTAGAAGTGATCAATCCTAGAATGGAATCCACGATTAGAGAATAATCAATAGGGTGGACAAATAGGCGATCAATACAAAAAACATATTTCCAATGAAGGATCTCAGAGAAAGATTCATATAAAAATGGTCTAAGGAGGGAGAAGAAGATTCTGACAACTAGTGGCAATGGAATATGAGCTTTAATGATGCATTGGGGGAATACCATGACCAAGGCATCTGAAAAAACCATGAAAAGACTATAGTAGTTTGGAACACTAGAGAACATGACCCACAATGGGTTTTCTAGGGTGGCTGAAGGGTGGACAAATGTCATTTGGTCCATCCTTATCAAGATCAAAACCCTATTATTTTAGCAAGGGGACAAGAGAGAGAAAATAATTGGGTAGAAAGGGGACAAGAGAGAAAAATAATTGGGAATTGTGGAAATAACTACTATGGATACAACGATGTGACTTTCCTCTATCCATCACCAATCAAAATCAAGTTAGTGCCAAAAATAGGAAGAAAACATCCAATTTTCTTAGAAATCATGGATTTTCAAAATAGAGGAATGAAAGGTTTTGGTATAAGAGCATTCCAAAATCCAATAGCTCAAAGTCTTGGTGAAAAAATACCAATCTTCACACAACAATAGATCAAACAAATTAGATAGTGGATACTAGGAAAGGGGAATCGAAAGTAGTACTAGAGGCTGGGGCATCAAACTGGAAAACATAAATCCCAGGTAAGGGTTTTGTCCCACCCTTGTTGAAGACATCCATATTAGTCAATCTAAGTAAATTAAGGGATGAAATAAGTAGATTAAGAGATTGAGGGGCTTTCTTAAAATGGGGAGGAATGATAAAAGAGGATAGACTAGTGGAGAATTGGTGCCATGTTAGTTGCGATTTGTAAATTCAGGTTTGTGCCCTTGCAAATGACTTCCTTTTAGTCATATTTCCTTCAAACCAAGAGAAATGTAGAGCACTAAATAGTGACTCACACTATATGGAGAGTACAAGAGTACACATTTTTTACTGGTATCCAAAATTTAACCCCTAGAAGCATGAACTAAAAAAGGGTCCAATTTGAGTTAAGATGTATGATATCTGATCAAATTTTTGAGAAGAAAGCATATTAAAGGATATTGGAGATATACTTGGCACATTTACATAGCTGGATGAGATCACAGTGGATAGAAGTCAATAGACCTATATTGGAATGTGTTTAGGGCTAAGACCTCAACAAAATCTTCTTTAGAAGATTGATCTACTCATAGAAAATGGGTATAGAAAAGTGAAACTAGAGAGAGCAGATCAATTGGTGTTATGCCTTAATTGAAAATCAAAGGAGCATGGTAATCTGGAATATATGAGGCCAGTTCAAGTGAACAAAGACAAAAAATATGATTGGAATATGTATGATGAAGTGGTAGAACCTAACCCTTCTAATTAGTAACATACACAACCTGAGAAGAAGAAGAATGTGGAGGACATATCAATAAATGAGACACACAAAAAATAGAGAGTTGATGGTAGGAGAAGATATGAACATGGGATATGTCCTCCTAGAGAAGGAAATAAGTAGTAATTCTCATAATGAAAACCAAGATGAAGCCATGTGTAGTGGGCTTATTACACCATAAAAGGATATATCTAGTGAAAAAGGGAGCATACAATAGGTAAATCAGGGGTACATTTTCACTGAGGTTTAGTTGAAAGGGTTAGAGAAACATGGGACAATAGTAGTAGAGGAACACAAAGAAACATAATTGGTTGAAACTAAGAAAAAGAGTAGATCATACATTGATAAGAACAAGATCCTTTGAATAGGTTTAAACAATATTTAGGTAAGGGAAGAACACAGGGAGTAGAAGGATGAAAATAAGGGTAGATTGGATAAAGAAGGAGAAGCGGAGATACAAGTCACCCCAAGAAAATAATGTGCTAGTCAGTTTGGCGAAGAAAGAAAAGAGGAAGAAGAGGATAATTAGGAGAAGATGTACACTATCAATGAAGTAGAAACTCAATGCATTCCAAGGAAAGAAAGTGACAACACAAATGAATAGTGGAAGAAGGAAATAAAAGGGGATGGCGATGATGTATTGGAAGGATTCAAAGAGTCTAATTCAGATCATGATGAGGGATTTGAGGAAGAATAGATGAATGTTATGGAGAAAAAAAGTATAGTTCAAACCCAATCTCATCTAAAAAAGCCCTTTGTAGACCTAAAGAAGAAAAGGGGAGCCAAAAAAAATAATGCCAAACTTGTATTGGCAGCAAGTGCTAAGGGACCTAGATAAAATTAAGAAGTGAGGAGATTATCCTTCCCAAGGAGCCATGAGGATCATTACTTGGAATGCTAGAGGCATCAACACCCCTAGAAAGTGGTGTGTAGTCAAGTGTAAAATCAATCTAAGTAGATCTAGTGTTACTTTAGGAGACTAAGTGGGATAAGGAGGAAGCACAAAACAAAATACGAATGTGGAAGAATTGGGAAGGTGTTTTTTAGACTCAATCGAAGCCTTGAGAGGAATAGAAGTGGTATGGAATCAAACAATATTCAAATTCTCAATTGAGAAAAGCAGAAAATGAAAGGTGGTCAAGTACAAAATTCTGAGCCAAAACATAAAGGTGCAAGTAATGAATTTCTATGGGCTGGTTTCAATAGTAGCCAAAAGAATACTTTGATGGGAAGTAAAGAAATGGTTGGACTTATAAAATAGAATGCCTATTATAATCAAGGGTGACTTCAATGCAACATTAGACAACTTTGTAAAGAAAGGGGGACTATAAAATTATCAAGGGTGCAACAAGACTTTCAAGCCTTTATGGATGAAAGCAATCTAAGAGAAATTGTGGATAAGAATGGAAGGTTTACCTAGACTAATAGGAGAAAGGGCTTCACCATCATTGCAAAAAAATTGGAACGATTCTTCTTATTTGGGGATTGGGATCATCAAAATGACACTTTTGAGGCAATCATATTACCATATGCTAGATCAGATCACTTCCCAATTCGATTGGTCATTAATGTAGAAGCTCCCAAAGGGGGAAATCCATTTAGATTTGAAAATATGTGGCTAAGGGATGTGACGTTATATGGACTATTCAAAATGTGGTGGAATGAAGTAAAATTTTTCCATAACTCAAGGATGTACCTCTTCAGCCAAAAACTCTCACATATCAAAAGAAAGTTGAAAGAGTGGAATACAAAACACTTTAAAAATATTTTCACTAAGAAAGCCTGACTTGAGGAGGAATTAAGCAAAATAATTGATAAGGTCATCAAGAGAGGAATGGATCAAGAAGATTTTGAGCTGGAATAAAATCTAAAGTTAGAGCTTATTGAGATTATGGCCAGTGAGGAAACATTCCAATGACAAAAATCAATAGAGGTTTAGCTAAAGGATGGGGATAGAAACACAAAGTATTTTCACATAAAAAATATAGCTAATAAAGGAAGAAATCAAATCATAGAGGTATAATGTGAAGATAGCACAAGAAAATAATCAATGGAAGATGCCAATCATGTGGTAGTACAATATTTCCAAGGAATTTTGAATCGGGCAACAAAATATCATGACCGAGAATGAGAAAACCTTTTGAATCATATCCCAGGGGTTAATCAATGAGGAAGATAATAAGGAACTCTACAAAAATATCATCATGGAAAAGGTAAATAAGGAACCTTCTTGTTGGGGGCAGATAAAGCCCTGGGACTAGATAGCTTTCTTGCAAAATTTTACCAGGCCTTTTGGGACATCATCGGGGATGATTTGCATAAACTCATTGAAGAGTCCAAAAGGAGAATAATGATTTTGGGCATCTTAAACCCCACATTCATTGCACTTGTCCCAAAGAATAAGGAAACACAAATCATGGAAAATATTAGGTCCATAGCCCTATGCAATATTGCACATAAAATTGTCACCAAAATCATTCCAAACCGCCTCAAAGAACAGTTGAAGAAAATCAAATCAGATGAGCATAGCGGTTTCTCTACATGAAGATCTATGGTGGAAGGAATCATTATTGCACATGAGGCTATTCACACGTCCAAAAAGGAAAGGAGTCCCAATATGGTAATCAAACTAGACAACTAAAGGCTTATGACTTGGTGGAAAAATAGTTCTTGTTGAGTTTTATGCAGAGATTTGGCTTAAGGAGAAATGGATAGATTCAATTGGCAATTGGATCACCAGACCAAGATTTTTGTTACTGGTCAATGAGGTGGCTCAGGGATTTTTGGAACTCACAAGAGGAATTTGATAGTGCAACCCTCTCTCCCTTTTCCTATTTATCATAATGGTGGAAGCTTTGGGAAGAACTATATTGCACTATAGATGGATGGGACAGTGACAAGGGATTAAAATCACACCTAGATTAGACACTGTGATACATCAACAATTTGCTAATGATACAATTATTTTTGTGAAAGTTGCAAGAATGGAGGCTATAATTATTAGAGATCTATTGAATGACCACAATAAGATGCTTAGGAAATCAATCAATTGGAGGAAGTCAGAGGTATTCTTATTGAATGTAAAACCAAATCTCTAAAGGGATATTGTAAGAATCTTGGAACTTAGAATAACAAACTTTCTTGGAATATTTCTTCGAATGCCTCCATTTAGTGGTCACAACACAAAATGTTATTGGGAAAATCTAATTAATAATTGTAAAAGGAAAATGGAACTATAGAAAGGGAAATGGTTGTCATTGAGTAGTAGAATACTAAGGTTAAAAGCAGTGTTAGCGACTATCCCTATATACTCCATGTCGTGCATGAAAATCCAAAAAGTGATGGAAGAAATGTTAATTCAACTAATGAGATGAGTTTTTTTGGAATGGGTTGGATGATAACAAAAACATCCCTTATTGTCATGGGATAAGATCTGCAAACCCCGTGGGGATAAGGGTATGTGTAAAACAACTTCATATTAGGAATCTATCCATGGGAGTGAAGTTATTTTAGAGTGTATCGTAATGGTGAACATAGATGGGTACAAATACTGATGCAAAAGTATATGGATTCATATGAACCTATTAGAATACTCAACATGCTAGATCCACCAAATGGTTTGACAATTTGGAATTTCATTTTGGATTTATAAAAGATCGTCACTAAAAATATCACATGGAAGTCAATGATGACTAGAGAGTCCATTTCTAGGAGGATTTGTGGGAAGGGAACCTAACTCTGTGCTCCTTCCCATATCTTGAAATAATTAGAGAAGAGACAACCAGGTGGGGGAAGAGACTATGTGACTATGGGTATATGAAGAAAGGAATGACAAACAAAAATGGTATTGGAAGTCATTAGACACTCTCAATAGCCCCCAAGAATAGAAAGATTTGTTAAACATAAGGTTAGCGAAAAGATGCATCATATGGACCATACAAAGGGATGTAATCTGATGGTGCGCCTCTAAGGATGAGGAGTACAAGGTCAAATTAGGATACACAATAAAGGAGGTAGTGTTGGAGGACCAACAATGGTCAAAATAGTTACTTTGGGGTAAATTCTACTTACTTAAGGGGGAGCATTCTCCTGGTTGGTGACTCAGAACTATATCCTCAGTCGGGACATATTGACAAAAAAATGGGATAATTGGACCAGGAAGATGCACACTATGCAAGAATCATGAAGAAGATGCAAATAATTTGTTACTATTGTACCCATATGCAGAGATGTTTTGGAAATACTTTCTACAAAAACTCAATTTGCAAACACCAATGCCAAAGAATCTAAAAGACTAGTTATGTATATGGCTTAAGTAATTCCAAAGTATTTTTTTGGAAGTATGTGGCATGTCATACCTTCAATAGTTGTATGGGAGAGTTGGAAAGAGAGAAACAAAATAATTTTCAAAGCACAAACAATGCTTAGGGAAAGATTAATCAAGAAAATTGAGGACTCCATCACTAAATTGGTCAACGTAGTTGCAAAATCCAAAATGACAAAAATATCTTTTCTAAGTGGGACAAAAAAATGTCTAAGGCTTTCAATGGACTAATTATCCCTACAATGATTGGTAACAATAACATCACACAAAAATAAAAATTACGAAATGAAGTACATTGGTGTGCCCCAGAAGATGGTTGGGTGAAGGTGAATTTTGATGCTGCTGCAAGTGGAAACTGTGGCCCTAGTGGAATCAATTGTGTAGTAAGAGATGAGACTTAGATGATTCTTGTAGAGCATTAAGAATTAATTGGAATGTAAAATTCAGTGGCACCCTCAGTGGACTTGAGTTAGGAAAAGAAATTGGTGTGAGGAAAATTCATCTTAAGGGCGATTCAATGATAACAATCAATGCAATATGAAAAAACTCCACATCATATTGGAAACTCAATAAATGGATAACACAAATTAGAAAATTGATTCAGTAAGTGGATGATCTCAAGATTAGTCATATTTACCAAGAGGGTAATACCATTGCAAATGAATTAGCAAAGAAAGCAATAAGTCATGAGCGTGATAGGTGAGCAACCATAATGCGAAGATCTTGTTCTGGGTGCAACAATAGGTTGCTAGATTGGTATACTTAGGGGTGAAGGTACTAAGCGATGGCAAGAATTTATGATGATAATAGATGAACATATAATCCCTGATCTCGCCAAGATGTGGTGTACCATCATTGGGGCATAAGATGGTACGAATTTCCTGAAGCAAGGCTGGAAGGAGTGATCTAAGATTAGGAGGCAAGATTGCATTGATCAAGGTAACTTATGATTTAAACTTATTCCATAAGGGCCTGTTTGGTGCGTGGAATGCATAATGTTGGATATAGTCAATTCTGGAATATGTTGCAATTCTGGAAGATACATATCCTCAAAATGATATCTGAAATATGTGTTGGAACTGTTTGGTTCACCCCGAAGATGACTGAACATAAAATAATGCATTAGTTTTTAAAAATATGCTTTGCATGTTACCAAATTTATGAACGTGTTACTAATTTTTGTTTCTTTCAGATATAGTCTTAATAGATCAAAAATTGAAAATTAGAAGTTCAATGCACGTAATAGACTACTGTTGTGTATGCTGGTGAGTCATGACAGTGTATGCTGATATGTTTGTTACGAGAGCCCTTTTTTGTGGTAAATTTTAATACCTCTTCTTTACCAATGGGTTTCATAATGCTTATACATGGCTATTTCAGAGCCTCCTATCTTTTGTATGTAACTCTGAATTAAGTATGAGACCCAGCTTGGCGTCGCAGAGTAGCCGATTTGCTGTAGAGTGAGAACGAAAATGATAGTGAATGGTGAGAATGAAAATGATAGCGAACAGTGAGAACGAAAATGAACGAGAATTTCGGTGGAAAATGAAATCTAATTTTGGACATCAAATATTATAAACAGCAAGTGGACCCGACGACACATAAAATGGGCATTTGAAAAGTGGAATTAGAGCCTGGATTTCTAATTCAACCTTTTCAAATGGAAGATGAAATGCCCATATTGTGGCCAAAATTGAAATTTTGAAATTTCAATTCCTGCTTGTTTGGATGGACACAAACATGGAATTCAATAATTCAAAAATGCTATTCTTGAATTAGAGCCCATATTCCATGCACCAAACGGGCCCTAAAGGAAATTATGGTGGGGCATGTGGGTGAAGTGTCAAATTGATCGCTTGTATTTCAATTAGATATTGAGGTGGCTCCACTTAGCAAGACTGTATTGGATTCACTGAGTCAGGAGAGATGTACACACTGATAATTCTAGAATCGACAAAGCTACAGGTGGATTTTGTGGGGTAAGTGATTGATAAGTGGTTAAGGGGAGTGCTGGTAAATGACTGTAGTACCCCCCTGTAGGATGCTTTTAGTTTTCTTTATGTTTCAGATGTTTGACCGAATTCTTTTAGGTTACTTTTCATGTGATCGATTATTATTTCATTAATGATGATGATGGATTATTGTTATATGTTTATCATGGGTGTGCATAGAATAGATGATGATGTTTTATGATGATAGATTATATGTTTTATATTGATTATGACGTACTTACCCCATACTTGCATGTGTATGGTGATTATGTGTCTGTATCTGTTTGATGTGTCTGTGTGGTAGAGGACGGAGACATAGTTACTCGCATAGTCGAGATCCACACGTCTGACCGTACCCTATCATTGTTTGTTATTTATTGTATGTACATGCTTTGTCTTTTGATGCCAGGTTTGCAGGTACAAGGCATCGTCTTCCTTGAATTGGCAGGAGTGAGCGTGCCAACAAACATTCATCTCAATGGTAAAGAGGGGAGATAATACACATACCCAAAACCCTAACCCTAGCCTAATTGTCTTAGGATTGGACAAGTGTCTATTTGACTACCCTACCCGAATTCACCTAGTTGGTATGAATTCGTGGATCCCGTTCTTGAGTCTGTGCATGGTTTTAGTTTGCTTGATTTATTGTGCTTCATTTTACTGTGCTTGATTAAGTTGATTCATGATTATTTAGGTGATTTTATGTGATTATCAATGTTAGGATTATAGTTGAATTTAATGATTTAATTATGTTCCTGTATTTAATTTAGAAAATTATCTAAAGTCAATTATTTGATTAATTATAAATAATTGATTATTTAATTGAAATTGGATTTGATTATGTTTGAATGTATAATTAAATAATTGAATATTTTAATGCATGCTTTAGGATGTATTAAATATTTATTTATTTAATTTGGGTTTTAAATTATTAACATGTGCTTATTGGAAAATGGTTTGATTTATGCTTGCATATTTTATTAAATGGTTAAATAATTAATTGCATGAATTTGTGATGCATTAAGTATTTAATTTATTTAATAAATGAATTTAAATTATAACATGTGCAAAATTGAAAAGGTGTTTGTTTTCAAAAAGATAACTAGTTTTCAAAAGTCAAGTTGAGTTGTGCATTTAAAAGGTATTTTTAATTAATTAATTTTATTTACTTTCAATTTTAGAATTTGAGTTGAATTAGGAGTTGTTTTATGAGTCACTTTTATGATTTGAGTTAGCTGTTGAGTTGTCTTCTGTGATTGCTTGGATTTGGGAATTGAATTCCTATTAGGGGATTTTTACATTCATTTTTGGAGAGATGGGTTTTGGAGAGGAATTTTGGAGAAGGCTTGTGTGTTTGGCATTTTGAAGAATTGTGGATTGTTGTGGCTGTTTGATGATTTGAATTTCTCTGTGCATCTGGATTGGACACCTGGTTGCAAATTAGCTTTCAGATCTACAGGTTGGGCTTGATTTTGGAGAGAATTTTGTTCTCAAATCTACAAGAGTTTTCATTTTCAGTTTCTGGCATTGGATCTAAGGTAGGCATTGAATTTTTTTGTTATCTCTATTTCTACTTTCATTTGTCTTTTTGTGTTTTGATAGATTTGGGTATTCAGAAACCCTAGTGTAGCTAATTTCTGTATTTTATTATTACTTGGCATTGTAGTGTTACTCTAGCAAAATTTTGTTGAATAATTGTTTATGGTTCTCTTACAAATTGAAATATTAAATCTGTTCTATAGTATGACTATAGGGAATGATGAAATAAATTCCTATTGAAAGAAAATCTGATTTGATTGAAAAAAAAACCCAATTTGAGTGGAAAATCCAATTCTGGTAAATTAAAAATATATTCCCTGTAAAAATATAGTCAAATAATGACCTGGTAAAGACAAAAAAAGTTTAGATTTAAAATTGTAACACTAGGAATTTGCATGTTAAAATATAAGACAAGGAAAAAGAATGCTCATGTGAAGTGTATGTAAAAGGAAATGACCTGTTACCATTTTTGGCAAAAGTACAGGTCTCTGTGACATTTCCATTTTTAGAAATAGGGCTAAAAAAAATATTAAATAGTAAATGAAAAAGAAATAGGAATGTTTTTAAATAAAATTATTTATAGAATTATGCATTGGGTTGTTTTGATTTAATAAACAAAATTTAAAAAAAAAAAATTATAAGTTAAGGTGGGCAGGGACCACCTGTCCCCTACCCAGCCTCGGCCGCCATGACAAGGCAGGGCCTGCCGGCGGTACCCAAGGGTACCGTTCGAAGAGAACTCTGCAGCCGACGTGCTCAGAGCCCGTGCGGTCAGCGAGAGACAGTGGGGTGCAGGGCCACTGAATTTGATGCCAGGTTTGCAGGTACAAGGCATCGTCTTCCTTGAATTGGCAGGAGTGAGCGTGCCAACAAACATTCATCTCAATGGTAAAGAGGGGAGATAATACACATACCCAAAACCCTAACCCTAGCCTAATTGTCTTAGGATTGGACAAGTGTCTATTTGACTACCCTACCCGAATTCACCTGGTTGGTATGAATTCGTGGATCCCGTTCTTGAGTCTGTGCATGGTTTTAGTTTGCTTGATTTATTGTGCTTCATTTTACTGTGCTTGATTAAGTTGATTCATGATTATTTAGGTGATTTTATGTGATTATCAATGTTAGGATTATAGTTGAATTTAATGATTTAATTATGTTCCTGTATTTAATTTAGAAAATTATCTAAAGTCAATTATTTGATTAATTATAAATAATTGATTATTTAATTGAAATTGGATTTGATTATGTTTGAATGTATAATTAAATAATTGAATATTTTAATGCATGCTTTAGGATGTATTAAATATTTATTTATTTAATTTGGGTTTTAAATTATTAACATGTGCTTATTGGAAAATGGTTTGATTTATGCTTGCATATTTTATTAAATGGTTAAATAATTAATTGCATGAATTTGTGATGCATTAAGTATTTAATTTATTTAATAAATGAATTTAAATTATAACATGTGCAAAATTGAAAAGGTGTTTGTTTTCAAAAAGATAACTAGTTTTCAAAAGTCAAGTTGAGTTGTGCATTTAAAAGGTATTTTTAATTAATTAATTTTATTTACTTTCAATTTTAGAATTTGAGTTGAATTAGGAGTTGTTTTATGAGTCACTTTTATGATTTGAGTTAGCTGTTGAGTTGTCTTCTGTGATTGCTTGGATTTGGGAATTGAATTCCTATTAGGGGATTTTTATATTCATTTTTGGAGAGATGGGTTTTGGAGAGGAATTTTGGAGAAGGCTTGTGTGTTTGGCATTTTGAAGAATTGTGGATTGTTGTGGCTGTTTGATGATTTGAATTTCTCTGTGCATCTGGATTGGACACCTGGTTGCAAATTAGCTTTCAGATCTACAGGTTGGGCTTGATTTTGGAGAGAATTTTGTTCTCAAATCTACAAGGGTTTTCATTTTCAGTTTCTAGCATTGGATCTAAGGTAGGCATTAAATTTTTTTGTTATCTCTGTTTCTACTTTCATTTGTCTTTTTGTGTTTTGATAGATTTGGGTATTCAGAAACCCTAGTGTAGCTAATTTCTGTATTTTATTATTACTTGGCATTGTAGTGTTACTCTAGCAAAATTTTGTTGAATAATTGTTTATGGTTCTCTTACAAATTGAAATATTAAATCTGTTCTATAGTATGACTATAGGGAATGATGAAATAAATTCCTATTGAAAGAAAATCTGATTTGATTGAAAAAAAAAACCCAATTTGAGTGGAAAATCCAATTCTGGTAAATTAAAAATATATTCCCTGTAAAAATATAGTCAAATAATGACCTGGTAAAGACAAAAAAAGTTTAGATTTAAAATTGTAACACTAGGAATTTGCATGTTAAAATATAAGACAAGGAAAAAGAATGCTCATGTGAAGTGTATGTAAAAGGAAATGACCTGTTACCATTTTTGGCAAAAGTACAGGTCTCTGTGACATTTCCATTTTTAGAAATAGGGCTAAAAAAAATATTAAATAGTAAATGAAAAAGAAATAGGAATGTTTTTAAATAAAATTATTTATAGAATTATGCATTGGGTTGTTTTGATTTAATAAACAAAATTTTAAAAAAAAAATTTATAAGTTAAGGTGGGCAGGGACCACCTGTCCCCTACCCAGCCTCAGCCGCCGTGACAAGGCAGGGCCTGCCGGTGGTACCCAAGGGTACCGTTCGAAGAGAACTCTGCAGCCGACGTGCTCAGAGCCCGTGCGGTCAGCGAGAGACAGTGGGGTGCGGGGCCCACAAGGACCACCCCCCCCCCCCCCCCCCCAAATGTTATTTTTAATTTTGTTTTATTTTTGTTATAAACTTTTTTATAATATAATTTATGTTATAAATTTTGTTTATTAATATTGTTAATTTAATGTAATTTATATGTGGTATCATTTTATTATGTATAGTTTGTAATTTAGTTTATTAAGTTTTTCTTTAAAAAAAAATATAAATCTGATTTTTGTATTTATATATTTATGATAGAATATGAACATGAGATTTGTTTTATTATATGGTATTAGAATGTTTTTAATTTTAAACAAATCTATAAGCATAGAGTAAGATTTTTTTATTTTTAATTGCTTCATGTTATGTTGTTATTATTATTTGGTTTAGTAATTGACTTTTCTCACTTTGGTTTATACACTCATAGTATCAATGTGTTTATATGTAATTATGGTCTAATGATAGATTTAAAATTTAATTAGACTCAACATGTGAATAATTTAGAAACACAACACGAGCACATATGTAAATGTTAATTTGGGTTTTAGAGTTTTATGCACTAAGGAACATGCCCAGTGGTGTCAATATTAGAAAAAACTATTACGAGAAGTGTTATAATTATACTGTAATTGGGTTTTAGTTTCCATTGTGATCTTGGAACAACTATAGAGTGTAATCTTATGTTTGTTGCATTGTTGTAGTGTTCACGGTATGTTTTCCTTAGCATCTTTATGTGTATCAACCTTTGAAATCAGTTGTGCTCAAAATAGGATTTTAATGCTTATGGAATGGTTTCAGTTATTTATAGCATGGATGTGGTGTTGCTCATGCCAGTTATGTCTTCTTGTACATTTTGTGATATCGGGCATTAGAATGACCTAGGGGGATACAAAGGCTGGGAATGTTTGTCAATTGTACTTTTCGTATCATGTTTATGTGTATGTTTAATTCTAATTGACATCTATGATTTGATCTTATGGGCTCTTATTGGATTAGTATCTGTTTATGGTATCTGTGTAATCATTTGGGTTTCTATGTGTGAAACTGCATCTAGGATTACTTGGTTGTATACCTGTTGGTTGTTTATGAGATTATGAGCTTAGTGGAGATTGATTAAGTGCATCTTAGGGGAGTGGCTTACAATAGGGGTCGGGACCCAAAGTGGTCAGTACCTGGGTAACCTATTGTAGGTTATGTAATTAAGTGATAACATAGTAATTAAAATGTATAGAGATCATTAAAAAGATAATTTAGAGTATGATTATGATTAGAATTCTTCATATCTGAGAGAGAGTATTCTAATCCCACATGGATTGTATTGAGGGTCCGGGGCCCAGAGTGGTCAGTTCCAGGGTAACTCAATGCTTGAGGGTCCGGGGTCCAGAGTGACTAGTCCAGGGTAACTCAAGTAGATAGACATGTGATGACACTCCCATAAGCATGTAGCCTAGATCATCTCCTTAGTTTTCTGTTTATGCCTCTGGATTAGTGTGTTCCACCTTTCACTTTATTTATGTGTACCTTGAGTAGAGAGCTTTCAGGATTCCTTGCTCAGTGGTTATCCTTGTTTGGTTTTGGTCATCCGATTGGGGTTTGTGGTTATCTCCTCAGCACGATGGGGTAGACCTTTGTGGTTCTACACGGACGGGTGGTAGTGATTCTTTACCATTTGTGATTCGACGTCCTGGTGGCGGTGTTGTTGATACTTCTGCAGTTGGATGCCCTTATGGTTCTTCATTGATTCTGCATTGTTGGTTTCTTATCTTACCTTCATTTATGTAGTCCTATATTAGTGTATCGCATGTGATACCTAATATGGACATTGTACTTCTTTGATTAGATTTATTATTACATACCCTGCGACATGTGCAATGGATGTCAATGTATTAGTTATCATGGATGTCCATGAGGATTGTATTTATTGTTGTAAGTTGTTATTGTATCATTTATGAAATGGAATCTTTTGTCATCTTTCTTTAGTTGTATTTTGTTCTTAAGTAATTCTACGTCATGGGACCCTCGAGTTTTGTAATCTGTGTTGGATATTGTTTCAATGTGAGTAAATGGTAATTGCTTCCGCACTGTTGTGTATCTTGTATGTTAACTTTTTAAAAAAAAATGTTCACCAAACTTAGTAGCAAGTTATAGGTTAATCTCTCCATGGGTTCCCTGGCGGGGCGTTACAATGACCACATGTATATTTTTCATGTGGTTAAGACAACGTTGGGTTTGGAGTTTCTAATGGCTTACCATAAGCACAGGACTAGCTCGGGCATTCCAACATTTTTCCTGGCCATGGTAATATATATGGGGGTTTCCAACATGTGGGCGAAAAACTCACCTAGATGGTGGTTGAGCGTGCCTACCTGAGTGACATTAATGCAGTGATAGATAATATGGATGGGAATCTCCTCCTTACCCTACCACAGACATTAATGCAGTGATAGATTATGTGGATGATTTGCACTAGGACTACCTCAACATTGAGTGTTCTCTTGATGAAGATGAATTTGATGAAGCAGATGTAGCTGAGATTATTGAGGACTGGAGAAGAATGATTTGCTAAGGACGGGTGGGAGGATATTTCAAGAATGGAAGCCCATGCTAGATGTGGTCAGGAATGCCTGGTCATCCTTCAAGCCAAGAAAGTCGGGCTTACCAGAATGTAGGAGGAATGAGAGGTTGCGAGGTGCACTCAAAATGCTTCTTGAGGAATGGTGTCACTATCTGGACTGAATTTTGTAATTTTGGGTTTTCAAGTAGATAAGTCCTTTGGTTAAGGGTATATATAGAATGGGGTCTACGTATGGTTTGTGTTTTTGCAATTTTCTATTAATATTGCATGGTCAATATTTTTTATCAATGGGATGAACACTGCAAAAGGGTGATATTGGCTATTTGCCAAATATTAATGTACAACCTTATTTTAATCTTAATATAATGGGTACTAGCCCTACCCAAGTATTAATCTATTAAAAAAAGAAGTTATGTGTGTGGATTAATAATTAATTTAGAAAATAACATAAGATGATAAAGATGAAAACTAATTTAGAGGTTAAGAATTAATTGGTCAATAAATCAAGCAAACAAAAAGAAATTAATTAAGAAATTAATTAATTAATTTATAATAAGCAATTAACTAATAGAAAGTGGAGGATGGATGGACATCAGTCAAAGGAAAAAAAGTCATCTCCTCCAAACCTTCGTTTGATATGTCGTTATGGTCTCATAAGAATGGACCAAAATGTAAATCTTGATGGTCCTTTGTTGTGGTTAGTTGGGCTGGTTTTTCGCCCTCTTGTTGGGAACTATGGTGTGTTCCCCTAGTTTGTTGGGTGGCGTTCCACAGTTGTTTTAAGATCTTTTATTGTTATATCTTTCTCGTCTCTCTGTACAAGGTTTCGAGTCTTTTCAAAACCTGCTTTTACTTAATCAAAACTAATAGAAAGTGATTGCATGTGGAACTTATTGAGTTGAATTAATATGTATGACTATTGATAGAGTGCAATATAATTTCGATTTCTACATTATGTTTGCCTTTCTTTTTGTGTTTTTTGGCAAGCCAACAAAAGACAATTATTATAAATTACACTATACCAAAATAAATAATGATAAAGAAAATATATTGAATTTGGTTTATGTTTTTATACTTTTTAGTATGCAAGTAATTGAAAATTAATTTTATACTAAATATTAAACTAATTATGAATGCAGGAAGTGTTTTGGTCTTTATTATCATTTAGGTGATTGCATGCAACTAAAGAATCTAAAGAAAACATTTGAATATAAATGTAAGTAGAAATTGATCTTTTATTTTTCTCTTGTTTACAATATAATTTTAAGTAATGATATCAATAAATGAATCCCCCTTTTTTCATGTTTATTTTGCTTGTAAAAACATTCTTAGTATGAAACAAAAGGTAACATTTATCAATTTTTGGATTTGTCTAGAAGATACATTTTTATTTGTTGTTGTCTTCTAGTTGTTTACTCTTCATATTGACCCTATGATTGATTGTTTGAAGATAGATGTATGCTTGCTTTGATCTCTAAAAGAGATGCTTTATTGTAATGAAATAAAGAATATTAAAGAAAACAAAGTAATCTAATGTAGTAATCTACTTGATTAATTCCTAAGATCCAAGGAATCATGATAGAATCTTGTAAATCTTGGAGACATGTGTGAAGCTAAGTAACTCTAATTCTTACTATTCTACTCCAATGTACAAAAATAAGTTATTATAAATAATCACAAATGAAAATGAAGGAATCACAGACCTAAGATATACACAATACAAGATGTTGAGGATTCTTGTTGTGGCATGTGTCGTTAGAGGCTTAGGTTGGTAAATATTCTCATCTCCTAGCTTTAGATACTTCTCTTAATGTAAGGAAGACGGGAAAAGAACAAATTTAAGGAAAATGTTAATGCAATGGCTGATTTCAAAGCCTCAAAGTTGGCAAATGACATATAAGAAGCTATATAGAGCTTGTATTGTTAGATGCCTCAAACATGTTTTAGCTATTTATGGAGAGGCAAGGGCTAAAAATTTCCAAAAAAGAAATAAAAAGGTTTAAAACCACAATTAGGGATACAAACTAGTTCTCTATGCACAATCAATAGTAAGTCATACTTGAGTTTGGGAGCTAGATATATAAAAAAAAAAAATCAAATATTGCAAGAATCACAAAAATCAAAGTTTTATGGCAAAAAGGTTTGAGGCTAATAGCCAAAAAACAAGAACTAACTTCAATAAGTAATTATCATCACCAAAAATTAAAATTATGAAAAATAATCCACACCCTTGACAAATTAAAAAACCAACTTTTCGACAATGTCTCTCTTTCGAAAAATCAATAACCTAGTGAAAAGTTATGCAAGTTTGAAAAAAAAACCCATTTAGGCACCTAAGGGACCGATTATAGATCCTAAGGGCTTGAATCATGATTTTACATGTGCTCTATGTTACCAACTATAGTTCCTTTTGGTGGAGATGGTGATGGAGAGAGCCAGGTTTAAACTGTACCACCCAAGCTATAAGCCCTTTGCTAAGTGATATACCACAACCAAGTTAAAAATTGATATCTTGGTGCTAATTTAATAAGCACAACCAAACTAGATTAGGCACAAATGCAAACAAAACATTTTATTAAGGAAACGATTTTAAAAATGGGTTCAAACCCGTTAGTTGACAATCCAACAAAGTATGTTGAGAATCTATGACATAGATAGACGTATGAGGTATTGGTTAAACAATAAACTAAAATGTAAGTTTTACAAAGGCAATTGTGAAAAAAAAACAAGTGTCCCCTTGGTAACAACTGTGTTTTAGTTTGTTGTTTAGACAATCCAGAGGTATGAACATCACACAAATTACGTAGAAAGTCGCTGACACTATGAAATATGCCAAATTCCAAAATATTCTGAGGGGGCTAATTTTTTTTCCTAATGTGGATAGTACATCAGTACCATATGACTAACTATGGATTCGTACATCGTACAAAATTTGTCACATATGTCAAAACACTTCTCATGCCCCTCAAGAGTCTAAATTTGATGATTTCACAATCAATTTTAAATTATTGGGCTTTTGGGATGAAAGGGTTAGATTTAGTCCAATTTTTTCAAAAATTTAAAAGTCCAACTTAATTCTACTTGCAAATCTAACAAAACATAATTTGATAAAACAAAAGAGAAAATTGGCTTTCTTTGATGCCTTGCATTCAACCTTGAGGTCCTTGAAACCCTAAAATACACCCAACAAATTCTTCATGTTCGATGATATCCCTCAAATCTAAGGAGGAATATGCCACGATGGAGCTATAATAACATGCATAAGTTAATGGTGAACTCCCCACACTCGTAACAACACCTGCTAGACTGATATTGTTTCAGTTGTTGCTACTATCCAGACTGCTGACGCTGTCTAGTCTATTTCAGCTGTGGGTTCACCCTTTTCGAATTCTCCTCGGGGGAATGTTTTGGTGGGGAATGTTTCTTTGGTCGGCCATTCTTCTGTTTCTTCAGGGGTTTGGGTGAAAGATGCTGCTATTCTGGAGGATGGTTGGACAACTGTGAAAGGGAAGAAATCTAAGCCTTCCGTTCCTCCTTTGGATATGAATCTTCGTTCCTTCAAGGGTGGTTCTAAAGTTAAATTGTAAGTGCCCTTGTTGCGGACTGTTGTCCGCTGGTGGGGGTTTTCTGGTGGATTATCCCTCTGCTGTTTTTGGTGGTCTCCACTGTTGTATCTAAGCCTTATATTGCTGTATCTTTTGGGTTTTTGTACAAGGTTTCGGGTCCTTTCAAAAATTGATTATACTTAATCAAAACAACACCTGCTAGACCAAAATGACTTCAAGAAGAGAGAAAATGGCAAGAATAGCTTGCTTCAACAACACAAGATTGATTGATTGAATATGAAATGTACAATGAGATGTCAAGGTTATAAAAGCAAGGTCGACACAGGATTAAACAAGATTGTGACATGAGTCATAATCCTATGTCATGAGACAACTAGCTCAATCAAATATTAAATGATCTAAGTAACCAAAATTAAATAAATGTTATAAAGATATGATAAGATCTTATCTAAACAATTAAGAGTTCTAGGACACCTAGGAGCAAAGTAAACATAAAGACATGTGAATAAGTCTCCTACTAGAACTAGCTATTAACTAAGTATAAAATCTTATTCACACCAACAACATGAACTTCTCTTTCTAAATCACCTTGTATGATAAAAAATGAAAGTTTCTTCATGTAGAACCTTAAAGGAAGCAAACAACTAGTTTTACTTGGAAGCTCTAGATTGAGACAATTGCTTCATTATAATCAAGTCATATCTATCATGGACAACATAATAAGTTTGATGTATAATAAGGGTACTAGAACATTGAAAGCAACATGTCTAACAACCAACAAATATATATTTGGTTAATGCCTCATTGGTGTTTGATAGCATGCGATAGGAAAACTCATGCAAATCTTGTTGCATGGGTAAATTTTCTACCAAACCTTTCTTCTATTGTGATTACAAAAATAATAGCATACCATTATAAGATAAAATTTTAGATTGATTTTGACTATCACTGTCATTTTGAGCTTCTCATTGTTTGAGCTTAGATGAATGATTTACAATTTCTCAAAAATGACACGTAGTGTTTCAAAATGTACATTTTAAGATTTTGAAATTAATCTATTACAACTTGACCTAATGAAGTTTTGAATTAACCTAGATTGAATTTGTTCCAAGTAGATCAAATAAACATACTAGGTAATCATAAGATATTCATATTAAGGAACTGAGAAACCTCTTTGCACTGAAAAATGCTATTGCCAATTTAAACAACAAACAATGAAGAGAAAACATGGCAACTTGAAAAATGCTACCTCACCAACCAAAATCCATAATCCATGGTAGTTTAATATCTACAACTTCCCATTTAAGGATTACAATTTTAAAGTCCAATGTTTAATTAGCACATGCGCTCAATTTATTCAACTAAATGACCATTTACTAAGTAGTATCTTGAACCTTAAAGGATTCATAATTCTTTCATATAGAGTATGATTTCAACTCCACTCTTATTGATGACACAAATTTGATTCAACTAAATTGGAAAAATGTCAAATGGAATCTAATATCTAGCTATTTGTAAACTCTAATGGTATATACAACTAAATAATATCTTAAAGAGTCAACCTTGGTCAAGGTAATCGATTGAAAAATAATAAATTTATTTACTTAGAACTTGATGGTTAGAATGACATATATAATTGTAGATGCCTAAGCAAATGCAGGTCCAACTCTCCTACACACTCCTACATACAATAAAAATATACCTAAAGTAAAGCCATGACTCACCTATTACCCTCATTTCTTTAGGAAGACTACCCCTTTAACCTTAATCACCATACACGACTCATTACAGAAGTGGCTGTCGTAGCATGTACAATGACTAGAAGTCTAGAAACAAATGAGGTTAGATAAAGCCACGTCTAACACAATTGCTTGCAAATAAATGTTAGGACTTGGACTTTCCAACTTACAAACTTGGAAGGTTCAATCTTGATTTTTAACCATTGAAATTGCAGTTTTAAAAGATGACTTTTCAACTTACAAACTTGGAAGGTTCAATCTTGATTTTTAACCATTAAGATTACAGTTTTAAAAGATTACAAAGTTGTAAGCTAGCAATGTATAAATTTCATATTTCAAGGCAAATAATAACCCCTGTAGCCCCTCAAAACACATAACTTATACCTTCTTATTTAAGAGAAGTCATAAAAAAGATAATACCTCCACATGTTAAGGGTTGAACCCACATGTTTGAATTTACAATGTTTTTTGTTTTGCCTTTTTCTTATCCATAATATGAAAATAAAATTTGTTGTGTTCCCGAATATAGTATTTTAAACACCTTGCCAATCAAGTTTACAAAAATGTACTTAACAGTTAATTTAAAGTGACATCATACTAGCTTAACTGCAATGCGTAACCTATAATACAGTTTAAGTAAATGATATACATTTTAGCGCAAAAGTAATGAGTCTAAGCATGCTTAAAGTACATTGCAGAAACATCCACGACTATTTCCAATAACAGAGTTTTCAAATCCTCCTATTTTAATAGCTGCATACACACTCAAGTAATTAAATTCAAGATGCAAGAAGCTATTCTCTGCGCTATTTTTTATGTATTAACTCTACAAAACATGTTTTTATCAGAGGACAAGTAGATATTTCCTTTATCCAAGGCCAAAAAGAATTCATACAAACAACATATCAGCAGAACCCATAAACATATAGCAAATCATCATTAATGTGATCAGTTTGGAGGGTGCAACAATTGGGCCTCATCTTATTCATACTATTTTCGTAGCATGCGCGCTCTATCGAATAAGTGAACTAGCATCCAATCCCAATCTTTTGAATTTGTTTAACTCACAACTACTATTGGGGGGGGGGGGGGGTCGAATAGGGACAATTGGGAGATTCAATCAATTGACTTCGAACCACCGGAGCAACATCCATATCTTCAGGAACACTCATTTGGGATGAGAAGCAGATTGCACGAAACATGGGCTCCCCAGGATCTATTGGAGGAACCAGGCAAGCAAATGATGCATATTCGTGTTCAGTGGCCCGATGTTACTCTGTGGTGTGTGATAATGTTGTTGGTCTGGCAGGTATGTTCCTTCCTGTTGTTGCTGGTTCTTGTGTGCTTTTTGGCCTATAGATTGAACCCCGTTTATTCCAACCATCATGATTCGGCACAAGTTGCTCTGCCTATCGATGATAGCATGTTTGATGGTTCAAATTTTTGTTTATGAGAGATTTGAGTGGGAGTGAAAGATTGTCATCATCTGCATCAGTTTTATTGGCTGCATGGCATATTTTCGTAGCATGCGCGCTCTATCGAATAAGTGAACCAGCATCCAATCTCAATCTTTTGAATTTGTTTAACTCAACTACTATTGGGGGGGGGGGGGGGGGGGGGGGGTTTGAATAGGGACAATTGGGAGATTCAATCAATTGACTTCGAACCACCGGAGCAACGTCCATATCTTCGTGAACGCTCATTTGGGATGAGAAGCAGATTGCACAAAACATGGGCTCCCCAGGATCTATTGGAGGAACTGGGCAAGCAAATGATGCATATTCTCGTTCAGTGGCCCGATGTTACTCTGTGGTGTGTGATAATGTTGTTGGTCTGGCAGGTATGTTCCTTCCTGTTGTTGCTGGTTCTCGTGTGCTTTTTGGCCTATAGATTGAACCCCGTTTATTCCAACCATCATGATTCGGCAGAAGTTGCTCTGCCTATCGATGATAGCATGTTTGATGGTTCAAATTTTCATTTATGAGAGATTTGAGCGGGAGTGAAAGATTGTCATCATCTGCATCAGTTTTATTGGCTGCGTGGCATATTTTCATAGCATGCGCGCTCTATCGAATAAGTGAACTAGCATCCAATCCCAATCTTTTGAATTTGTTTAACTCGCAACTACTACTGGGCGTGTGTCGAATAGGGACAATTGGGAGATTCAATCAATTGACTTCGAACCACTGGAGCAACGTCCATATCTTCAGGAACGCTCATTTGGGATGAGAAGCAGATTGCACAAAACATGGGCTCCCCAGGATCTATTGGAGAAACCAGGCAAGCAAATAACGCATATTCTCGTTCAGTGGCCCGATGTTACTCTGTGGTGTGTGATAATGTTGTTGGTCTGGCAGGTATGTTCCTTCCTGTTGTTGCTAGTTCTCGTGTGCTTTTCGGCCTATAGATTGAACCCCGTTTATTCCAACCATCATGATTCGGCAGAAGTTGCTCTGCCTATCGATGATAGCATGTTTGATGGTTCAAATTTTCGTTTATGAGAGATTTGAGCGGGAGTGAAAGATTGTCATCATCTGCATCAGTTTTATTGGCTGCGTGGTTGTTTCGTTTCATGCGCACTCTATCGAATAAGTGAACTAGCATCCAATCCCAATATTTTGAATTTGTTTAACTCACAACTACTATTGGGGGGCGGGGGGGGTGTCGAATAGGGACAATTGGGAGATTCAATTAATTGACTTCGAACCACCAGAGCAACGTCCATATCTTCAGGAACGCTCATTTGGGATGAGAAGCAGATTGCACGAAACATGGGCTCCCCAGGATCTATTGGAGGAACCGGGCAAGCAAATAACGCATATTCTCGTTCAGTGGCCCGATGTTACTCTGTGGTGTGTGATAATGTTGTTGGTCTGGCAGGTATGTTCCTTCCTGTTGTTGCTGGTTCTCGTGTGCTTTTTGGCCTATAGATTAAACCCCGTTTATTCCAACCATCATGATTCGGCAGAAGTTGCTCTGCCTATCGATGATAGCATGTTTGATGGTTCAAATTTTCGTTTATGAGAGATTTGAGTGGGAGTGGATTGTCATCATCTGCATCAGTTTTATTGGGTGCAACGATAGAGCGCGCATGCTTCGAGATTTGTGTGGTGAGCTATGCAATGTCACAACCACAAATCCTTCATCAATTATCATCAGATTGTAAAAACATTTGTACCAATGAGCTCAACTAACCCCTAAAGTGAGTGGAGAACTGATTCCTTTGCAGCAAATTTAACAATATTTCATTGACCAAGGGAGTTACTCAAAGGGGTTTGCAAAATCCTGGAATCATAACTACCAAATCTGGTTATAAATATGGCGAAGTAGGAAGCAGCATCCTGAATTATTTCTAGAAAACTCCATCCAGAATAGATCACAATATCTTACTGGCATCTAATTCTCAAAACATTAGAAAATGAACTTGTACTTCTTTACAGCCATAATATTTTTACCATTGAGGGAACCCATATTTAAAAAAAGGTCATTCTCGTAAGATCATAATACAAGTAATCCTTTTACATCTAATTTTAATTATTTATTCATTTAGACAAACAAAACATATGCACACGACAAGGTTTCCACCAATTTTAGGATAAGAGATAAATAGTTGCTCCATTTCGCAACAAGAATACAAGGGGTGTTTTCTGAGGATTTTATAATCAATACATGTATTCTGCCAATTTTATAATGATCAATAAAAAGCAAAGTGATTGGAAGGATAACGAAAAACCATCTCTATGGAGTTTATACAGGATATTAAGCACAGAGGAACAAGAAGTAAAAGCTTATATGTTCACAATGGCAGGCCATTCTTGCAGAATGATATCTCTGTTTTAAAGTTTTATTAATTGGAACTGGAACAATAATAGAATATAGCAGTCTGTCAGCCTTAGATAGTGACTACAAAACAAACCTGTCCACCGGAACTAAGGAAGGTAATTTACCATCCATTCTTAATTGAGACAAGCTGTCTTTTTTTCTCTGAGTGACCTGACCAATATTAGTCACTATTTTCCCCCCAGCATGGCAATCAAATTAATCACCAATATAGACCATACAAGAATGGTATGAAGCAGAATCTTATCAAACTACAGAAATTTACAGTTTCCTATCATTGGAAAGGTGGAAATTTCTTTCTCTGCATATTGAAATTTCAATGACAAAAGTCTCAGATCGGTAAGAATACAATTAGCTTTCCAATTACTTATTAAAAGAGTAAAATGCATATTGGCACACTTACACGAAAATGTTGTTTGGATCAACTTCCTTGAAAAAATTAATATAAAACCTAAGGCCATCAGGACCATCATCTCGGCATAAGAAACCTGATAGTAAACAAATTTAATTATGTAATCACACAAAACCAGCTCAGAACATACATCTAAAAGACTAAAACAGCACAATATGGAAAATATTTGGGAATATCAAAACAAGAAGAAGCTGCATTCATTCATGTATAGATTATAAATCCAACAGCATAAAATAGTTCAGAAAACAACTCAAGAGTCCACCTTTACTCTCAGCCGTAAGAAGATATTCCTTTGCAAGTGCTGGCGCAACACCCAAGGTTCTTGCTGCCTCACTTGCACCAACTCCTGTCTGAAAAGCTTCAGGCTTTACAACAAGGTCTGTTATTCTTGCAAAAACCTGAAGCAAAACAACAAATCATTATTGAATACAAAGCCAGATTTTGAACAAGCATCTAGCTTTCAATGTTCTATAGAAGCATCAGATTACAATCTATATAAAATTATATTTCTTTGATTCCATTTCTTGTCAGAACTAACAACGGCATGGAATGCACCAAAGAATTCCAGGAGCACAATTTGACAAATGAAAGTATCTGAATTCAACCAACCTCAGCATCACTGTGGGCTTTAGATTGTATAACCATTACTCCACTTTCAAACCGTCTAAGAATTACTGATCTGTCGAGGAAAAATACATTAGTTACTTTGAGAAATGAGTACTACATTCCATCGTCAGAAATTTCTTCCAGTTGCTGATATACATTCACAGGAATAAAGAATGGAAGAAATTATAGTATCAAGTATTAGAAGTGCAGAGTGCCAATGTCTATACAAAAATCATTTTAGTATCAAATATTAGAAGTGCAGAGTGCCAATGTCCTGGCAAACATACACATTTAGCCTCTCCCAAATGGCACAAGCTCGCAGCAAATCTTCTGGTGAAATGAGCTCTACCAAAACCAAAACATAAGAGTAAGCCTCCAAAAAATGTTATGGAAAACATCAGCTATCAATCTCCAGCATGCATTCCTGTGATGTAATTAAATTATTAATGTCTAGTATTCCTATGAATGCACCTGTCCCTCGAGCACGATTGAACATACAATATACATCAACCAGGGCAATCATGCCTCCGGCTCTTTCCAGTGGTATCTTTACAAAATCTGCCAACTGTTTCAAATGAAAAAGCTTGATTAGTTACCTCAACAGCAGCAGGACAAACAACTTCTCTTTTGATATTGCATAACAATCTGCCTTCCAGCAACAAAAGGTAAAACAGCCAATGAGCTATGAGAAAAGCATATGTAGAACATATATTTGGATTTATTAGTAGTATAAAGCATTTGAGATGTCAATTTTATCATCAGAGTATAGTAAGCCTGCATTCACTGCAGATGGTGGAAGCATTTCTCATTTATGCTCAACACTCAACAATATCAAGTGAAATTCATACAAAACAGTTCCAACAATGCTAAAGTTTTAATTCTGTGGTCAAGGAATCAAAATATGCAATTTTCATATTACGAAACCAAGATGCTCTAATAAACAAGATTAATTTTGTTTCAATTAGTCTTTAAAAGAATGAATGCCCAAATACACCAAAGCATTTGCACTCCTTAGAGAGGTAAACAAACCAGGAATTATTAACAAGAATAGTCAGTATTGATTTTCTTCTACTGGAGCAACTACATGAGCCATAATATAAGCCGTATTAATGATAAATAAATCACAGAAACGTAACCAAATATGAAGTCACTTTTATGTCAGAAATGCTTTAATTCTATCAGGAAGGACAAAGCATCTGATTATTCAGGAAATGGCATAGACGATCCAACAAAAATTATATGATCACAAAACAAAAGTGTAGAGAAACCAAGGTCTACACACTAAAAACCTCCAAAAACGCTTCATTCACATGACATTTCCATTCATAGGCTGCTTGAAATATAACTGATATAGCTTCAACTTTTATTTTAGTTGTGTGCATTCCTTTCCATAATGTATGACCTAGGGACCTTTATTGAATCAACACTCTGGGAAATAAATAGACAAAGACCATTTTTCAGTACCTTGATACAGATATTATTGAAACAGCCATACAGGCATTATGGCAAGGACCAACATGGAAATCTTACAGGTCCTTTTCAAGTCAAAAGCACCATGAAAACTTGGCTGTTAATGTGAATTATGCCAAAAATGCAGTAAGCAAGTAAATTCAAACCAAACAGATGTGCATTTTCATAATGATCAGACCACTGAAAATAACATTTATAGTGCCAGCTAAATCTAACCACTTTAAGATAATTACAATAAGACAAATATAAGAGAAATGATGAGCACACACTTACACTGAGAGGGTGGGCAGGGTGGAGAGATGGTTGGGGGACTTATTAAATATTCAACAACCACAATAAAGCAATCAAATAAGATCTACCTATTAAGAAACACAAGATTTACATGGAAACCATTTCAGGAGAAAACCACAAGAAGAACTGCTTTGATTCCTGTAAAATCCAGCTAAAAATAAAATTCTCTTTACAAATCTTCATAGGCACCAATCCGTTGGAGACACTGATCCCACCACTAAGCACCAACTTAGCAAGAGACACCAATCTCTTTTGAGAGGCACAAAACTCCAACTGAACAAACTTCATTATCTTTAATCTTTAACTTTCAAGAGATGATCATTTGAACTAACTTCATAAAATCTGCTCACAACTTCATTAAATTCTATTAATGACAGTCATTCAAATCTGCTCCATAAAATCTTCTATTCGAATATTTATTCCTCACTTGTTTGTTAAAAAATTATACATAACAATCATTCAGATTTGCTCCATTAAATCTGCTGCTCTAACAAGTCTCTGAAATGAATCATAAAGATATTCATATTTATTTTATTACTTTCGTACCCCTAACTCATCTTCAATTTATACCATATATTGCCTCTTCATGAAGGGAGGCAATTCTTCCTAAATGAGGTCAACCACTTGCAAAATAGTAAATTTATTATTATTTTTATTTTCCCAAGTTGGGCAACCCTATAAACTCCTCCTTTTGTGGTGATTCTCCAACAGGGACATCTGGCTTATTTTATTTTATTCCAATTGGTCTATTGTGAGAAAATACAAGGGAATAAATTAATTATTTTAATATTGTCCAAATTAATTAAATCATAAGAATAACTTTCATTAATGAGTTTAATTGAAGTGACTGAACTAAAGAATAAATAAATATTATAAAGTCACTTTATTGAATAAAGTGTTTGTCTCAAAGCCTTGAGCAGGTTAATTTGGATTCATTTAGAAGATTCAACTAGGCCTTTATAAGGAGATGTCAGCAGGTCATTTATCATCATATCTGGATTTGTTATTTTCAAAGTTACTTGGAGGGCTTGTTTTGCAGGTTCAACGTGCCACATGGGAATCGGTGCTCAGAAGAATAATTTCATAGCTACATGTTAAGGGTGTTGGAGAGTATTTGATACATAACGTGGGCATTGATAGTTAGCTAGGTATGACCATAGAACTCTTGCAAAGTCTTATTTAATTCAGATTTCAGAATTGAACACTTCCCTGTGACTACTCGATTGGTAATAATCGATTCACTTGTGTGTATCGAAGGTGCATAGAAAGAAATTTATGACTAGTATTAGATAGAGAGAATGTGTGGGCATCTGTGCAGGTTTGCAGGTAGACACTGGCAGGACCGGACATGGGTGGGTCAGGTTTATGGCTTTGGAAGATCAAGGGCACGCTCAGCGTGGCGACCACTAGGGAGAGTGTTTAAAAAATGGCTAACGGTGCATGTGTTACACAAGGGCCTCATTCTAGAAAACCCTCAGCCAGACATGGTTAACCAAAGTTTTTGGAGACCTGGAATGATGGCTGGCACAAAATAGAGAAAAAAATATGGAAGTCAAAAGAGAAGCCAGGGAGGGCGGGCCCTTCCTAGGTATACATTGAGACCAACACTAGTACTCCTGTTAATATCGAGCACCCTGAATGGAACAATTCTATTAGTTGGTTGAAGGAAAAGTTTTTCTATGAAATGGGCTGAGGGATGGCCAGCTCCATCTCGCATTCGACAGTGGTGTGATGAATCTTGGCCCTTTAAAGCGGACCTTAAAAGCCTTCCAAATGCTTTTTATTTGGTTATCTGCAATACAGCTCAGGTGATATAGCGGATTTTGATAATGGGCCCTATATGATGGGAGGAATAGGGAATTTTCTGAAGGAGTGGGAGCCCAACTTTAATCCTTTGAAAGCTGAAACTGAAGTTCCTGTCTGGATCCGTCTCTACAACCTTCCCTTTGAATACTGGAATATGTCACTCTTCGATCAATTGGTGACAAACTGGGTTCCTTCATTAAGGGCCGGAGAAGGGGTTGAAGAGGATATTAGCATGTATGCAAGGATCTGCATTAGATAGAAACCGGTTCCTCCTCTCCCCAAAGAGATTGAACTCTAATCTAACGCAACTGTTTGGAAGCAATCGATTGAAGTTGAAGAAATAGTGGAAAAGTGTAAATCTTGCAAGGCCTTTGGCCACACGGAATTGGAATGCACCAAAAATCTCAAAGGGAAAGAAAGGGTAGATGAGGCATATATCAACAAAGTGATTCAGTTGTCTGAAAATGTGTAAAGGAGAAGACTCCACGGAATGATTTGGGTAGTGGAGATGGGCTGTCTCCCAGTGGAGAAGGTGCTAACGGGCATCGAGCAAAGAAAACAGCTAGATTGGAATCAGCAGATGAGGATCAAGTCATGAATCTGGTTCCCCAAAAGGATGGGGAAAGTGCTGAACAACAAGGAATAGAGGCAAAGATGAGCAATGTCGCGAGTGTGGTAGTGGGTTTGGCTCCAGCTTTTTCCCAAGTCCCGGTTAGCCAATGTGATGTTCTAGGGCGTGAAGAACCCACATCTTTAATTGTGGCTCCTCCCAGCTTGCCCGACCTTGAACAGGTACCCATGTTGGAAAGGGACCCTGTGTTGCCTTTGTTCAAAGAAATTCACATTTCGTATGTTAAAAATTCTGCTTTTCAGTTGAATAGAGAGGGTATTGTTGAGTCAGAGTGTGGAGACGGGGAATTCCTCTCTTTAGAAGAAGAGGATGTATTTGGACTGGACAATGTTGAAAGGATAGCTGAGAAAAGAACAGTTAGTCAAACAAAGTCTACATCTAAAAAAGCCAATGTGAGGGAGAAGAGGTCTAGAGGCCAAAAATCCAATTTGGTTCTCCTAGAAATAGTTGGAAACCAAAAGGGTCAGAGCAAATTAAGGTCCGGCAGGGAACTTGCCCATCCTGGACAGCAATGAAGATGCTTACTTGGAATGTTAGGGACTGCAATGCCATTGACAAAAGACATTTCACCAAACGTTTCTTTGATCAGACGAAACTTGATGTGGATTGTTTGCAGAAAACAAAGTTTAGTCAAGATGATGCTCAAAAGCTACTTTGTGGGTGGAAGCAATGGAATGGTGTATTTGTTGAGGCGACCAGGGCCTTAAAGGTATTAGTGTTTTATGGAATACCCACTCACTGAGTGTGGAGCTAGTCTCTCAAAAGAGATCGTGGCAGCTAATGAGGCTCAAGTCCCCAGTTTTGCAGGTAGACAATTTTTTGGTCAATGTATATGGTCCAACAAGTACAGGGAGATAAGAAACTAGTTTGGGGTAACATCTCTTCAGTCATCAAATCGTTCTACCGTATGCCCTTTATAATTTGTGGAGACTTCAATGCAACTTTGGAGCTGGCGAATAAGAAAGATGCTAAGGGTTCCTTGGGCCCTATCTAGGACTTTCAGGACTTTGTTATAGCAATGGGCTTTTAGAGATTAAGGTAGGCAACGATACCTTCACTTGGACGAACACGCATCAAGGTTTTTCCAATATAGCTGAAAAATTAGACCACTTTTTCTTGGCTGGCCAATGGGTCCCTCTCCTTGGTTTATGAAGCTCAAATTCTCTGTTTCTTGAGGTCCAACTATTTTCTAGTCTCCCTGGTTCTTCAAAGAGATTTTGTGCCATCGAGATGTCCCTTTAAGTTCGAGAAGATGTGGTCTAGGGAGGTAGGATTTCAGGGTGTGTTACATCCCTTCCTTGTGACGATTTTATTTTATAACTGTAATAACTATTTCATGTGAAGTGTGACAATGATGGTTTATTGGTTTTCAGTTAATTTTGGCTAAGTAGATTTGCTAATGAGAATAGATACATCTATCTCATCCTATTAATGGAAATAATATTAGGAGGAATTATATATTCGTGTGGAAAAATTGAAAATGGATTACAATAGAAACTCTTTGGAATGTTGATGGATATTTATATTGATTTTGATATCTAATCCTTCCATGTCAGTGGATGCAGGAGAAACCATCCTGCAAGTGGGGAAAGAGCATCATTATGGTAGGAGCGCACAAGCAAACAGTGAAGGTCAAGAATGTCATCCGGGCTAGAACCTCGAACATTGTTAGTTACTTTGGATGGGGATGTGGTAATTTGATCCCTAGTTGGTCTAGCTAGTGCTCTAGGCATAGAGGTTCCTCGTCAATTTTAACAAACAACCTTGGTAATCATTATTTAATTTATCCTTGTATGTTTTTCATCTCATTCTCATCCGAAGTATTTCATATTAATTTGATTATTCCTTTAGTAAATATATATGTGTGTGTGTGTGTGTGTGTGTGTGTCCAGGTATTGCATTCATATGGGAAATTAATCCCAATCATATTGTAACCCAATGCATGGTTTTTGCATATGTTTCATTGTGTCGGGGGCTGCTCTTGCCGGAGGTGGCAAGAATAACTCCCTCTTGCCACCTCAACAAGGAGTTACCCTTGCCGCTCCAAGCCAAGAAGCTTGGGTTTGACAAGGGGGAACTCATTATTGCAAACAGCAGCGAGTAGTGGCATGGGGAAATTGGTTTGGTTCTGAGCATAATTTTTGGTTTTGTTTTGGACTCCGTGATTACAGCTCAGTGTTTGTTTATCAGTTTGCAACTTGAATCTTTCTCTTGTCGTGAGAGTCCAGGCAGGCATGTGGTCTTTCCTTGTTCCTTATATGTTTGGAATGATGAATTTCATCAATGGTAGCTATGAATCTTAAAGCTTTATTGCATTTCACTAAGGAATGACTACAAAATGTCGCTGTAATGTCACGTCCATGCACTATGCCTTTTCCTGGGGTGTTTTGCATTCATTACTTTTATATACTCTGTAAAAAGGGAATGCCTGTGTATTGATCAATTCATGATTGTGTTATGGACTGCAATCATTGATTAGAAATTGAATGTTAGCTCTGACCGTATATGCTATTATCATTGTGCAATTCTTTTTAAAACTTGCACGTTGTTAGGTCTCTGTAATAGGGAAAACTTCATTTGTACCACAACATTGGTTTTATCTACATGGAATTGGATCTCATGCTTCGAGTAAATTTTATGTGCATGCTAATAGATTAATTTAGATGAGCTTCTAATGTATTTACTAATGTATAGTACATTGTGTCAATTCATAAACACCTGCATATTGAAGGAATAAGTATATGAGAACTTTAAAGAAATGAAATGTATGATGAGGGTGTATCCATGTCTCTATTATGAATGGACTAGTGAGGTTATATTACAATAATAGATAGTTTCTATTATTGTCTGTTATTATTTAATGGTTAATCTATTAGTAATGTATTGTAAATATTAGAATGTTTCTAATATTTAGTTAGTTGTCACTAAGAATAGAAAGTTTCTATTCTTGATGATCATTTCCTAAGGAAACATCGTCTGTTCATTTGTATATATTGATCTATTGATCTTTGTTAATACAAGCAAGTATTTTGCCAATTAATTTGTAATATGGTATCAAAGCCAATATTTTAATTTTTTCGAAAAATTTATAATCTTTCAAAATTATTTGCTCAAATTTTTTCGAAATTATTTCTGCAATTTCTCTACAACCCGTATAGGGTTTCCATTTTTGAGAAGTTCATCATTCACGCCTAAAATGTTTGCAATCTGCATGACGACCTGGAGCTGTTCGTTGCAAACATTTTTCTGCATACACGCGCGTCTATTTGCCACCGTTCTGTAAACACGAGAGCACCATTTTTTCTGCAAAAACACACTATTTTTTGGTGTCTGACCTTCGTCTCTAGCAACATTTTTGCACTCACGCCCTTCTCCGTGCTGTTTTTCTTCCAGATTCCGCTGTTTTTCTGCAACAAATCTCCATTCATGGCCGTCAATTAACGTTTTTTTGCAGCCAGGGCCGTTTTTGCTCGAAACCCTAATTTTTGAACTAAAATTTTTTTTCTGATTTCAGATTCTTGGTGGGTTTTTTGAGATCTCAAATGGATTGTCATCAATTTTCTGGGTGCCTCAATTTTTGAGCTGGCAGATTCAGATTCCGACTGCATATTCTTTTTGGGTTTTTCGAGCTCTTTTGGGTGCTTCTCCATTTTTTTTGAGTCTTCCATTTTTTGCCTCGAAGTTTGTGTCATCTCAAATATTCACATTTTTTGGAAAACGTGCAATGGCATCACTAACAGACATATTGCTCGAGGGAAATCAATCTGGTTCGCAGCCCAAAGCAAACAACGCAAAGCACACTGAGCAGACAGAATCTACCTTTTACGCCTTCATGGCTAAAAGACTTGTAGATCATGTGAAGTCATCTGCCTGGTACATTGATTCAAGTGCCTCTCGTCATTTCACCCACAGCAGAGATTGGTTCACTGACTACCAGCCTTTCTCAACTTCAGTTATTTTTGGTGGAGGGGAAGAGTACACTATTGTCGGCAAAGGCAACATTTAGATTTAGTCTCCTGGGAGGAATATCATTTTCCTTGATGTGTACTATGTTCCAGGGATGGAACTCAATCTACTCTCAATCAGTCAGATGCTGCGATATTCTCCACGGTTGGATATCACCTTCAGTTTACATCAGTGCACCATCACTAATAGGGATACTCAGTCTGTTGTTGCAGTTGGCCTTGAGGATCATTTTAGACTTGTTGATTCTGGTGATTCTCAGGACCTAGCTATGGCTGCTCGGCAATCTTCTGTCAGCTCACTTTGGCATCAACGGTATGGGCACTTAAATGTGCATTATCTCTCTCAGCTTGCTAGAGATTCAGACTCAACTTGGAGTTTGTGATGCATGTCAGGTTGGGAAGCAACATTGCACACCTTTTCCTGTTGGCGATTCATGGCGCACTTCTCAAGTACTTCAGCTTGTTCACGCCGATATCTGCAGCCCTATGGCTACTCCCTCTATTCTTGGGTCTAGGTATTTTCTATTGTTTGTTGATGATTTCAGTAGAAAAATGTGGGTATATTTTCTTAAAAAGAAATCAGATGTGTTTCCTATATTTCAGAAGTTTAAACCTCTAGTTGAAAAAGAGTTTGGGAAATCTATTATTGCTCTTAGGACAGATAATGGGGGGGAATTTTGTTCTACTGAATTCTCTAGCTTCTATGATATTCATGGCATCAAGCGCCAGTTAACCACACCTCACACACCACAACAAAACAATGTAGTTGAAAGTCAGAACAGAACAATCACCGAGATGGCTCGATCCATGCTAGAACACAGACCTGTTCCGAAGAAGTTTTGGGCAGAAGCAGTTAACACTACAGTTTACCTTTTGAACCAGTCACCCACTGTGGCGGTCAAAGGTAAGACTTCGGAAGAGGCCTGGTCAAGTTGCAAGCCCAAAATCAGTCACCTAAAGGTTTTTGGCTCTCTTGCCTATGTTTGGATCCTTGATGCATCACGCACCAAGTTGGATGCCAAGAGTCAAAAACTCATGCTTGCTGGATATAGTAGTCTTCACAAAGCCTACCGCTTGATCGACACTGAGACATCTCGTCTCCTGTACAGTCGTGATGTAATCTTTGATGAGCAGCGAGGACTATTCATGCCCGTTACTCCTGTTCTTGATCCAGCCAATCAGCCTATGAAGGCTCATGATTTGGGAGTTAGACTTCCGTTAGGTCCACCTGATGGGAGGGCTCTAGTAGCTCCAATTATACCGATAATTCTTGTCGAGACACCTTCGATCTCTCCTGCAGAATCACCCAGTTATGCAGATACTTCACCTGAGTTTGATCTGGATTCTTCTGATGAGGAACCTAATCATAGAGCATCTCTTGATGCGAATGATGTTCCTTCTCCTCTCCGGCCTAAATGGTGGGCCAAGACACTTGCTGATCTTCGGGATGATGAGCTCATCGATGGGAGGACTGCTCAGAAGAAGAGCAAACCTATAGAGACAAATAATTTTGCTCTCATGGCAAACATTCACAGTGTGTTTGAACCTCAAACATACTCAGAGGCTAAAGGAATTCCAGAGCGGGAACAGGCCATGATATCTGAACACCAGAGCCTGCTGAAGAATAACACTTGGGTCCTTTTTGATCTTCCATCAAGGAAGAAACCCATTGGCTGCAAATGGGTCTATAAAATCAAATACAAGTCTGATGGTACTTTGGATAAGTACAAGGCTTGTTTGGTTGCAAAGGGTTTTTCTCAACGTCAGGGCATTGATTATGAGGAGACCTTTGCTCCTACAACAAAGATGAGCACTATCAGATTAGTCCTAGCCATGGCAACACAGTTTGGCTGGAAGGTCCATCAGATGGACATCAAGAGTGCTTTCCTAAATGGTGACCTACAAGAAGAGGTCTACATGACGCAGCCTCCTGGTTTCAAGGTTTTTGGTAAAGAACACCAGGTTCTCAAACTGGTGAAAGCTCTCTATGGTTTGAAACAGCCCCCCAGAGCATGGTACATGAAAATTGATAAGTACCTCAGTGATCAAGGCTTCCAGAGTAGTTCATCAGACTCAAATTTGTACATCAAGACTACTGACAGTGACATCATCCTTCTGGTTATTTATGTGGATGATCTGATCATCACTAGCAGTTCGACATCTTTGATTCGGGAAATCAAACAGAATTTATGCCAGTCTTTTGATATGACTGACCTTGGGCTCATATGCATTATTGCCTAGGTGTTGAAGTTTGGTAACAGTCTACTGGTATATTCATTTCTCAGTCCAAATATGCCAGAGCTCTGTTGGACAAATTTTGTATGCAGGATTGCAAACTTGCATCTACACCCATGGAGAAAGGTTTGAAGTTATCAACAAAGTCCGATTCTCCTCTCATTGATGATACTTCATACAGACAACTAGTAGGCAGCCTCATCTACCTCTCTGCTACTAGACCAGATATCAGCTTCACAGTCAGCTACATCTCATGCTTTATGACAGCTCCCAAGGCTGATCATTGGATGGCAGCCAAGTGTGTGCTTCATTATGAGAAGGGCATTATTGATTATGGACTCCTTTACTCTCGGAGTTCTAATCCTAGACTCTGTGGTTTCACAGATTCAGATTGGGCAAGTTCTGTTGATGATAAAAAGTCAACTTCTGGATATGTGTTCAGTTTGGGATCCAGTGCTATCACATGGACCAGTAAGAAGCAATAGGCAGTTTCTCTCTCCTCCACAGAGGCCGAATACAAAGGGACAGTCAAGGCAGGTTGTGAAGTTGTTTGGCTTCGTCAGATGCTTGGGGATATGCAGATGTCACCAGCAGGCCCAACAACTCTTGTTGTTGATAACGAAGGCGTTATTAGCCCACAATCCGGTCTTTCATGAAAGAACCAAGCATGTAGATGTTCATTGTCACTACATTCGACAATTGGTTGAAGACGAGACTATACACTTGCAGTACATTCCTACAGAGGATTAGACTGCAGACATTCTCACCAAGCCTCTTGGTCCAGAGACGTTTGTCAAATTCTGAGGACAGCTTGATGTAGTGGATAGATCAACCATTAAGGGGGGGTATTACAATAATAGATAGTTTCTATTATTGTCTGCTATTATTTAATGGTTAATCTATTAGTAATGTATTGTAAATATTAGAATGTTTCTAATATTTAGTTAGTTGTCACTAAGAATAGAAAGTTTCTATTCTTCACGATTGTTTCCTAAGGAAACATCGTATGTTCATTTGTATATATTGATCTATTGATCTCTGTTAATACAAGCAAGTATTTTGCCAATTACTTTGTAATAGGTTTGAATCTTAATAATCTATGTTTGCTTATGATGTGCCCATGTTGTGACCCTTTGATTTGTTTAATAACTTTTGAGGTATACAACCGAGTTTCTTGAGTAAGAACTAGGTTCTATGGCTCTTAATGAAAGAACCTTATGTGCCTCTTTCGACTTGTTATGGGAAATTAGCCAGTTCATGATGGAGCCCTAGGATGGGTGGAACCTAGACCTATACTTTGTCATGCCAAAGAAAGTTAATGCCATCGGGATAGGGATATCCAATGTATCGGACCATGAGGCCCATGGAACAAGTTTGGTGGTGACATTGTCTGTACAAGGTATGTACTTGTAATTTCAAAACCTTGGCCAAGGTGGTACTATGTTATGGGTAGTATATGTCAGTCACTAGAACTAGTAGTTTCAACGTTTGGCTAGGAAGGTCACCTAGTAAATGAAAGTTAGTTTTCAAATTCCCTATCCCAAATTGGACTTGGAGGCACATCCCCTTCATATTTAGTAAATTGAGAAACGTATTTGATGATTCACAGGATGTGGATCCAACGCACACCTTGAAGAAGAGTTTGAGATCCTACTATAGTGCAACTATGGATGGTTTGCGCTAGATATGATCTTTTTGAAGTGGCACCCTTGGGAGATCATGAGACCTTAGCACATTATATTCGTCGCCTCTGTAGGGAAAGGTGTAGATGGTCACCTTCAGACTGAGAAACCTCCAATTGAGAGCGTGCTCTAACAAACCCTTGGATTGTAGAGTGCCTACCTCCACATATCACCTTATACTTTCTGACTTTGATGATCAAGAGGAACCTATCACTGACTATAATGAATCGTGAAATGAGCACTTTTGAACAATTTTGTAATCATTGAAATAAAATTGATGTAATCAACATATGTTGAGATCAATAAAGGAATTTTGTTGTTTTTATCAATATGCCTTCTTTGCCTTTCTCTTGCTTTACTTATAAATTAATGGAATGGTGATTTAATAATAGGTTGTAATAATTTTTTGTCCTGTTATAATTAGGTGATTAAAATTGAAAAGGATGGATTCAAGACCCACAATTCAAAACATACCTGTTAGAGTGAGCATCATAGGGATTCCTCCGAAAATTTAGATGAAATTGAGGAACATCATTAGCTGGCTAAGGAATTATCTTCGGATATGAAGAAAGTAAAACCCCCTAAGTTTTTGGGATCCCTATTTGGAGATGCCATTGAAGAATGGCTTATCAAGATGGAAAAATACTTTGAAATTCGACACTACTCCAAAAAATACAAGACTGCATGGGGTGCCTTCTAGCTGGTTGGAGAAGCAACCACTTGGTGGGAAAACAAGAGAACGGAACTCAAGCTAAAAATAACCAAAGTCACGTGGGAGCACTTTGTTAAGATTTTTAGACAAATGGTTACCCAACTCTTTTACGACCAAATGCTGAAAAAGTTTCAAGACCTAAGGCAAGGAAGCATGTTAGTTCACTAATACTGGGAGAAATTCACTAGACTCGTGAAGTATGTCCCTTAGTATCGGGCAGATGCGAATTTTCGTGTACAAAAATTTATCATGGGGCTCAACCATTGCATTGGAAGACCTGTAGATGTCTTGATAGCTCACACCATAGATGAAGCATACGAAAGAACAGTTCGACGAGAAAAAGGTCAAAGATGATGATGTAGCTAGAGATAGAGGGAAGAAGAAATTCAGCCAAAAACAAAATTACCAAACCTTCAAAAGAAATGGATTCAAAAAGAATAACTCGTATTTAAAGGACAAGAAATGACGAAACCACTACAAGGAAGGTAATGGGATCCCGAAAATCCTGAGAAGAAAGGATCGACAGGAGGATCTTTCACTTGTGGCGGAGATCACCATACAAACTAGTGTCCTACGAAGATGTCTGGAAACCAACCTTAGAGGAATCTTCTACCTCCACAACAGATGGCTTTTTAGCAAAGAATTCATGCTACAAAAGATAACAAACAAGCTGACTTTCAAATCACTCCCATAGAAACTATAGGTACCCTCTATAGTAATTCCATTTCTATCCTTATTGATATCAGTGCGACAAAATATTTTATATCGCATAAATTATAGGATAAATTTCCTAAGAAAGCTGGAATTTTAGAAAAATTCCTGGTTAGTCAAGTATGCCAACCAACCAAGGGCAATGGTAGAGCAGTGTCTATTTGAAGCCAAGTTTGAGCTTCCTGAGTTTTTTACTGGCCCCCTTAGGATCCAATGACGTAACTCTTGGGATGAATTGGTTATGGAAACATCGAGCGAAAGTCAATTGTTTTGCCAAGCGAATGGAATGCTTAGATGATAAAGGGAACCAAGTCTTCATTCAAGGAATGTCTCGAGGAATACAAGTGTGACAAATCTCAACAATGCACCTTAAAGAAGTAGGAGGAAGGGTTGTCAGATCTTTGTAGTCGAGATGGAAGAAGCTAGAGAGCTAGGAGAGATAGTTTACCATGATGACAAGATGCTTCATGGGATGTCAACTCAAAAGTCAGAAAATTATGTTATGACAAAACCTTTTGTGGAGAAATATCCTTACCTAGAAGATTTCCAAGATGTGTTTCCAGAGGAACTACCAAGGTTACCTCCTAAGCGGTAATTTGTCTTCTCCATTGACAAGGCACTCAAAATTGAACCCATTTCCAAGGCCCCTTATAGGATGTCTATTATTGAATTGATGGAACTCAAGGCACAACTGCAGGAATTACACTCCAAAGGATTAATCAGACCAAGCATGCACCAATAATATTTGTAAGAAAGAAATATGGAACCCTTCACCTTTGTATTGATTACAAGATGTTGAATAAGGTCACCATTAAAAATAGGTATCCATTACCCAGGATCGATGACTTATTCGATCAAATGAGAGGGACGGCGGTCTTTTCCAAGACAGATCTAAGATCAGCCTAACATCAATTAAGATTGAAGGAGGAAGATGTATACAAGATAGTCTTCAAGACTCGTTATGGGCACTTTGAATTTACAGTACTACCTTTTGGACTCACAAATGCTCCAGCTGCCTTGATGAATAGTGTATTCAAGGGTTCCCTGGAAAAGTTCGTTTTACTATTTCTCGATGACATCTTAATTTATTCTAGGAAGACAAACTTCATCGACATCTGCAAATCATTTTTCAACGTCTGAGGGAACTCAAATTATATGGGAAGTTCTCCAAATGTACATTCTTTCAAAAGGAGGTGCAATATTTGGGGCATATCATCTTTGGAGAGGGTATTGTCGTAGATCCTAGTAAGATCAAAGCTATAACAGAATGGCTTGTTCCCTAAAATGTTCAAGAAGAAGTTTTATGGGGTTAGCAAGGTATTATAGAAAATTTGTGATGAACTTCTCCCGTATTGCATGCCCAATTACCTCCCTTTAGAGAGAAGGTAAAGGATTTGAATAAGAGATAGAAAGCCTTCAAGTATTTGAATGAAAAGCTAACCATTGCACCCATACTCAAGGTACCTAACCCAGCAGGACAATTTGTCGTAGCTAGTGATGCCTCAAGAGAAGGTTTAGGAGGGGTTCTAATGCAAGATGGACAAGTGATTGCTTATGAGTCAAGGAAACTAAAGAACTACGAGCAAAACTATGCACCTCATGATCTAGAGTTATTAGCTATTGTTCATGCCCTCCAAGTATGGAGGCATTACCTCTTGCGAAAATCTTTCAAACTTACGTCAAATCACCAAGGCTTGAAATATATATTCACCCAACCAAACTTGAATGCCAGCCAAAGGAGATGGTTGAAATTGATCTTCGATTATGACTTTGAGATTAACTATATTAAGGGTGAGGAAAACAAAGTAGTCGATGCTTTAATCTGCAGGAGGCACATTTTGGCAATGATGACAATTGATATTGATTTCAAAACCAGAATCCTTCTGGAATTGGAAAGGGACGAGTACTATAAGCAAGTTAGAGCAGCATTACAGAAGGATCCTCAGGATTGTAGATACGAATGTTTCCAAATTGAGCAAGATGGATTGTTGAGGTATCTAGGAAGGATGTATATACCCAATCTTCTTGAGCTAAGAAGATTTTTTAGGGCATCTCAATGATACTAAAATGTTAGCTAGCTTCAAACCCTTGTATTTTTGGAAAGGGATGAAAAGTGATATCACCAGATTTGCGGCATGTTGCGTTGAATGCCAGATAGTTAAAGCTGAGTACCAACACCCAACAGGTCTACTTCAACCCCATGCCATTCCAGATTGGAAGTGGCAAGTAATTAGCATGGATTTTGTTCAAGGCCTTCCTATGTCCAAAAATAAACACAATGCACTTTTCGTGGTGGTGGATAGATTGACTAAAGTGACTCATTTTATTCTCGATAATCTGACTTATGGAGCTCTTATTTCAGCCAAGAAATTTGTGAAAGAGATTTTCCGACTACACAGCATACCTGACAAAATCATGTCTGACAGAGATGCAAGGATAACCTTTGGATTGTGGAAAACTCTTTTTATAGCATTGGGACTCAGTTGAACATCAGTTCAGCATATCATCTAGAGATAGATGGACAAATGGAACAAGTAAATAAAGCTTTAGAAGATTTATTGAGGGAGTATTGCATGGACCAATAGTATAAGTGGGAAGTTTACCTACCATTGGTAGAATTTGACTACAATAATTCCTATCAATCAGCCATTAAGATGGCGTACTTCAAAGCACTTACACTAGGAAGTGCATAACTCTTATCACTTGGGATAAACTCAAAGACAAAATTGTATTTGGGCATAAGATGCTTTTCAAAAATGGAAGAACAGGTGCGACTAATTAAGGAGTGGCTAGCTAAAGCCAATGACAGACAAAAGAGTTATGTTGATGCAAAACACACCCCTAGATAGTTTGAGATTGGGGAGAAAGTCTTTCTTAGGGTTAAACCTTACAAAAGCTCTATTAATTTTTGAAAGTCATCCAAGCTTGCACCCCACTGTGTTGGACCATTTGAGATCTTGGAAGTCATGAACCCGATTGCCTAAAAAATTGCTTTGTGACTAGCTCTCGCTCGGTTACACAATGTTTTTCATGTCTCATATTTAAAGAAATATAAACCAGATTTTGAGCATGTTATTGACTGGAATTCCTTGCAGGTGTAGGATCCAAGAGTGGTATTGATAGAGCCACTCAAGGTGCTTGAGGTACGTAAGTTGCACTTACGTAATCGTGAGGTGAACGAGTGCAAGGTCTAGTGGGACCAATATGGAGAGGATAGTGCTACTTGGGAGGATCAAGATGAGATGCTTCAAAGATTTCCTCACTTGTTTTGAATTTTGAATTTATGTATTGAGCCATGTTGGATCATATTAGTCCATTGATAAAAAATTAATCAGAGGACGATGAAGCATGAGGGGGGCGATATGTTACATCCCTTGTGACCGTTTTATTTTATAACTATTTCTTGTGAAGTGTGACAATGACGGTTTATTGGTTTTTAGTTAAAGTTAGTTAAGTAGATTTGCTAATGAGAATAGATACGTATATCTATTTTTGTTAATGGAAATAATATTAAGAGTTATTATAAATTTCTTATGTGGAAAAATAGGAAATGAATTGCAATAGAAACTCTTTGGAATATTGATGCATATTTATATTGATTTTGATAACATGAGATTATTACAATGATGTGGATATCTAATCCTTCCATGTCAATGGATGCAAGAGGAGAAACCCTCCCGTGAGTGGGGAAAGAGTGTCATCAGCATAGGAGTGCACAAGCAAATGGTGAAAGTCAAGAATGTCATCTGAGCTAGAACCTAGACCATTGTCAATTACTTAGGTTGAGGGATGTGGTAATTTGATGTCTAGTTGGTCTAGCTAGTGCTCTAGGTGTAGAAGTTGCTCATCGATTTTAAACAAACAACTTTGGTAATCATTATTTAATTTATCCTTGTATGTTTTTCATCTCATTCCCATCTGAAGTATTTCATATTGATTTGATTATTCCTTCGGTGAATATATATATATATATATGATGAATTATATGTGCGCATATTGCATTCATATGGGAAATTAATCCCAATCATATTGTAAACCCATGCATGGTATTTGCGTATGTTTTCATTGTGTCGGGGGCTGCTCTTGCTGGGGGTGGCAAGAGTAACTCCCTCTTGCCATCTTGGAAAGGACTTACCCTTGCCGCTCCAAGCTAAGAAGCTTGGGGTCAACAAGGGGGAACTCATTATTGCAAATGGTAGTGAGCAGCAGTGTGGGGAAATTGAGTTGTGTCCAACTAGAATAAGAACTTTGGAGTTGCCTCTATGATCTTTTTGCAATCTTTAACATGGGTGGTGTCTTTGTTCAAGAAATGATTTGATATTTGGTGTTTCATCTTTGAGTACTAAGTATTTCATCCTGCATGTTGGAGTGGTCACAAAAGTCACATCAACAGAACCCTCTGAATAAACACTCAGGTTACACAAGCCCGGGTGAATCTGGAGTCCAAATTCCGTGCCCAAAGGAAACCCTCCATGGAGCACAGGATATTTTTTGTCCTTGTTTCTTGTTTTTCTTCACACTTTATGTTTTATTTGTCTTCACATTTCATATAAAGAATAAATAAGCAATGTCAATGGTGTCAAGTTTATTTTTTAAATATGAAGGGAAAAATTATAAGACCACACAGCCAACACAACTCTTACAACGCCAACATTGGCACTTAAGCTGCATTTTTCTATTTTGTTATAAAAAATCAGATATCATAAATTAATCGATTTATAAATATTATTAACATGATATATTATACATTTACATTTTAATATTTTTAAATTCATTTGAGTTTTGATATTATTTAAATTTTTAATATTTATAAGTTTATTCACATTCTGACATTCTTAAGTTTTATGGCTGTTTTTTTTGTGTGTGTTATGTGCTCTCTGAATTAATTACTGCTTCAGTCTTTTATACTAAAATACATATACATTTAGGATTTTATATGTTATTTTATGGACATATCCAACCCTAGAAACATTTCACCATACCAACGTACTGGGAACCCCCATATCCATACCCAAACCATTAAACTAAGTATTAGAAAGAGATAACCATACAAAACAGAATTGAAAAAATCATCTAACGGCAGGTGGGTGAGAAAGGGAGAGATGCAGTTTCGAGCTTCAATTTTTTATTTTCACTGCCAAACAAAAGCTGAAGAGCACAAATTCGGTTCTCTTCTTTCAACGGGTGGGGGGGAATTGATTTCTTAATTACTCAATTCAAAATTAATAATTACAAGATTTCCTGCTAAAGGCTGTTCAAAATAGGAGCTTTTATCTCCAGATTATTAAAAGTTTCTGAGGGCACAAAAACCATTTAACAGTATTTTTGTACACTTACTCTGTTAACATCTGAGCCAATAGAACGACAGAGAATACAAACAAGTAGAAAAGGAACTAAGCCAAGATGATGATTACAGAAAACCATAAATCATTGCATGTTGATCCAAGAAAACCATGAACCAAAACTTAGATCAGAGGACAACAATCATAAATGAAAGACGACTTAGGTCAAAAGATTAACCACGTCCAAAAATTGATAAGCATTCTGTTCAAGCTTTCCTGGGTCCACAAAGCTTTCATTCATGTTTCTGTCCTGCACAATTTAAAGAGCTGTCAAAAATGGTTTCCTACAGGATTTGTTAAGACATAGATTTTGTGAAACAATTTTCAAACCTTGAAACACTAACTCAAAATTTTCCCTCCGGTTCCAGAAACTTTCAACTGTGCATCTTTTGAGATGCATTATTATTCATCTTGTTCAGCACTGTGAGTTTAAAGCTGTACAGTTTTAAAATACTGAAACACTAAGAGTAGCTAAATGTTTGCAAAAAACTGTTCAAAATGTTAGAAGAATCTTGTAAGTTCCTTCGTCCATACATATACATTCCCTGACCCTTAACTGTGTTTTTTGCAACAGCTGTATGCCCTAAAAACAATTCAGACTCCCACTCATAACAGTAAATCTGTGTCTGTATCCTTCATGACACTTGAAACAAATGCCCACAACAGAAAATGATATCATGGAGTTATTTTGCAAGATTATTCCTGACTGCAATATACGAGGCTCTGCAAAAGGGACAGATTTTGTATGTTTCATAAAAGTTCAAAACCTTCACTGGACAGGAAATGTGGTTCTTTTTCACAAAACCCTTTTAACAGTAGTTTGGAAACATTATTTTTGTTTGTAAGAGTTAACCTGTTCTGTATGTGCGTGCGTGTTAATTAACCTGTTCGTTCTCTCTCTCTCTCTCTGCGCCCAGCAGTACCAAACCCAGGAATTGACATACCAGCATGCTTGAATCAGCAGCTTAGGGTTCAATCAATCACAGAGAATCACAAACCTAAAACCCAATCAAAGGATTCCCCAGCCGAAACAGAAAGAAAATAACACATCCGTAAAACATTGTCTATCTAACTGGAGACCAATCTCTAAGAAACAGAATTTTAGAACCTTCTGGAATGAAGTTCCCTACAAAAATACTATGACAGATGATCAGTCACACCTTTGCAAACTATTGTTGTATGCCGGCTAGCACAGCTCTAAGAGAGGCACCTGACGGGACAGCTGCTGATGGTAAAGAGCACCAGAAGTCTCTTTTGTAACTGGCGATGCAATGCCAACACTGAGAAGCCAATCTTGCATCTCTTGTTTGATTCCCATCTCATCATCATTACCTGCACTGAATTGCCCAGTTGATCCTGCTAACAATTTTGTCCGCATCTTTTCAGCAAGCATCACCATATCTTTGGCTTTACTCTGCAGATTAGCACAGATAAAAAAAAAACCACAATATTTAGGACACATTTACAAAATCTACCACCATAGGAACAAAATGACAAAATGAGTTCATATTATTTGCTCAAATAATATATTTATATATTTATCCATTTACATTGAACAAAGAATTAAACTTCAGAACACGAACAAATCGACTAAATACAACTGCCCTATCATAAGTTCAAAAATAAATACACAAGCAACAAACAACGCTATCTTCTTAAAAGAGTTGTTTAAGGTCTTTAAACACATCAAAGCTTGGCCAGAGTTTTAAATTTTCTACCTTATGGTTTTTTGAAAAAACAACACACAGGAACAAATCCAAAAAGTGCATGTGCAACTACCTTTTTCCTATCAAAATTTTTCTTTTATGTTTCCATTTAACTATACAAACTACACAGTTTGAGGAGACGACCTATTCCAGCAATCTACAAACAGGAGATACGAGGATCAAAAATATAAAATAACTGAATGCATGATCTCATGAATTTCCTTACAGTCAGTTGTATCTTGCTCTTAAAGAAAGCATTCCAATCATTCCTATTTTAAATTCAATTCAATAAAAATGTTGCAAACACAACTTTTCAAGGCTTTAAAAGGGTTGTGACCGAAAAATCAAATGTACATGATATAAGGGGCGGGCTTTTCATTTGTCAACTCTTGAGACAGTCAATAGCTGAGCCAATGTGCAATATAAGTAATCTCTCTGAAAAACTAGCATGGATATCTTATATACATGTATTTAAACATATGCCAATAGATATCAGTCTCAAGGCATGTATCTAAACCTGTGTTGTCTATTCAATATATGCTCCTTGAGACTGATCTCTCAGCATCTTTCATAGCTAGATGATTTTAAAATATCTATCCTAGTTTACTTTCACAATTACTTCAAGGGCTATATTATTACTCTATATGGATATTAATTTTTAATAGTTATTTTTATAACTACTACATGTTAGGAAAATTAATGTTTACATTATATTTGAAATGTTAGTAATTATGTAAATGTGATGATGTTGTTAATAATAACAACATCGCATAATAATAAAAGATGATTATAATAGTGAAGTTGTTAAAAAACCACTAATATAGGTTTGTTAGAATTTGTTAGTATGGTTTGTTGGAATATTATGTACGGGAGATTGTAGTTATATGAGCTGTTTTAACAGCTCATATTATCAGAGATCAGTTCCTATATTATAGGAGATCAAACTCCTATATAAGTGTGTAATGTATTGAACCATAAATATGGAGAAGCCTATTATTCAGTGTACATAATTATTCTGCTTCTATTATCTTGCTTAAAGTTTCTATTGTGGTATCAGAGCACTTGTTTCTCCTAAGTGCCTGTGAATCAAGGATAATTTTAAGAAACCTCCCTCCAAAAAAATACAAAATCTTGGCGAATCTTTCATTTTCCTATCAAAAACATCTAATTTCTATTGGTCAATCTCTCAATTTTTTGAAAAAGAAAAATTATTCTTGGCGATTATTTTTTAGTCACAATTTTTTCATAGAAAGTATTGGCAAATCTAAAATAGAAACAAGAAATTCATAAATCACCATGACAAATACTTCTATTTAAAAAAAAAATTCTTATAAGAAATTATTGGGCTAAATATGGAAATCTTTGATGGGTTTAACTTTAAGGGATAAATTCTATAATATTTAGTTGCTACCAATTATTTAAAATATAATCTAATAACCCTTATTGTATAGTGTGAAATAAATGTACTGATATTTTTTATATTCTGATGGGACCCAAAATTTCTTCAAGATCATTGATTCCTATTGAGATCAATAATCCAAAGGAAATTTTAGCCCCCATAAGTATTACAAATCAAATAGAAACATTGTAAACTCATGAAATATAATGAGGATCATTAGATTATATTTCAAATCAATAATGACAACTAAATATTGGTGATACAACCCTACAATAACTAAAAATTATAATATATTATTGAGGAATTAATTTATATTTTTACAATAACAAATAAAATTTAGGCGAATCAAATTTAATCATGTATCGAATACTGTTGCAAATCTTTGAGTTTAAATTTTTAATAAAGTATATTATTTGGCGATTTAAATATTTTGAAAACAAAATTTTGTAAACACGTGACAATTTAGGTTGCCTTAAATCTTGAATTTTTAGCCAAATTTGGATTCTTAAATTTCAAAAATTAGCCAATTGGCGAATATTAGCCACTAAAAAAATTCACTGCTGTGAATGTGATAGGCATTTGTGAATCCGATAGATTCCTATGAGTGGTTTGCTATAAGTTAATTGGAGGATAGTTAAAGTAGTGCTTGTAGCATAGCATGAGGAGGTCGATTTCTTTGTAGACAATGATTTTGCAATACAGAGGCTAAGTTGACCAATCCATATTGCTTCAACGACTCACATTCGGCTGCTCATGTCTTGAATTAAGGCCAAATACACATAGTTTATGTGTTCCAATTAGTAGATCTGGTGGCAGGTTTGTAGTGAGTATTGAAGAAATTTGTGAATTATCAGCAGAAACAGATTGGTAACCAGTTCTTTGGTTGGTGAGAAAAATTTTGTGGCATTCCCAGCAAAGTTTGAATCTTGCTTGGCATGAATCCCTTCCTGGTGTTTGCGGGACTGATCAAGAGTGTAATATATTGGTGTATGCAATGTAGAGGGGCTGACTGATTAGGATATGCCTGAGCTATCTGTTGCATAATATTGACGTCGAAGGCTGCTGTAGCATCTGCACATACATGACTGCCAAAGGAGTCAAGTCACTTCTTCTACTCACTGGTGCCTCCACGCAGGAAAGATTACACTATCTTTTGAAATTGATGAATGATTTGCTTGATTTTGTTGCCAAGGTCGGCTCATTGAGTAGTTATAGTTATTAATAATGTTTAGTTTTGATTCCTATATAGTTTGAATAAATAATCGCCAATGCTTTTATTGGTTGTTTGCTTTGCTAAAAGCATGGGAGCTGATAATTAAATTCAGTTAGTCATTTAACATAGGAATTTGTGTCATCAAAAGGTGCATTATCGGCAAAGCCCGACACTTTATATTTTATTTTATTTTTAAATTGATAAAAGTGGTAATCATGAACAAATTAACCTTTATTGAGAAATTTGAAGGAAGAGACTTTCATACTTGGCAGATACAGATGCAGTTACATTTGATTGAAAAAGACCTGTGGGACGTCATCAAACCAAACTCAGCAACACCAACTGATGCAGGCGAACTTGCTAAGTGGAATATAAAAAATCAGAAAGCTTTGGGAACTATTGGTCTTGGCTTATCAAAGGCATATTTACACCATGTGGATTTTGCGAAGTCGGCAAAAGAAATTTGGGAGTCATTAAACAAGCTTTTTGGATCTGAAGCAAAAAGTGCTGAGACAACATTGAAGCAAAAATTGTATGACTGAAGATGGAAAAAGGTAGAAAAATGGCAGATCATATTAGTAAGTTTCACTCTTCTAAATCAGCTAGCTGGGATTAATGAGAAAGTAAAAGATGATGATGCTAAAGCAATACTTCTGAATAGTTTACCTAAACATATGTCCAGAATGGTGTTCACATTAAATAAGGTAACTATTAGTCTCAAAGGACTAATATCTACTCTACTTGATCATAATGAAGACTTGGAATCTGATGAGGTCTTATTTGTACGAAATAAAGCAAGAAAAGGACAGTACAAATCTCAGACTATTCCTTCAAAAGGAAAAATTAAATGTTTCTATTGTAATGAAATGGGACATGTAATCTTGAATTGCAAAAGGAGGGCACAAGATCTATTAGACGATAAATTGGATCATCATGCTTCCTTAGCTGAAGAAACTGATTAGGAAAGCCTTGCGAAGGATGAAGAGCTTTACATTAATCCAATATCGAATTGTCACTCCATTGTAATAAGCACAGTTTCACGAAGTTTCAATGATCTATTAGACGATAAATTGTATCATCGTGCTTCCTTAGCTGAAGAAACTGATTGGGAAAGCCTTGTGAAGGATGAAGAGCTTTACATTAATCCAATATAGAATTGTCACTCCATTGTACTAAGCACAGTTTCACGAAGTTTCTATGAGGGCACAAGGACAGGTTCTAGAATAGGGAACCCAAGGCTTAAATTTGAGGACAGGCATGAGGGGGAAGGCATTGAAATACATATGGTACTTTAAAAAATATAGTTGTAATACGATGTATAAGAATTATAGATGAAACTTTAGCAAACTAGTAATATTTGGAAACTACAAAACTTTGAAGTGAACATTAATAAATAACAATTTCACATTGAATAATGAAAATACAGAATTCAAAATTTATATTATATTCAAGATTTCATAAAGATGATTATAATGAGTATGATGATGGTTACAAATGTTCAAATAAAAAAATGGAGTTAAGTGAGGCCACTAGTCATCCCCAATCTTCTCATCATTAGAATTCTGGATTGCACATGGTCAAGCTCCTCCAAACTAATACCAACCAGTCATGTCTATGTAGTATCCTCATCAATTTGTGTTAGCTCGTCTATCTCTACATCCCACCACAATTCTTGACTCTCCTTGTACAAAAGTATGTCGTGATAAACGAGATGTATGGCACTTTGTACAACTACAAGCTTCTCTACTCTCCTAGAAGTAAGTAAGTTCCTATTAAGGGAATGGATGAAGCTATGAGTAGAATAGTTGCACTCAGCTGCAGAAGAGATAGAAACCTAAGATAGCAAATGAATGGCTAGAGAGATAGTCAAGGAGTCAATCCATGCACAATCCACCGCAAAAGTTGATCCTCATGTGTCATAATTGCCCTATCCATCTTGGCCTCCTCGAAATAACCCCTAAGAGTGGTGAATTTTCTCCACTCAATACAAATGAGGTCAACGTCTATAGGATCGTACGTCTTTTGGATGGCCCTTATGAACCCTACCTTCGCCTCAACATCTAAAATGGGTGTAACTCTACCAGGCCTTTACACACCACTTGGGGTTCATTGTGTTGGCAGCCATGTGTAAGTGAGTGTTGATCTTCTCCCATCTATGATGAATGATTGGTTGAATGTGCTCATTGTAGAATGCTAATGTAGGATCTTTCTCTTGCATGACAACCTTCATTTTGTCTAGCATAGAATCCATGCACTCATACACCTCTCCAAGGCCAGGAGCATCAATCCCCATATCTAATCACTTAGAATATTAGAACAATGATGAAATGATGTATTTTGCATACCCCAAAAAACATCACTCTTCACTACATCCTTTACCTCTTCCCCTGCTTCGTCTTGTACTCTGGCCACTAATTTCATTATCTTGTCATAACCATTAATTGCAATGCCTCTTGCAATTCAAGCATTCCCTCCAACAGAATGAAATAGGATGCATACCTAGTCTCGACATGTTTCAAGAATTCCTTCATAGAGAAGGTCATCAATAGTGCATATGAAGTGCAGTTGTTCCAAATAAACATTTGCACATCTTTAGCATCATTGACCACTACTTGATGCAATCAATCTTTCCCATGTCCTTGAGTGCATTATTCATGGCAAGTACACAACGAGGAGTCCACCAAACATATCTAAAGTTGCCTTAATTAACTTCCCTACTACTATGCACCCATGGTCCACATCTATCACTACTTGAACCACATTTTGTGGCCCAACCTCTTCAATAGCATCCTTGAGGATTTGAAACTAAAAATTGACATCCTTGGTTTCCCTGAACAATCAAGTGCCTTAGGAAAATATGGACCATCTAAACATGTAACCGTGATATTGATGAGCAGGCGATGCCTACTGTTCATAAACCCATCCATGACTATACTACATCCGCTTGTCATCAACATTCCTTCATTTTCTCCATTAACACCTTTATCTTCCCCTAGTGGCACATATGATGGTCCTACTCTTGCTACCTTTGTCATTTTCTCCTTGTAATAATGAGATCAAGATACATGGAATGGAATGTCATAAGCAAAAGCCAATGCCATCATCTACCTCATCCTTCATTTCCACAAAAGACAATTGTACTAGTGAGTTAGGAGCATCACTTTTCAACTTGTGTTTCCCAATTTTCTCTATTGCATGGGCCCCTAGAGTAGAGGAGACTAACATATGTGCAACTTGCCTCTGGTGAAACTAGAAGTAAAATTGTGTGGCTAGCTTTGATGACCCCTCGTCCCTTAAGACAAAGAAGCCAATGTAGATACAATCACATTGTCTTTGCCACCCCATAGCCTACGTATCTTAGCTCTAAATTTAAGATTTTTCCCCAACTCCTCACACACATATACACTTCATCCTTGAATATGAAAACAGTGAACATTAACTCTAGTAGTATTACCCTGAACTTCAAGTTACAAAAGTGGCACTTGCACTGACGCAGTACCAAGGTGGATTACCCCAAGATGGGATGTCCAACCTCACAGCTAAACACACACGGAAGCAGTAACACAAAATAGAGAGAGAGAGAGAGAGAACACAGGATCCTTCATTTATTCAAATAGATACATCATACATGCCGGGCTATAAGGCCTTCCTGGTTTAGGCCATATACAAAATGAATTCAATTTTGAAAGCTCGGTGCTTCATAAATAGTCAAAACTACTATCCTAAGAGTTTTGTTATAGAATTACATCAAGTTGAGTACATATACCCAACCGCACAACTAGGGTCGGCCAAGAATTACACGTATACAAACAACTATGAGTCAGCCCCAAAATAGATCAAATGATCTCCAAGAAGAACAAAAGAAGATGCGAACCCAGATTTGGGTCCACACATGATCCAACAATCACGCACCACGATCGCACACGTTAACAATCAATGAGTAACAATCGCACGCACAATCTCCAAGGTTGGCCTAGGCAGAAAGGAACACGCTACCTAAAGCAACCAAAAGAATCCAAATATGAAGGTCCTCTATCCAAACACGATGCGATCAAAGGGAAAGGTTCCCAAATAGGTCTACATTAAGAATTCATGACCGCGGCCGAAGAAACACACCAACACGTGACTACGAATAGGATCACCACAAACAGAGCATGAACCACAGAGAAAGGGAAACTTGAATAACTCAAACAGTATTGATTCAAATGAGGTGCAATCTGAAAGATAAACATTACAGAGAGTCCTTAACAAGATTCCAAGACCGCAATCAAAATATCTCAAAGATGAAAGATCGTTGCTTCACTCTCTCAAACTGGTAAACACGAACAGAATGAAACTAAATGTTTTTGGTTGATGCAAGATTGTTAAGAACCCAAGATGCTCCAGCATCAGACACCTGGGGTTAATAAAATTGATTCCCCTGAATCAAGAATGTTGTGCAACCCAAGCCGAATCAGAATGATCCAACTCAGATTGAGAAACCCATGTAGAATCCTCAACCTGTCTGTCTTTCCACTTTACCAAATATTCCATGTAGTCTTTACCTCTTGTACTTCTATCGCTTCTTTTGTTTGGAATCTGCTCAATTTCTTTTGTCTGCTTCTTAGGATATTCTTTCTGCACATCTACCGCTTCATCTGACTCATGGTACTCATACAAATTTTAAATGTTGAAGATAGGAGATATATCCATATCAACTGGTAAACTCAACTTCAAATGCATTGCCACTGTCAAACCTCTTCAATATCTTGCAAGGTCCAAACTTCTTCGTCCTCAAATTGTTGTGTGTTCCAACAGGAAACCTTCCTTTCTTCAAATGAACCATTACTTCATCACCAACTTCAAAGGTTTTGTGTCTTCTAGACCTATCTACTATATCCTTATATTTATGATTGTTCTTCTCCAAATTATGTTTCATTTCGTCATGCAAAATCTTCATGAAATCTGCATATTCTTCTCCTTCAACACTTCTTTTCTCCTCTGAACCAAGCATCCTCAAATCTAATATACCCTTAGGATGCATGCCTGTAACAATCTAGAAAGGTGTTTTACCTATGCTCCTACTTATTGAATTATTGTATGCAAATTCTGCTTGTGCAAATACCAAGTCCCAATTTCCAAGTTTGTCTCCAACTAAGCATCTCAACAAATTTCCCAAACTTCTATTCACAACCTCTGTTTGTCTATCTGTTTGTGGGTGAAAGGTAGTACTAAACTTCAAATCTGTACCTAACTTCTTCTAAAGTGTTCTCCAAAAATATCCAACAAATTTGCTATCCCAGTCAGAGATAATACCCCATGCAATCTCACAATTTCCTTAAAAAAAGGTCTGTTACATGAACAACATCTGATGTCATCTTACAGGGAATTAAATGTGACATTTTTGAAAATCTATCCACCACAACAAATATAGAAACATTACCTCTTTGGGTCATAGGTAAGCCAAGAACAAAATCCATGCTGATGTCTTCCCAAGGTCTATTAGGAACAAGTAATGGCGTATATAATCCAATATTCTAACTTACTCCTTTTGCAACTTGACAAATTCTACAACTCTTTACAAACTTCTAAACATCCTTATACAACTAAGGCCAAAAGTATTTCTTCTTAAGCAAACTCAATGACTTATCAATACCAAAGTGTCTTGCTAATCCACCGCTATGTTTCTCTTTTATCAAATTGCCCCTCATTAAACCTCTAGGTATACACAATTGAACTCCCTTGAACAACATACCTTCCTGAATGAAGTAATCATCTCACTTGCTTTGTTGATCAATGATAGGTGTCTTACATGCTCTCCAAGCCTCTGCAAAATCAAGGTCAGTTTCATACACATTCTTCAAATCATCAAAACCAAGAACCTCAACTCTCATCTTAGTCAACAAAGATCTTCTGTCGAATGCATCTGCAACTCTATTTGACAATTCGCTTCTATGCTTTAGCACAAATGTAAAGTTTTGCAGGTACTCAACCCACTTCATATGTCTCTGATTCAATTTACTTTGACTTCTCAGATACTGCAATGCTTTATGATCAGTATACAACACAAATTCCTTAGGTAACAAATAGTGTCTCCACTTCTTCAAAGCTTGAACAATAGCATAGAACTCTTGATCATAAACAAAATATTTCCTCTTAGCATCATTTAACTTTTCACTAAAGAAAGCAACCGGTCTACCTTCTTGACTCAACACAGCTCCTATTGCACTATAACTTCCTCTTCCTCTGTATGAATTTTCTCCTTTCCATTCTGATTTTCTTTTATCCTACTCTGATCTACTATTTTCTCCATAGGATCTACCTTTGGCTCTAGGAAATCTTAAGCCTTTGCCTCTCTGCCTTTGTTCATGCCTCTTGTTCAATTTCTCTTCTGCCTTCAATGCAAATTAATAAGCTTCTTCAAAGGTGTTTATTTTGACCAAACTGATTTCATCTTGGATAGAGGTCCTTAAACCATTCGAGTACCTAGCAATCCTTTCAACTTCATCATCCACATGTCCAGATCTAATATCTAAACTATAAAATTCCTCAGTATATTCCTTCACAGAACTATCCTTTGTTTTAAATTTTGCATTCTCCTTAACAGCCTAATCTGATAATCACCGGGTAGAAATTTACCTTTCAACTTATTAATCATCTTTTTCCATACCTTGATTTTATCCTTGCCTCTCCTTTATCGATCAGTCTGCAAATGCTCCCACCACAAGGATGCTTGTCCCTACAACTTGGTGCTTGCAATCTTCACCTTCATGTCTACTGGTATGTTTTCATACTCAAAATACTTCTCCATCTCAGAGATCCAGTCCTTCAACTCATCTGAATCCAATTTGCCACTATACTCAGGAGGATTGAAGTGAGGTTTGGAATTAACACTTGTCAAAGCTCTCAAGAATCTTTCTTCTCCTTGATCCAAAACAAGTGTTGGCACTGCTCCTTCTTCTTGCACTTCTTCAGCGTCATCTTCACTATCATCCTCAATATGTCTTCCTCTTCTTTGGGTTGTCTCAACAACTTTAAGTCTTGCATAAATTTGTCTTAACATATCCATCATAACATGATCTGCATCTCTCCTTCTACTAACCATCTTCACAACCCTCTACAATTGTAAATCAGATCGCAACCTGCCACCCTACAACCAAATAAACTAGGGCTTGCAAAAGAGCAACTAGCTTTGATACCACTTGACGCAATACCAAGGTGGAGTACCCCAAGATGGATGTCCAACCTCGCAGCTAAACACACACGGAAGCAATAACACAGAATAGAGAGAGAGAGAATGCGGGATCATTCATTTATTCAAATAGATACATCATACATATCGGGCTGTAAGGCCTTCCCAATTTAGACCATATACAAAATGAATTCAATTTTGAAAGCTCAGTGCTTCATGATCAGTCAAAACTACTACCCTAAGAGTTATGCTATAGAATTACATCAAGTTGAGTACATATACCCAACCGCACAATTGGGGTCGGCCAAGAATTACATGTCTACAAACAAATATGAGTCGGCCCCAAAACAGATCAAACGATCTCCAAGAAGAACAAAAGAAGATGTGAACCCAGATTTAGGTCCACACGTGATCCAACAATCACGCACCACGATCGCACACGTTAACAATCAATGAGTAACGATCGCACGCACAATCTCCAAGTTCATCCTAGGCAAAAAGGAACACGCTACCTAAAGCAACCAAAAGAATCCAAACATGAAGGTCCTCGATCCAAACACGACGCGATCAAAGGGAAAGGTTCCCAAATAGGTCTACATTAAGAATTCATGACCGCAACCGAAGAAACACACGAACACGTGATCGCGAAACGGATCACCACGAACAGAGCATGAGCCACAGAGAAAGGGAAACTTGAATAACTCAAACAGTATTGATCCAAATGAGGTGTGATCTGAAAGATAAACATTACAAAGAGTCCTTAACAAGATCCAAGACTGCAATCAAAATATCTCGAAGATGAAAGATCGTTGCTTCACACTCTCAAACTGGTAAACAAAAACATAAATGTAACTTAATGATTTTTGTTGATGCAAGATTGCCAGGAACCCAAGATGCTCTTGCATCATGCACAACCTTGTGCCCCTTGATGCCACAGATCTACTCAAAAAATTTGTTGCAATTTGTTTCAAAGGGGACTTAGGATCAAAGGGACAGCCAAATCTACCACAATTGTGAGGAGGCAATTGATATTTTGCAATTGAACTCACCATGGAACTTGTGGTTAGGGTTTCATGATCACCCCTCTCTACTATTACATTTTCATCAACTTCAAGTGCATAATCAGAATTGATTTCACTTTGAGCATCAACCCCATCATCACTCATGCCATGATAAAACATACTGACCCTGCCATAAAATTTATAAGTTTATGATTTTAAAATTAAAACTCAAACTATGCATCATGTAAAGGATTAAGAATTTTTTTGTTTTTCTTAATTCAAGTCACATGAATCACATAAGCAAAGGATATCCAAATTAAAAAAGCTGTTGTTAAGCTTTGTCAACCAAGGATTTCACTTTTGTTTTTCTTACTTCAGGTCACACAAAGTGCAAAAGAAGAGGATTCACAAAAATAAAATCCTACTTTGACAAAATAAAAAATTTGAATGTACAAACTAATAGAAGTAGCAAAACTTAAAAAGAAATATGATGACAGATTGTTACATAATTAAAATTTAAAGTTTTTTTTGCAAAATAGAAAATTCAAAACTAAACTAATAGCTGTTGGAATTAAAATTTAAAAATTAAAATTGAAATTTGCAATTAGCATATGATTTTTTTCATTTTCAATGTTGAAACTTGATGGTAATATGAATATGCAGCCATATCTATGGATTCTATCAACATAAATGATAATATGCAGCCATGGTTATAGATTATATCAACATAATGACAATATACAGCCATGTCTATGGATTGAAATTTGAGTTTCTTTCAACATAAATCAACAAAATAATTAAAAAAATAAATTAAAAATCATAGAATCATATTCCTTGCTTGAAAAATTTTTGCAACTTGGCGTAGATCCTCTTCTTGCTCCGCATCAAACCTCTTGCACTTCACTCTCACTCTTTCACCTTATACTTGCAGCTCTCACTCTCACACTCATAATATCAGCTTGATGTTGTTGTTTTTCTGAGTTAAAGTGAGGATTTGAGAATGATTATAGGGTTTGTGGGGCTCATGGGCCATTAACAGTGGATGCAAGAATAGAGAATACTTTTTAGGTTTTTTTTGGGTCGTCCGACGGCAAGAGACGCCTAGACAATGAGGATTATTAGGATGAACTGCATGAAAGGAAGTAAGGTGTACATAACAACTTCCTACAACGATCAATGAGGAAATATTGTGCAGATTTGTTAGCTTTAATCCCTTCGCAATTACTATACGAAGATGCGGATTATAGGAAAAACAAAACAGAATAGAAAAATGATACTTACCATGAGCGCATTCAAATCTTGAAATGCTTCGTGCAAGCTCTTATCAGTCTCCTCCCACTGTTCCTGCTCCTTCCTAAGAATACCACTGACTCCAGCCATGGACGCCCTCATTTTGGTGGAGCCCCCATCACCCTCAACCACGGCACCCACCCGCTTGTCCACATTTTCCACCAAGTGACCATCCTTCTCCCATGCGCTAGACCTCAGAAGCTCCCATAGCCTCTCCACGAATGCATCGGGGACCACTTGCCCCCTCAAAATAAATGTTATCCCAATAGATCTTGCAGCCTTGGACGGGCCCGTAGATGAAATTCTCCCGTCCGATGACACCCAAATGAGGAGCCTCAGCCTGGGCTTTGAGAACATGTTTTTTAGTGATTTCTTGGGAGGGAATACCTGGGCTATGGAAGGCAAGGGAATTGAACCTGCGATTCTGGAGTTTTCATCCATCCATATTAGCCTGTGGGTTGTTAGCATTAACAGGCCTGACTTTAGAACTGGGTATACTTGATTGTCTTCTATTTCCAAATCGACTGCATCGAGGATTGAACACTCAACCTCGCCTGCCTGGAATATAGGTCTTCCGCTGGTTGTTAATTGTACTGAAAGTAACAGATTGGCCCAGATTGTGCCCTCCATTGCCGATCAGGTTTGATGCATGTTTTGAATCACCGACTCGCCACCAATCTGCAATGGAAGAGAGGGTTACACTTCTAGGAAACGAGTTTAAATTATGATCTAAAGTCTATACATGGATGGATCTTTTTAAAAAATCCAAACTTGCCCGTTCACAAGCGACTCACAAGCGACATGAATAAAATGATGGGGGAGAGAACCAAACATATCCACGAGGCAACGAAAAGTAGGCTATGGACAATTAGCGTTTCGAATTTAGTCTTAAGCCGTTCTGTTTTTTTCTATACCGGATTATGACGAGCTCTCTTAAATTTTCAACGACCCCGGCCCCTTTATTAAAAAGACTATATCATGAACCAGCTATCATACATTATCATAGTTGTTTCCCATGTTGCAATAACCATCACATTCTAATGTTGCAATAACCATCACATTCCAAAATTTTCAACTACTCTGGTCCCTTTATTAAAAAGATTATATTATGAACCAGTAATCGAACATTATCATAGTTGTTTCTAATGTTGCAATAACCATCACACTCCAAAATTAAGTGTCTTTCAAATTCAACTGGCCTAGAAGTGCAAAGTACACACTCTTTCTTCCCAAATTTCTTTTAGTCATTTCTACCTCTTAGTTTCACACCAAAGTTGATGAGTGTTACTTCTTAATTGAGCAATGAGAATTTTGACTTTCTATGAGATACAAGCCTTTATGTACACTTTTTGAGAGAGATCACAAGTGGGATTGAACTCCTCAATATTGTATTTTTTTTTCCCCTAAGCGCTTTACCCCAAAAATGGTTGTTAAATTTATCTAGAACAAAAGCTTTTATCTCTTTATTGCCTAAGGGTCATGCATTCAAAAATATATTCCATTTGCACATCCATCTGTGATGTTGTGTGATTTTGTCTGATCCAAGTCTTCTTTCTTTAGCTCAAGCTAATGTTGAAAATAATGTTTGGTCATCTACTTATTTCCATGTTTTTAATTCTTTTTAAATAACCTATGAGACACATCAGAGCAATTACTTCAATAGAGATTGTCCCCACTTCACTCCATAAAATGTCATAATTAACCAAACTTTTAATCTTAAACTTGTTTGTGAACAAGCTCTTTTGATTTCTCTTAATTTGTTTCCACTATGAAATAGAAATGTTGTTGGCCTACAATTAACATCCATAAAGTACAACTAGGAGTACTAGAAGACCAAAAAGAACATGAATAGCATTCCAATCCCAAAGTTTAGCCTCTCCAAATCTATTTTGAAGAGCAAACAACGCTTTCCACCCACCCAAAGTTCTATTTGTTCTGCAACCTTCCCAATTTAACTTGTTGTTGAAGTTAAACCCGAGATATTTGTACTCCTTAACTTCTTTGAGAGTGTTGCCTTCAAAATGAAATGTATGCTAATTTTGCTTTTTTTGCTAGAAAAGATCATGATTTTATTATTACTGATATTAACTTCATTCCCAACTACACTACAAAAATACTCAAGAGCCAATAAGTGCTCTTGCAATCCCTGAGCCAAATTTGCAATCAAAATAAGATCATTAACATCTAGAAGAGGCTTAATCACAAACTCCCCTAAGTGAACCCCATCACCACCTTGAGAAATTAACCACTCCTCAAGCTTGTCAATATAGAGACCAAAAATAGTAAGGAACAAGAGGCACCCTTGCTTGACCCCGATGTCACTCCTAAAACTTTCTAAGATGCATGTTGAAGATCTAATTTTAACTTTGACCTCTTCATATAACCTATGGATAATAGTCCTGGGATGCAAAGGAATCTCAAGTTCTTCCAATCTATGTCATAACTTTACTCTAAGCACCGTGTTAGATGCCTTTTTGAAATCAACAAAACAACAAAAGGCTTCTTCCTCTTTCTCCTAAACTTTTTCAATTAAATGCCTTAGAGTGATGTCATGGTCAATTGTAGAGTGTTTAGGCCTAAAACTAGCTTGTCCTTTTGCTCACTTTTCTTTTTTCTTTTTCTCATGTACTGATTTTATTTTCTATCATGCTACCAAATAACTTTGCAAACAGTGTATTAATCATAATGGTTCTATAGTTGGAAGGATTATTGATGTCACCACTCTTAAAAAGAGGTATTGCTAGACTAGTTGTCCACTCCTTAGGGAACCCTTGTTGAATGATGTTGTTGAATATTTTCATTATGTGAGGTGTGAGAGATCTCACCCCCCCCCCCCCCCCCAACTTTAAATGCTCTGCTTGAAAATCAACCAAATCCTTTGTGTTTTCAACCCCCGGCTTCTTAATGCATATCTCTACATCTTGCATCATGAAAAGCCTTGTCGTGGAGTTGACCAAAGGAGGAGGGATAGCCTCTACATTTTGCTCATAAATTTGCCTTGCATAATCAAACCATTGTGTGTCCATAATATTATTTTTTATTTGCTTCTTTCTAAGCTAAAGTTCCTTCCAAAATAATTTGGATTATTTTTTCCAAGGTAATTTTTCTTTTCATGTCTAATGCTCATGAAATTAGCAATTTTCTTTTTCAAAATCTGCTTATACAACTTGATATTCTTAGTTGGCCCTTTCAATGTTCTCCTAGAAGCTTTGCATTCCTCATCAAACCATGTGTAAACCAACAAATAATATTGTTACTAATTTCTTAATCTTTGCTCTTTTGCAATCATTTAGAGCAGCTTGAATTATATTTGTTAGTTCATGACTAAAAAACTTGGTGAGGGTTTTTATTCTACTTAAGTAACTTCTCAATAGCTTTCTTGAAGGTAAAACAATTCTCTCAAGTCAAAATATTTTTACCTTTTGAAGGTACCTGCCAATGATAGTTAGTTTTCTCTATATGTTGTCTCTTTTCTGCCCAAATTAGATTTAGATACATAGGTTTATGATCTAATTTCAAGTCCCAAATATGCTCACCAATCAAAACTTCTTTCACCTTTTTAGTCAATATTTACGAACACATGATATAATCAACCACACTTGCCCCATTATATGTGTTGCAAGTAAAATTCCTCAATTTTTTCCATGTATCCAAACCATTGTAAATGATTAAGTCAAAGGTACCACAAATTGTAAGTAATTCATCCCTAAAGTAATTTCCATCATTATTGTCCTCGGAGCACCTTGACCATTGTTGATTGCTCTCTTCTATAAGCCAAATCGGGTTGTAGTCCTCTTTAGAACAAATAATGTTATCTTGCTCATTACCTATCTTACCACTAAAATATCCCATTAAGAGGATTTCTCCTTACTGAAAACACTCAACAATATATTTCCTTACCATTGCAAAAGGGTCCTTATTGTCTAACCCATTATGTTTGTATATTCTTGAGGCTTGCAGAATAAAGTAACAAGCACCATTTCTAATGTTATTTTTAAATTCTAATATTTTGACCCATATATATTGTTTAGTTGAATCATCTCTTTCTAAATATGTAATGTATCCTTCTTTATCTTTCACTAAGACCATTATATCAATGTGTCCTTTACCATTTGCTATTACCTTGTTCCAATTCATCAACTTAATGTACCTTTAAACATAGGAGTTTTGCATCCTTCATGCTCATGAGTTTTTGTGAGACAAATAATGTCTCTTCCTTTTGTAGTAGGCCCTAACCCAAGTCCACATCTCCAAGGATAACCCTTACAGTTCCAAAAAAATTAAGGTTAATAAATCTTAGGAAGTCATTGATTGCTATTTATTTTGACTCCTAACTACCTCTTCATCTATGCTTGGTCCTGTTGGTTTTGTTGTGTTGTTGCCCATTGAAGAAATTTATATTATTTCCTTGTTAATAACCTAATTTTGTATCTTATTACAAGTCCCAAAAAGGGCAATAACTACTTCTCCTTTGTACAACCACGCCCTCTTTCCATTGCCTCTTGTTGCTCTAACTTTTTCCATTTCCTCCCTTCTTCATTCTAGTTTCCTAACACTTAATTCCTTGTCTATAAAGAAACAAGGGCCTTTTAATAACCTTTTTTTTCTTACAGGTTGTTGTTTCTCATGCATGCTTGCTAAAAAACAATTTATAGGCCTACCCCTCTTGGTACAAATCTTTCTCACCCTCCAGGCTTGGCAAATCCAACCTTGCCACTGTAGTTCATCTCTTAAAAAATCCCTTGCCAAAATGAGAGTTCTTTCACTTTTTTTGTGGTGTTTTTATACCTTTGATAATAACATTTGTTTCTCTATCGTGTACTGCTTTAGATTTCCTTGCTTGCATGCTTACAAATATAGATTTTTTTTTCCTTCTTGAAAGTAGCATTGTTACTGAATTGAGTCCATATTTTGACTATTATTGCAATACTATCATTGTTATTTTCTATTGCCTTTATTTCTTGCCCATTGATTTGCTAAATAGTATGATCTTCAACCTGAGAAGTTTTCGAGTTAGCTTCAACCCTATGCACCATTATGGATTCTTTCATAGTTTGCCAATCTAATTTCATGTTTTTTCATTCAAGTTTTCTCCTCAAAAGTGCCTCTTGCAATGCTACCACTTGTTCCCGTAGGACTTCGTTACTCTTTATTAAAAATTGATTTGCTAAACTCATGATATTTGCAGTCTCTTTCCTACCCACTATTTTCCAAAACTCCAACCTCTTCTTAACATATAATAGTTCTTGAACATAAAGTTTTGAGCACCAAGTGGTGTGGAGGTAGGATTGTATATGTCAGGCTCTTCATACCCACTTTTTACCTTAGATCCTTTACTATAATCACTTTGAAACTAGGGTTTGTTTGAAGGAGTTTTACCCTTAGAGATCTTAAACACCCTTTCAAATTGCCTTATTCTACCATGTGCCCATTTTAGATGAGCAAGCCTACGTCTCATGATGCCCTGAAATTATTTTGCGTTAACACAAATGCATTGCCCAATTTTAAGTGAAGATTCAATTTGGACTTGACCTGAATGGTTTGTTACAATATTTTGAGTGTTTGACATGCATGCAGGTGCTTTTCTTGCCTCAATGCAAAGAAAAACAAAATAAATAAATAGACTAGAAATGAAGGCACAAATTAACCTAGAGCCCACTAAAGACTTGGGGGAAAATCCCACCTTAACCTTTGTGTAGTGTCAAAACCAATGTCGATCTTTCAGAAACAAGGTGTGGACCTAGCAGAGAGAATCTATGTGACAAATATAAACCCTAAAAAATGCTTGACAAAAGAAACTCACACAAGACCCCACTACTCTATATGCTCAGAAAACCCAGATCTCATTGAAACTGCCCTAGAAACCCATAAGCGCTATCTAGAGTTCCTCGCTATTATTTGTTTGCACGCAAAACCCACTGCTCTCTGAATGAATGAAAGATTTTTATAACGCCCATAAGGATAAAGCAACCTATGGGACCCCCTAAGTAGCATACACTCTATAATATGGTGTCAAGATCTTAAGCACTTTGTAACCTCTTTTTTAGATCTCTTCTTTGACAATATATTTCAATCACAAGGTTTGGTATTCTGTCTAGTTGGGTTTCTTCAAATAGAGTTCTTAAATTGTCTACTTCTAAAATATCCATAAAGTTGGAATGGATGTCATTATATTTTGGGCACTCCATGATAAAATGTCATTATCTTTATTGTGCACCCTTGTTGCAAACTAGGCATATCCCTTTTCTCATTCTTCCACATCATTATATGATATTCAACAACTTACAAATTCATTAGTGCATCTTCAAGATTGTCCCACCGATGAACAAGTTGCTGGCGTAATGACAAAGCCACTCAGTGGATTAAAATTTATAATATTTAAGGACAAGTTAGGTGCACCCTATCTTTGGGCCTCTCAAATTCCACCATAACTATGATGAAAATGTCTAAAATCTTTACAATGTCTTCTTGGAATAGTTAAGTTCTTATAACTAAGGTTTCGACTGATCCCCGTCAAATTTGATATGGTTTGTATACATCATAGTCAAAAGTGTTCAAAATGTCATTTTTCTACTCATTACCATCGTAGTCAATTACCACCCCTGATCTTTGGTTGAACACGTCCCAATACTTGGACATTTTGTCATGTAAAATTTCAATATGTAGGATATATATGAACATACAATATTTATTACTTATACAATATGACATTTATATTTAAATAAATATAAACTATATTTATTTTCTAATCATCTAATTATTTTATAAATATTATTCTATCACTAGTAATTTAAAACCTACAAATTAATAGTAAAACTCTTATTATCAAACAATATTTAACCTAACCCTAAATATTTTTTCCTATTATTATCCTAACATATTCCTCTCCTCTACATTGTCACCCCCAATCTGTTTACCACTCATTATTATAGAATGTTGTTTTGTGGCATAATAATCAGAAGGATGTTCATGGAAGAGGCCATGTCGACTAGGAGGATCCAGGCATTATCAAAGGTCATGTCGACTAGGAGGATGTAGGTTTGTTTTTTCTTCACAGCCTGTTGTGAGCGAAATAAATTTTGTAGGGTTTTGGAATTGAACAAATGCTATACCTTTGATACCAAAAGGCTTGTAATTATTTTATCAATTAAAGTTTTGTGTAATTGGGACAAGAATCTCTTGGTAGCTCTATTTTCACAATTTGTTTGGTTTGCATGGAATCAGAATAGAATATTTGTTGTATTTGGCCTTTTCAAATTAGATTTTCAACAAGTGTGTCTATGGACACATTAAAACCAAGGGATTTGGAAATTCTTGAGTAGAAAAGGTTTTTCTTTGACCTTGCAAGGCAATGACCCATCTATTCTCTTTTTTAAAAAAAAAAATTAATATGAATGTACATTTAGCCCTGGATCATTTGAAACTTTTGCAAAACCCTGTATTCCTTTTTCAAAGCCTAAAAATTCACTTGGGTTTCTATTAAGAATTAAACATTTTTTAAACCCTAGATGCCCATCCTAATTTTAAAAATCATATAATACATTATCTGTAAATGTGGGTTCTTTGTATTATCTGTAAATTTGGGTTTTTTGTGCATTCTATTTTATGTGCCAAGAGGAAGCCCCGTGTTGGTTATTCTCTTATTTTCATATTTGAGAGACGAATTATATAGTCATTTGGTTACCTAAATTTTCTTTTCCTTATTAGCTTGTCCTTTTTTGAAAAATTATGAATAGATTGGTTGTATATTTACACCTTAAATTGTTTATTATGAATGAACTTGGGTGATATCTTGCTATCTTGATTATCCATAATAATATTCTATGCTTTAGGGCATAATAGATCACTGTTTTGTGTTATTATTTACAATTGTTGAGTTATGTTCTAGATTGACTTATGCTTTGGACCTAAAGAGGGATTTTAAGGCACTAGTTAACATTTGACAATGTCAATAGCTCCAATTTTTCTCAAATAAATTGCGTAATAGAAACACTAGAAATCCTACTAGTTTTAGTGATAGAAGTGGTGGTTCTCAAACTTGGAGTCAACTTGACTCACTCTCAAGGCCTCTTTAATATAACTTTTTAGGTACTTATCTAATCCTAATCCCAAGGGCAAGTCAATAAGATCTCTACCCTCTTAACCAAGATCCACCCTATCAACAAAGTGTTTCAATGCTCACTAAATTACACATAGTGTTTTCTAGCCACCCATGCCAACATGCTCACCATGGATTGCGGGGTTTAATTTTAATGTATTTAGGTCATATAAAAACTATCTTAAAGGTTTCGAACCTTCTTCAACCTTCTTCCCATCGAGTTCCTAAAATCTAGGAATTAGGCCTAGTTGCCCCTTGTAGCCTTGTTCAGGTACAAAACATGGATTTATTCATAATTTTTATTAAAGACCCCCAAAACTAGTTCAAGATCTAGATACCCTTTTCAAAGATACAAGATATTTTCAATTTGAGGGTTCTTCAAGTCCTCCATACAATACCTTCACATCCTTAGGGACTTAGTCTTTAGAAATAGGGCTAATTGCTCTCAATACTAGTTTTGTCTTCTTGGACCGATGAAATCTTGTCACCAACTACCACCATTGGTTGGAATTTTGTATCTTCATTGATTCAACATTCTCCAACTCTTGGATTTCTTTTATCAATCCAACCCTACAAATTTTAGTCTCTAATTCTCTTTTTCCCTAGTCGGGCTATTGCCAAGCTCGCTTAGGGTAAGAGCTCAAAATTCTCTCCTATCACTTCTACTCCTAAACCAAAAATAAAAATTATGTACATTAACACCTCTTACATTCCAACTAGGCCCATTTTGTTTTCCATGGTTTTAAGAAGCTCGAGAGGCCATTTTGCTAGGTACAATCCAACTTGGACCAGTGAACTTCAAACTTAAAGAAAATTAAAAAGAAGTTGTTGAATGAATCTTTATAATTGACTTCACACCATAAAAAATTTACAAACCATACTATAAAGATAACTAACAAGGAAAGAGAGTAATCTAATTCATTTATTTATTTAAGCAACTCAAAAATCTCTGGTTACAGTCACAGTCTATCTCTACAACCTTACAAACAATGATAATTTGAACAAAATGGCATCTAACCGTGAAATGTTTCCATGTAAGACCTTAAATAGTCTTATCCTCTTCATTTCAATTGCCCTAACTAACCTATTTGGTCCTTGAGGACGAAAGCCAACTTTTGGACAAAGTTGTCGAGCAACTTTTCAAAAGTTGCAAAGTTGCATTTGTTGCTTGAGAAACTTTTCATATCTCTTAACCAAATGGAATTTGATTGGTTTAGACACCATGACCAAGTCACCTAAACCCTAACTTGACTTTTAAAGACTCAAAATACTTCAAACTTGACATCCTAAGGATCTAGAGGGTTCATTCCACCATTTGACTCGTGTGTCCTCTAGGACTTTACAAGGAGTGGATGGAAGAAAAAAACATCTAAATATTAACCTAACAACCCTAACAACTTCAAAAATTTCCTAATCTTTCCTAATCAACTTAAAAAACTAGGAAAGAAATACAAACAACAAAGAAGGGTTTTTCACCCTAGGTGCTCCTATACCATTCTCCCCTAACAACAAGAAGTTATGCTTCATTTGATGGAATTAAGTTAGGATCTATTGCTAACTTGTGAAACTCTGTATCCAGGACCCAAGTTGCTTCTAAATCCTCCTTACCATGTCATTTAACTAGATGTTCCATGTATACCTTGGTTCTTGTCTTCTTAGCAACCCTTGAGTCCAAATCCTTCTCTGCTTGGAGCTTCGGTATGATTGGTAGCTTCAGTGCTTTGATATCTTCTGCATTCTCTTTTTGGTGTTGATCTCCTTTAGGATCTGGTCCTTTATATAACACCAAATTTGCAACATTAAATATTGGTGAAAGTCCCATGTCTGTTGGTAGTTCAACTTTATAAGCATTTGGTCCATACTTAGCTAGAATAGCACAAGGACCTATTCTCCTCATTTGAAGCTTATGTGGAACACATTTTTGTAACCTTGCCTTATTCAGGTGTACCATAACTAGATCTCCAACCTGAAATTGAACTTCCCTTTTGCTTGCATCTACCTTTTTCTTGGTGTGAGTAGTACTCTCCATTAATGTCTTCTTCACTATGTCACAAGCTTCTTTCATTGAATGAACAAAATCCTCATCATAACCACTCTTCTCAGCATTTCTCCCAAGGTCTCTAAGTTCACATATAACCCTAGGATGAATTCCATAGACTATTTCAAAGGGGCTCTTTCATGTTGACATATTGACTGTGTCATTATAAGCAAACTCTTCTTGAGCAAGTAACCGATCCCATGCTTTTCCATATTCTTTGGTGAGACACCTTAAGAGGTTCTCCAAGCTCCTATTGACTACCTCAGTTTGTTCATTCATTTTTGGATGATATGCAGAGTTGAAGGAAAGATTTGTACCAAGCTTGTTCCATAGGGTCTTCCATAAATGACTTATAAACTTAGAGTCTATGTCTGATACAATGCTTATATGTAAACCATGTATTCTCAATGCCTCTCTAAAGAAGAGATTTTCTATGTAGGATGCATCATGGGTAGTTTTGCATGACACAAAGTGAGAATCTTACTAAACATGTCCACTATCACAAAGATACTATCTAGCCCTTTCTTGGTCTTAGGGGGCCCAACTACAAAATCCATGTTGAGGCATTCCCAAGGCCTATTTGGAATTGGGAGGGGTTGATACAACCCTACATTAGATGAAGTCCCCTTAGCCTTTTGATAGACTATGCAAGTCTCTACATACTTTTGGATGTCTTTGTTCATCTTAGGCCAATAGTAGTATCTTTTAACTAACTCTAAGGTCTTGTGTATACCAAAATGTCCACTTAGTGCACCATTATGTTTCTCTTTCACTAGGTTATCTCATATTGAACCCCTAGGTACACAAAGTTGTCCTCCCCTAAACAAAATACCATATTGAATAGTATACTCAGAGTACTCACCATGGAAATGATTTTGGATGTCCTTGCACACCTTGTAGACTATTGAAAAGTCCTCAGGATACAACTCTCTGAAACTATTTATGCCAATACTTTTTAACTGGATTTATTGGACTATGAGAAATCTCCTGCTCAATGCATCTTCCACCTTATTTTGAAGTCCTTTCTTGTGCTTTATGGTGAAGGTGTAGGCTTGGATGTATTTCACCCACTTCGTATGCTTGTGACTTAGTTTTTCCTATGAGTTAAGGAAGCTCAAGGCTTGGTTGTTAGTATAGACCAAAAACTCTTTAGGGAGGAGATAATGTCTCCATTTCCTTAGTGCTTGCACCAATGCATATAATTCCATGTCATAAGAGGAGTATCTTCTCTTTGAATCACTTATCTTTTCACTATGAAAGGCTACTGGTCTTCCTTCTTGACTGAGGACTACTCCAATAGAAGTGTGACTGGCATCACATTCCACAGTAAATAGTTTATCAAAACTAGGCAATACCAATATTGGTTGAGTGGCTATTCTCTTTTTCAAGGTCTCAAACCCCTTATCAGATTGCTCATTCCACTCAAATTTGGTCTTCATACCTCCCTTAATGGTGTTCTAAACCGGTGCACATATCTCACTGAACTATCTAATAAATTTCCTATAAAATTTTGCTAGGACATGAAAACTTCTAACCTCAGTAGAAGAATTAGGTGTGGGCCACTTCAAGATTTCTTCCACCTTTCTTGAGTCCGTCTTCAAATTCCCTTCAGAGATAACAAAGCCTAGGTACACTAGCTCTTATTTTAGGAACTCACTCTTTCCAAGTTGATTATCAACTTCTCTTCATGCAACCTTTGTATTACCATTTGTAGATGCTTGAGATGATCCTCCTTTGTCTTACTGAACACTAAGATGTCATCTAGGTACACAATAATCGATTTCCCTATGAAGTCTTTCAGTACTTCATTTATTAATCTCATGAAGGTGCTTGGAGTATTAGATAGCCCAAATGGCATAACAATCCACTCATAGAGTCCTTCAGTGGTCTTAAAAGTTGTCTTCCCCTCATCTCCCCTCTTGATCCTTATCTGGTAGTATCCACTTTTAAGGTATATTTTTGAAAAGTACTTTTCTCCTCCTAAGAAATCCATTAGGTCTTCAATCCTGGGAATAGGAAACCTATACCTTATGATAATCCTATGTATGGCCCTAGAGTTAGTACAAAGTCTCCAAGTACCACCTTTCTTTGGGGCTAGGACTATGGGAACAACACATGGGCTTATGCTCTTTCTAATCAAGCCTTGGTCAAGCAACTCTTGGATTTGTTTGGCAATTTCAACATTTTTTTGTGGGGTCATCTTATAGGCTGCTTATTAGGGAGTGAGGCTCCTGGTATGAAGTTAATTTGATGAATAATGGATCTCTCAAGGGGTAGGGTAGTTGGTTGACCATCACTAACAATGTCTTTGTACTTTTGTAGCAAATATTGCACTTCTAAAGGTAGGTCTTCCTTATTGTCTACCCTTTCATCCGTAGGCTTCAATACTAAGGAAAAGCCTACTCCATTTGCTTCTTCTAGTGTCTTCACAAAATCCTTCTCCCTCACAAAGAGTATATTAGGACCTCATTTCTTCACTTCTCCTTCTTCCAAGATTGACTGAATTTTGAAGGTCACCCCATATTTCTTGAAGTAATATGAGTTCTTGGCCCCATCATGTATGGAAACTTTATCAAATTTCCAAGGTATTCCCAACAAAAGATGGAAAGCATCCATGGGCAAGACATCACACAACACCTTATCCTTGTATCTCCCTATGGATAACTCCACCCAAGCTTGCTCATTAACTAGAACATGTTGATCTTTATTCAATCGAGCAACTTTGTAAGTGTTAGTATGAGGAATTATTTACAATTTAAGATTTTCTATTGCTTCCATGGAAATGATGTTATTAGTAGAACCATAATCTATGATAAATTTGTAAACTTTACCTAGAATCTTTTGTTAATATGATTTAGAACAACAAAGAGGGGGGGTGAATCAGTTGTTCTCAGGTCCACATGTATAAAACAAACTTCAAAAACTTTTCTTTAAATCAGATCTAACAACCAAAACCAACTCGGTCATCACTGATTCTATAATAGAAACATATAACATTGCAGTCCACTACCCAACTGTATCTAACTTGTAAAACACATAAATGTTTAAACCAAAACATTCACACAAGCATTGACACTAGGATTTATAGTGGAAACCCAATTTGGGAAAAACCACTTTGTAACATGCTACTATTATTTTCACTCTTCTGAAGTGAGCTCGGTTAAAAGCCAACCCTGTTAAAGGTTACAATACACACTGTTAGGTGTGACCCGGTTAAAGAATTTCAATCACTCTGTTAGAAGTGAGCCTTGTTATAGAACTTACATACATTCCATTAGAATGCAACCTTGTTCAAAGGATTTAAACATATGACTGTTAGGTCAACCTCTATTAAAAGGATTTTGACTATTACAATGGTTAGAAAGTAGCAGTAGTATTGATCTGAAAAACATACAACTCACTTTGCAAATATCAGATCCAATTCCATACACAAATGTTGGTTTACTGACTTTGAAACTTTGCCATTTCCATATCCAATCTACTCGGAACTTTTCTTCAAGCAATCACCACACTTCTCCTTTAGCCTTTTCTGCTTATACAGTCAATAACATCTATTGATCTTCTAGCATCCTCTTTTCACCCATGCACACACATACCTAATGCTTAGGTTCCCTTAATACTTCCTCAATTAGGTTAACTCATCTTTTGCCACACAATCTCCTTCGTAGATCTTAGGGTTAGGTCAGATTCATTGAATCTACCCACTTTATGTTCTTCGGCTCCTTTTCTAGAAACATCTCAAATCTCTTAAAGATTTACAATAAAATATTTTTAGTGTATTCAATGCTTTCAAACAATCAATAAATAAAGTCAACATGTTTTACATAATCCAAAAATTCAACAATGTCAGCTCCAAATCTAAATTCTCTTCAAATATAAAAATATTGATGCTCGGTCAATACTGTGATCAACTACTCGGTCTCCATGTAGAAAGCTCGGTCATTACTAAAAATGTTTCCTCGGTTTATACTATCTTTCTCGATAATTAACTGATGTTCGATCGACACTAGAATTTTGCTTGGCATATATTGACTCAGTCGACACTAACATTACTCGGCTTGAACATGATTTCTCCATTTTTGCTCGATCAAGCCTACTAGTTTAGTCTTCAATCTTACTAAGATAAACAATACATTGTCTCATCATTGTACAACATAGTCAAGTACACTTTGTAGTATCAAGATAACTCAACCTTTCCTTACGTGCTATTGTTACCATCCTTTCTTTCCCTTCTTCACAACAATACAATAGATATAGTACTTTCCTAAGTAGCAACAATCTTACCAGTTAAGGTTTGACATCAATGACAACACAACAATTGCTTCAATTACAGTTTCCAACAATCTCCCTCTTTGGCATTGATGGAAATACCATATGATATCACCTGAATAACACATGGATTACCAACCAATCCAACAACTTATCTGTCCATCAGAAGAATTTTTTTTTTTGTAATATCCTTAGCTTCATTCTGATTCAGAATCTATTAGCCTCACTTTTGTGACCATCAGAAATATCCAGATCTCCCTCTATCCTGATCCTTCATTTCAGTTCATCATCTCCTTACTTTTCTTTTCAATGTCATGTGTTATTATATCATCTTAGTTCATCTCCCTCTTTGAAAAAAATGCCAAAGCAACAACAAACACATACATCCATCAGATGTAGATATTATCTATGCAGCTTAGTGTTTCTCCCTCTTTCATATTGCTTATGACTGATTCCTTGTCTTTGCTCTTCTTCACAACTCTAGGCCAGTCCTAAAGTGTGACAATCTTCTACATCAATCTGTCAAATATTCTGTTGTAGCATATTTGATGCAGTGCTCCTAGCTTAACTAGGAAGCCTCAATTAGGGGAAGGACCCCTAAGTGACTTCTCAAATACTCATGTGCTTCTTTAGGTAAAGCTTTAGTGAATATGTCTGCTAATTGTTCCTTTGTATTCACATATTCCATTCAAACTTCTTTATCTTGTACCAATTATCTCAAGTAGTGATACTTGATTGCTATGTGCTTGGTCTTAGTATGCATCACTGGATTCTTAGAAATGTTGATAGCACTTGTGTTGTCATAGAAAATAACGACAGGTTCAATGATTTCTTCTTTCATGCCTACCAATAATTGTTTTATCCGTACCAAATTTGAACAGTTTACTGCAGCAGCAACATACTCGGCTTCAGCAGTAGATTGGGAAATGTAATTTTGTTTCTTTCTCATCCAGGAGACTAATCTTTGTCCAAGAAAGAAAGCTCCACCACTAGTACTCTTTATGTCATCTACATTTCCTGCCCAATCAACATCTGTATATACTCTTAGTTCAAATATTTCATCCTTCTTGTAATATAGCCCATAGTCAACAGTCCCTTTCAAGTATCTCATAATTCTTTTCACAACCATCATGTGTGTTTTCTTAGGATTGGCAGAGAATCTTGCCACAATCCCAACAGCTAGTGCAATATCCGGTCTACTATGTACAACATACTACAATTTTCCAATCATGGATCTGTACAAAGTTTGGTTCACTTCTGTAGCATCATCATTCTTAGATAACTTTTGTCTAGTAACCATAGGAGTACTCACTGGTCTAGAGTCTTCCATCCCAAAAGTTTTCAGTATTTCATTAACATAGATTGTGTAATGAAAATTCCTTTCTTCATCTGATATACTTGTAAACCAACAAAGAATTTGATCTCACCAAACATGCTCATTTCAAATTTAGTTTGCATTTCATTTGAAAATCTTTTACACAAAGCATCTTGTACACCAAAAATAATATCATCCACAAAAATTTTTGCCAATAGGATACCTTTACCTTCTTCATCTTTCATGTATAGATTGCTTGTGTCATTTGTTCTTGAAAATCCAATCTGTATCAAGTAGATATGCAATCTCTCATACCATGCTCTGGGAGCTTGTTTTAATCCATATAGTGCTTTGTTTAGTTTTCATACCATGTGTCTTCTATTTGGATCAATAAAACCTTCTGGTTGTTCTATGTAAACTTCTTCTTCTAGTATACCATTTAAGAATGCAAACCTGACATCCATTTGATATATCTTGAAATCTTTATAAGTAGCATATGCAAGCAGAGTTCTTATTCCTTCCAATCTAGCCACAAGGGCAAATGTCTCCCCATAATCTATTCCTTCTTCTTGTACGTAGCCTTTGCATACCAGCCTAGCTTTGTTCCTAGTTATTTCACCTTTTTCATTCAACTTATCCTGGAACACCCACTTTGTTCCTATAACATTTTTGTTTTCAGGTCTCGGCACCAGAGTCCAAGTATCATTCTTCTATATCTGGTCTATTTCTTCATTCATTGCTTGTATCCAGTCTTCATTTTCTAATGCCTCTCTAGTTGACTTAGGTTCAAATTCACACAGTAAACATGTTGGATCCTTTGTCTTCTAGTAAGAATTCCAATATGTTTGTCTCTAATTATTTGTTCAGGCTTGTGATGTCTTCTTACATATTTTGCCAAAATAGATTTAGCTCTTCTCTCCTCTATTTCATCAGGTTCCTCAACAAGATTGTCGGATTCAACTTCTAAATGCTCGACAACCTCTTCCTGATACTTGACAACATTATCTTGTCGCTTGGCATGTTCTTGTTCTCTTTCAGCACTATTTTCCTGATGCTCAACATCATCTTCCTGTCACTCAGCATTGCTTACCCGAGACTCAGCATCAAGTGCAAGTTTGTTACTTGCCTCTTCTTCTTCTTCAATATACAAAAAAGATCTATAATCTTTTGGTTCTCTTTTGTTGTTAACTTCATTTCTTTCTGCATACTCATCAACTCTGACATTCACACTTTCCACAATTTTGTTAGTGTTAGAGTTCAAACACTCATAAGCTTTACTTTTTGTGGAATACCCTAGGAATATGCCTTCATCACTTTGAGCATCAAACTTTCCATTCCTATTGTCTTTTAATATGTAACACTTGCTTCCAAAGATTCTAAAGTATTTAACACTTGGTGCATGCCCATGCCATAATTCATAGGGTGTCAGATTTGTACCTTTCTTGATATGTACCCGATTAAGAGTGTAGACAGTTGTACTTATAGCTTTTTTCTTGTATTTTTGTGCCACATTCTTTTCAATCAACAATGTCCTTGCACAATCCAAGATAGATCTATTTCTTCTCTCTGCTATACCATTCTGTGGAGGTGTTCTAGGTGCAAACATCTATCTTTTGATCCTTCTTTCATTGCAAAATAGATTGAGTTCATTTGATGTAAATTCTCCACCTTGGTCAGATCTAAGACATTTCAGGTTCCTACCTGTCTCCTTCTCAACCTTAGCCAAATACCACTTAAAGAATTGAAAAGCATTAGATTTTTCTTTTAGAAACATTACATGCATCATCCTGGTATGATCATCAACAAACAAGATAAAATATCTAGCACCACAGTAACTTTGTACACCCATAGGTCCACAAAGGTCAGTATGAACCAAGTCTAAAATGTTTTCAGAAGTAAAGGATTTGCTCTTAAAACTTGACTTTGTCATTTTTCCTAACTGACATTCCTTACACATCACATTCTCAGGTTTCTTCAATCTAGGTAGACCTCTTACTTTCTTCTTCTTACTTATTTCTACCAGATTATCAAAGTTAACATGACATAGCCTCTTATGCCATAACCAAATATCATCAAGTTGTGCAACCATACATGCTTCTTCAGATATATCAAGATAGAACAAATTACCTCTAGTCTATTCTCCACTTCCGATCAGTTCACCAGTAGCATCAAATATTTTAGGTTTCTTGTGATGAAATTCCACTTGGTAACCAAATCTATTGAGCTATGCAACACTTAGCAGATTATAATTTAGACCTTCAACCCAATATGCATTTTCACAAGAGATCTCATTAGTCAGTTTAATCAAACCTTTTCCTCTAATAGGACATGGTGCATCATTACCAAATTTTACACTTTTACCTCTATAATGATGTAAGGTCTCAAACTTACTCTTGTCACCAGTCATGTGATGTGAACAACCACTGTCAATAATCCATTTGTCATTCTTGTTCACATAGGATATTAATGAAATTTTCTCATCCTCATCAGATTTATCTTTCATTGTAACATAGACTACCTCAATTTCAAAATCATCACTATCAGTGTCAGTTTCTTCTTCAGCAATGTAACAAGATTTCTTACCTTTTCTTTTGTAGTCTTTGTGCCTTCGGTAGCTTTTGTCATCTCTTATGTCTTTGTGTTTGCTTTTTCTTTCTTCATCTTTATCATTCCTGTCAAGACATCTAGCAGCTATATGACCAACTTTATTACATGCAAAACATATAATAGGGAGTTTACCTTTATATTTTCCTTTTCCCCTTCTCAGTCTTCTAGTCATAAGAGCTTCTAGATCTTCAAGTTCTTCATAAGAAGTGTCACTGTCACTTTCACTTTCACTTTCACTTTCACTTTCACTAATGCATCTTTCTTTTTCTTTCTTTGGCTTATTCAGAACTAATTGTGACTTCAAAGCAAATTCAACATTACCAATACTACCAACAGTGAAGTTATCAGAGTTAGAGAGTTCAAAAGCAGTCAGCTTGCCAACCAAACTTTCCAAAGTAAGCACATTTGCAAAGTTACATCTAGATTTCTAAATAGCTGAGATATTAATAGCATATATAAGATGCAAAGTTCTTAGTAATTTTCCAATTATAGTTTCATCATCAATAGTCCCACTTGCTCAATGGGACTATTCACACCTTTTATTCTACCACAATATTGTGCAATGTTCTCACCTTCTTGCATTCTCATTTCATCAAACTTACCTCTGAGACTCTCGACCTTAGCTTTCAGTACATTTATGTCACCACCATAGATCTTTGCAAGAGTGTCCCACATCTCCTTAGCACTTGTGCAATCCTTAATGTCCTCAAATTTTGGATAGCTTATGGCATATGCAATTTCTAGCATTGCTTGATTATGTTCTTGCTTAGCTCTCATTTCTTCGGTAGTAAAAGGTGCAATAGGTGAGACATAGCCATTCTCAATGTAGTACTTTATAGAATCACCAATACCAGCCAGATGTAGCTTCATCAAGCTTTGTCATGCAGGGAAGTTTTCCTTATTCAGCTTCGGTACCTCCTTCTTGTACATCCTGATCATTTGCTTTAAGTCCCTTTAAACTTGATTTCTGTAAACACCAATAATAAGAAACATAGATCTGATACCAATTGTTAATATAATTTAGAACAATAGAGAGGGGGGGTGAATCAGTTGTTCTCAGGTCCACATGTATAAAACAAACTTCAAAAACTTTTCTTTAAATTAGATCTAACAATCAAAACCAACTCGGTCATCACTGATTCTATAATAGAAACATATAACATTGTAGTCCACTACCTAGATGTATCTAACTTGTAAAACACATAAATGTTTAAACCAAAACATTCACACAAGCATTGACACTAGGATTTATAGTGGAAACCCAATCTGGGAAAAACCACTTTGTAACATGCTACTATTATTTTCACTCTTCTAAAGTGAGCTCGGTTAAAAGCCAACCCTGTCAAAGGTTACAATACACACTGTTAGGTGTGACCCGGTTAAAGGATTTCAATCACTCTATTAGAAGTGAGCCTTGTTATAGGACTTACATACATTCTATTAGAATGCAACCTTGTTCAAAGGATTTAAACATATGATTGTTAGGTCAACCTCTGTTAAAAGGATTTTGACTGTTACAATGGTTAGAAAGTAGCAACAGTATTGATTTGAAAAACATACAACTCACTTTGCAAATATTAGATCCAATTCCATACACAAATGCTGGTTTACTGACTTTGAAACTTTGTCATTTCCATCTCTGATCTGCTCAAAACTTTTCTTCAAGAAATCACCACACTTCTCCTTCAGCCTTTTTTGCTTATACAGTCAATAACATCTACTGGTCTTCTAGCATCCTCTTTTCACCCATGCACACACATACCTAATGCTTAGGTTCCCTTAATACTTCCTCAATTAGGTTAACTCATCTTTTTTCCGCTCAATCTCCTTCGTAGATCTTAGGGTTAGGTCAGATTCATTGAATCTACCCGCTTTATGTTCTTCGGCTCCTTTTATAGAAACATCTCAAATCTCTTAAAGATTTACAATAAAATGTTTTTCAGTGCATTCAATGCTTTCAAACAATCAATAAATAAAGTCAACATGTTTTACATAATCCAGGAATTCAACAATGTCAGCTCCAAATCTGAATTCTCTTCAAATATAAAAATATTGATGCTCGGTCAATACTGTGATCAACTACTCGGTCTCCATGTAGAAAGCTCGGTCATTACTAAAAATGTTTCCTCAGCTTATACTATCTTTCTCGATAATTAACTGATGTTCGGTCGACACTAGAATTTTGCTCAGCATATATTGACTCGGTCGACATTAACATTACTCGGCTTGAACATGATTTCTCCATTTTTGCTCGGTCAAGCCTACCAATTTAGTCTTCACTATTACTAAGACAAATAATACATTGTCTGATCATTGTACAACATAGTCAAGTACACTTTGTAGTATCAAGATAACTCAACCTTTCCTTATGTGCTATTGTTACCATCCTTTCTTTCCCTTCTTCACAACAATACAATAGATATAGTACTTTCCTAAGTAGCAACAGTCTTACCAGTTAAGGTTTGACATCAATGACAACACAACAATTGCTTCAATTGCAGTTGACTCTTAATAATGACCTTTGACTTGGTTCTTCTTTGATGGGATCTTTTATGAGTGTTCTCATAATAATCAAGTTCTTCCCTGTCTATGAATCCAATGACACCTATGTTGTCTTGCTGCTTGAAGACTCTTCTTGCACAAAATTTACCCTCTTCTCTCCTCATTGAGATGATGTACTCTTTTTCAGACACTTATGTGCAAGGTGTCCATATTGGTGACAGTTATAACATTTCATATATGAGAAATAAGATCCTCTTCACTGACTATTGGATATTCCCCTTGAGGTGTTATTAGGGCCTCTTCCCCTATTGTAACCCCCTCTACTATTGATTGATTCTCCTTGGTTCTCTGTGAGCTTGGACTCGCCTCGGGTTCTTGCTACCAAATTCCTTCCTCCAAAGCCTCCTTTATGGCTTATGTCATCTCTCCTTCTACCTCTACCCCTACTGCTTGAATCATATTTATTTTTAAGCTTCTCATCCACCTTTAGGGCTAGCTGATATCATTGGTGTACATTCTTTAGACTTAGGAGACTAATTTCCTCTTGGATGTTCCTTCTTAATCCATTAATGTACCTATCCACTTTCAAACTCTCTTCCTCCATCACATGTGACCTCAAACAAAGCTTGTGAAACTCCTCAGTATAGGCTCTTACCTCAAGGTCTTTTTGTCTTAAATTCTGCCTCTTTTTGTTCAACTGTACCTCATAATAATCTAGTACATAAGTCTCTCTTATATTGGCCACCATACCCTTCCAACTGGTTATATGATTCTTTCGTTCCTTGATTCTTTCATCTTGGACAAATTTCCACCAAGTGAGTTTTTCCTCTCAATATTTTCTTGGCTACTCTTACTTTTTGGGCTTCTGTGACACTATCACACTCAAAGTGATTCTCAAGTCCTTCTATCCATTCCATGACCACTTCTAGTTCCATCTTGCCACTGAATAGAGGCACACCTTCTAATGTCTTACCATTCATTACTTTCAAATCTTTCAAGAATGGTTCTTCTTGGAGTACAAGGTCAGACCCTAGAACTACATTTTCCTCTTCCATTGACTTACCCTTCTCTTCATTTTCTCTCATCAACTCACTCATTGCAGTTGTCCAAAGTTGCACTTCTTCCAACTTGGTTTCCATCTCTACCAACTATTCCTTAAGGATTCTATTCTCCTCTCTTTGTGCTTCAACATCCTATTCCAAATCAGAATTAGTCACCATCTTGCTTGAATCCACTGATTCTAGTGGATACAACATCCAAACTACACAAGCCCAATCTTTAGGCTCTGATACCAATCTGATAGGAGTGGTGATTCTCAAACTTGGAGTCAATTTGAATCACTCTCAAGGCTTCTTCAATAGAAATTTTTAGGGACTTCTCTAATCCTAATCCCAAGGGAAAGTCACTAAGATCTGTACCTTCCTAACCAAGATCCACCCTATCAAAAAAGTATTTCAATGCTCACTAAATTCTACATAGTGTTTTCTAGCCACCTATGCCAACATGCTCACCATGGATTACATGGTTAAATTTTAATGTCTTTAGGTCATATAACAACCATCTTTAAGGTTTAGAACCCTTCTTCAACCTCCTTCCCATTGAGTTCCTAAAATCTAGGAATTAGGCCTAGTTACCCCTTGTAGCCCTGTTTAGGTACAAAACATGGATTTCTTTATAATTTTACTTAAAGACCCCCAAAAATAGTTTAGGATCCAGATACCCTTTTAAAAAATACAAGATATTTTCAAGGTGAGGGTTCTTCAAGTCCTTTGTACAATACCTTCACACCCTTAGGGACTCAGTCCTTAAAAATAGGGCTAATTGCTCTCAATACTGGTTTTGTCTTCTTGGACCAATGAAATCTAGTCACCGAGTGCCACCATTGCTTGGAGTGTTGTATCTTCACCGATTCAACATTATCCAACTCTTGGATTGCTTCCACCAATCCAACCCTACAACTTTTATTCTCTAACCCTAGTCGGGCTATTGCCAAGCTCGCCTAGGGAAAGAGCTCAAAATTCTCTCCTATCACTGCTACTACAAAACCAAAAAGAAAAACTATGTACAGTAACCCCTCTTGCATTCCAACCAAGCCCATTTTGTTTGCCATGGTTTTAAGAAGCTCGAGAGGCCATTTTGCTACGTACAATCCAAACTGGACCAATGAACTTCAAACTTAAAGAAAATTAAAAAGAAGATGCATAATGGAGCTTTACAATTAACTTCACACCATAAAGAATTTACAAACATTTCTAGAAAGCTAATTAACAAGGAAAGAGAGTAATCTGATTCATTTATTTGTCTAAGCAACTCAAAAAGCTCTGGTTACAGTCACAGTCTATCTCTACAACCTTACAAACAATGATATTTTGAAAAAAATGGTATCTAACCTCAAAATGTTTCCATGGAAGATGTTAAATAGTCTTCTCCTCTTCATTTCAACTACCCTAATTGACCTATTTGGTCCTTGAGGATGAAAGCCAACTTTTGGACAAAGTTGTCGAGCAACTTTTCAAAAGTTGCAAAGTTGCATTTGTTGCTTGACCAACTTTTCATAACTCTTAACAAAATGGACTTTGATTGGTTTAGACATCATGACCAAGTCACCTAAACCCTAACTTGACTTTTAAAGGCTCAAAATACTTCAAAATTGACCTCCTAAGGATCTATATTGTTCATTCCACCATTTGACTCTTGTGTCCTCTAAGACTTTACAAGGCATGGATGGAACAAACAAACCTCCAAATCTTAACCTAACAACCCTAACTACTTCAAAAATTTCCTAATATCTCCTAATCAACTTAAACAACTAGGAAAGAAATACAAACAAAAAAAATAAGGGCTTTTCACCCTAGGTGATCCTGCACCATTTAGAATATAAATTAAAAGATATTATTACCACGTCTATCAACATTGGAGAGAACATACTATGCACATTGATATATAGAAATTATAAAATGACCAACTTGCAGATATTGAAAAATAAGCATGGTCATATACTTGGAAATAATATATTTTGTGCAAGATACACATGTTCTTCTAAACCATACACAACTTACACAAAAAAATTCATTTATTTTATAATGTGCAGATTTATGTAATTCTACACATTAGTATATATATTACAAAAAAACCAGCTTGTAGACATTGAAAAATATGCACGGTTTGCAAAAGAAAGTCACATGGTTGGAAATGGAGGTATTGAAAATTGACCATTCTATAGAACATCACAAAATGACCATCTTGCAAACATTGGACAAAAAACATGGTCACATAGTTGGAAATAATATATTTTGTGTAGGATGTACATGTTCTTCTAAACCATATACAAGTTACTCAAAAAAGGCATTCCTGTGATGTCTAAAATAATGAGGTCTACAAATTATTTTCATTAGTTCACCATAAAGACATGCAAGAGTTATGCTACTCCACAAGACTATTTGTAATAGGTTTTTTCAAACTAGTCGAATCAACCTATGTGAATAGGAGTTATATGGGCAAACATGTTTTCATCTAATAATCCACCAAATTGGAATTGTTTGATTGGAGAGTGAGGGGGGCTATGGCTTATAGTAGTTTGGATGTTGTTAATGGAATCATAGGTAGGGGTTAAAATTTTGTACATATCTCTCAAAATTTGATGATGTTCAAATAGGGTGGTTGATAGAGTATTGTGTTGCCTTTCTTTACTTGCATTTGGTTATGAATTGCTACCATAACCAACCTAGAGGTTATTAGGAGTAGCATATGTAGGGGTTAAAATTTTTTACACATCACTTATAGTTTGATGATGTTCATCCAGGGTGTTGAAGGAGTACTACGCTCCTTAACAATAGTTGCAAGTTCCTTGTTCACCTACTCTTTTGCTAGATTGACTTTTTGCAGTCTTGTCTTTTTCTTTATTTTTCACCTTGCTCTCCTTTTTTCATTGTAACATTTCCTCTTGCTTCCTATATTTTATTATTTGTCTTTCAAGTTTTTACTCTTCTTTCCTTTTTATTAGCTCGATTTGATGAATTTTCTTTGCCTCTAGTTATTTTTTATTCCTTGCTTTCAACTCTTCAAGTTCAACTCTCCTTGCTTCTTGTTACTCTTGTAAATTATGTACTCATTAGATGCCAACATTTGAGATGTTCTTATACCTAATCTAAGTGTAGTATTGTCAGAAGAAATGGACCTCTTTGTAACCCTTTTAATTGGTAGCTTTAGAAAAAAAATTAAAGATCCATGACTACATAATGTTTGTTCATCTTCTATCTCAACAGTTATTGATATATTCAATGAATCTAGATTGTGTTCAACTTGGTTGTCTTCAACTTCACTATGTTCCAAATTTTAAGTTTCCCAATTTATTATTTCTGCATAATAATGAATCACCTCAAATCTTGGTATTGGATGTGGAGAAGGCACGAATAATGGAAGTTCTTCATTTTAGAAATTGATCTGTACTCTTAGGTTTTTTCTCCTTCTTTAACCTAAAATTAGGTGGATCAAATTATGTTGGTAAATTCATTTCATCATGCAATTGATTCTCATAATGTGTCTAGCTAACATGTGTTTTTGAATATGTGTTTTCATTTGAATCATGTGCTTGTTGTGTTTCCATCTATGCCAAACATTGTTCAACAACATCCTCTTCATAAATAGTTAGCCTTAAGATTCTTGTAATTTTTACAACATCATTTTAATCTTCTACATTGATTTCATCACTTGGTTTTGTATCATTACATAGAGTATCTATATTTAATGGCCAAAGTCTAATCCTTCAAAAACTAATTGTGATGTTGTTAGACACAAGAGCAAGTTTGGAAGTTTGGCTTGTAGGTTCTATCCATTTTTTTCTCCTTATTTTTATGTGTGAATGTTTGGCCATCCATTTTGACCTTTTAGAGTTGAAATATTCCTTGAATGGATAAAATAAACTTATAACATATAAAGGTTGCAGTTTATGCCTAGTGTGAGCAAGCAATGTAAAAAGATTTATGTCTTGAGATTTTGCCTCTTGGATTGTGGTTCAGGCAACATGGCTTCCATGTCCATAAAATATGAGGAGATGCCAATTTGTGGGTGAAGTGCCTCCTAGAAAAAAATCTAGCAAAATGATGTAGTCAATTTAAGAATTGTTCTTTGGTCATCTAAGCATGTGCTTGAGCTTCCATGCAGGCTCCTGCTTCACAATTAGCAATGTAATTTTTAAATGATCTTTGTGCTTTGAAAAGATGGCACTCTGGAATGTTGTGGCCTATTTCATTTATACGACATAGTATGGTGATCCATTCTTTACTTTTTTATAAGATTTGGGGCACACTTTTGATGCCCAAATTTTCAATCACTCGTATCCCACTATTTATTCCTACTTGTACACCTATTTCATCACAATTCTATATGTTGGTTGGTTCATTACGATGTGTACTATACAATATCTCCAAATTTTCATAAAAATATTCCATAATACTTGGTCATGGTATCATTTCTCTATCTCTATCTATACCCTATATAATCATTATTATCAAATTTGGATGATGTTTACAGAATCCCACCCACCATGATCTTCCTGGTAAGACATTCTTGTATAGATTCATTCTTTTTGGCATATGTGAGTTATGTGTGATTTAAGTTGAATAACCACTGATCTATGACAAAGATAAGCTAAATATTTTCACCATTGAGAAACTTCCAACTCTTCTTCCAAAAAGAGGACTATTAATTGGTGGTCCCTTTCTTTTTGTTCTTGTGAGTCATGCAACTTAATATGATAAAATACTAGCAGAGATTCCCAACTTTTTTGTTGTTTCTCTCATGGAAAATGAATTAGGTTTGACATATTGAATGACATAGTCCATATCTTCTTATGTTTATTGATTTCTATTGCACCTTTTGTTATTTGTATGATATTGAGAGGAACTGCAACATCTATTATTTTGGAATTATTTGTAGTAAGATTACAATTTTTGTTAGTGGGAGTTGGGTTGATTAAATGGTCATCATCATTATGGGTCGTCAATTTCAAATTCTTAATCCATCTAAAATCTTAATTTGGCATTCGCCTCCCCTTATCTTAGTTTTCTTCCAAAAGATTTCCTCGCGCTTTTCATCCAAACCTCGACAAGAAGAGCCAACTTCTTAAAAATCTTAGAGGTTTCTTGTAGGGAATACCTCATTCCATTGTCTATAAAGCTTCCATATTGCCCTTATTTAGGCACAAGCCTCTTAGGAATCGATAATGTCTATAGTATGTATGCATGCATGCATGTATGTATGTACACATATATGTATAAAATTGTGGATCTTGCATATTCACATGTATCGCTGAAATCATAATTGCATCCATTTGTGATTCCAAATTTAAAAGAAAATTTAAAATACTATTTAATTATAGTTTTCATAAATCAAACTACTATTAATATATATGTAATTAATGTATACATTATTTAGAGGCATAGATAAGTATAAAAATAAACATAAATATATCTATATTATTGACAACATAAACATATATGATTTTATTTATTTATTATTTAAGCAACCAAACAAGGGGATTGACCCTTAAAATAACACAACCTAGAGGTTGTTAAGAAAACAACAACACATAAACAAAGATCTTGGTATAAACAAACTAAGGCCACAAGAGGCCCATTGTCAAGAAAGAAACATAAAGGCACTAGGAGAGAAATAGGCCACATATGGCCACTTACAAAGCAAGTGCCAAAGGAAGTCACTAACAACACACTACCAACAACCTATAGAGTGGGGCACAATGGATAACAAAGTGGTATCGAAACCATCTTGAGACCAAATAATGGAATCTCCCCAACTAAAAGTCCACCCCCATTTGCAAAACTCCTTTCAACCTCAATATAAAAGGAGCCCACTCTATAGTAGAAGGAGAGGAAGAGACCCGCCAAAAAGATAGGACACCATAATTCATTCCCATATCTAAACAAACATGTAAAGGTGAAGCCCACATAAAGTTACAAGCCTCTAAAATCATGAATTGTGTCTCCACCTCCATAGAAGACACATCTACCTCCATAGGAATGATGAAAGAGGAAGAAGAAACATAGTGTATCAAGCCCTCGTGAAAGTCAATAGAACAACTCCATAGCCAACTACAAACATTAACAAAAAATCACAAGCCAAATTGAGCCCTTTAAAACTTCCAACAAATGATTGGCCACAAGAGAGAATAAGACCATTTTCCTTACTGGCTAAGATGGATAGTCAAGCCAAAAAGACAAAAGGAGAACCATAATAGACAACAAATTCCATCACAACTCAGTTCAAAATTACAAACCTCAAAATGGTTCCAAGAGAGATAAAATACAATCCACTAAAACCATCTTCACATGAAGTAACCTTAATAGGTATAGTCTCAACTTTCATCTTCATCATACTTAATAATTGAGGCTTATCCCACCACATAAGGCACAAAGAGGGCAAATAATACCCACAAGTGTCAAGCCTCTACTATATCAAAATTCTAGTAATAGGAACCCCCACCATTAATCGCAAACTCAAGATAGGGGAAGAATGGAAACCAAGCCCCAACCTTGATAAAAATATGCATGATCCTTCTCACAACTTCATCCTCCCCATCAAAAAGCAATGGGGTTAAGAAATCTCAAACTACTAGGCCCATCATACCAGATACTTGTTTAACTCTCCAAAGGACTAAAGAGTCAATATATCTATGTACACAACATAGAAGAAAAGAGCCACCTAGAGAGTGGGGAACTCCAATCCATTTAGAAAGGGTATATCCAACCCTCGATCGATCCACATATAATTACCACAAAATAGAACAACCTTAACGTCCAAAAATGGAAAAGAAAATTGTACCCATCACCAAATAATCACCAAATAAAACAACCTTAACCTCCAAAAATGGAAAAGAAAATTGTACCCATCAAGAAATAGGGCAACAAAATCTCCCAAGAAGCACCCATAGTTGCTATGCCACATTTAAAAGTTGCAACACTAGCCATAGAAACATCGAAAGCATAAAAAATAATGGAAAACCCCTTGTCACAACCATTGAAAACAATATGTAAAACAAAGGGTGAAACATCCTACCTCCACCTATAACCCACCAAATATTTAAGAGGCAAAACCTCAAGTTGAGGAGGGAAGAGGGCTATATCCTCCTCCACCAAACTACCTTCCAAGAATAGAAGATGAGATTCAACCAAAATCCAAGGGGTTGCAACGTTCCATAAAGTGGAGGAGCTCAAAGAAAACCAAACCCAAACTAATGCAAAAAAAATCAACAACACTAACTAACACAATCCTTCCCAACAAATATTTCACCTCCTAACAAATACCAAAGGACAAGACTCCTAAAGGATCCCAAAAAAATAATACAACCTCTACCATGACAGTCCAAATACCCACAATAAGGGTGAACAATGAGCCAAGAAACAAACCAAGGAGGAGAAAATAATATCCTTTAGCCACATAATATAGGCTCTCACCAACAAACCATGGAATAGAAACATGAGGTTGTCCAACCACGAAGGGGTAGTGGATAAAAAGATAGGGCAAAATCCCTTGAGAAAGACCAACCAAGGAACCTAATAAAGGCCCTAGCCATATGATTTGGCACTAAAGACCCAAATTGTAAAACACCAGAGAAGAAAAGGAGATCCCACACCACCCAAATGCTTCCACTAGGGTCATCCTCCTCCTCAGACCCCTGCTCTGCATCATTATAATTTTAAAATTGCCCACAAGCCATGCTCTTGGTCATTGGAGCTATTGTAAGTTCACATTATTGTTACATATGTGTTTTGTTGACAACATAAACATATCTATTTTGTTGAAAACATAAACTCTCCAAGCAAGAACAACCAAGGAACCCAATAAAGGCCCTATCCATATGATATGGCACTAAAGCCCCAAATTTTAAGACACCAAATAAGAAAGGGAGAGCCCGCACCACCCAAATGCTTCCACCTGGGTCATCCTCCTCCTCAGATTCTTCCTCTGTAGGATTATAATTTTAAAATTTCACACAAGCCCATTGTAGCTACTATAAAATCACATTATTGTTACATATATATTTTGTTGACAACATAAACATATCTATTTTGTTGAAAACATATATGTTTTATTGATAGCATGAACATATTTGTTTTGGTGACAACATTAAAATATATGTTTTGTTGACAACATAAACATGTTTGTTTTGTTGCCTACATAAACATATCTATTTGTTTAACCCACTCACATTTGTTGATTTAGCATTAGGAAGGGTCCTTAATAAAATCACTCAACACCTTACATAAACATATATGTTTTATTGGCAACATCAACATATGTATTTTGTTGACAACATGATCACACCTTGAACCTACTGTAAATTCATACAAACATACTACAAACACGTAAATGTATTTGATACATGGATGAAACCAACAAACATAAAAGAATAAATATTATTACTATGAACACATAAGAAAAAATATTGGAACCTCATATTCACTTTCATGGAAACTGTTACATATGTAAGGTCCAATTTAGTACAAAAGAAAAATTATCATCATTTATATTAATATCACATTTATACATTAATTGAAACTACAATACTAGATTACACCCAACTGACATATTCAAAACATGAATGTATGATCTGCTCTGTGAAGAAGTAGACCCCAAAATTATGCTGCTACATGAATAAGAAATTTACTTTTCTAACCACCTTAGTCAACTATACATAAATCCTAGAAAAGGCAGAGTTATCTCATATCTAGAGGAAATACCCTCTAATTTACTTGTAGGTGTTGTTAGTTGATCATGAGAGTTTTATATCAGACTTTATATATGAGATATAATTGTGTGGCCTACATATTCATTCATTTCCAATTGTAATGATCACCCAAGAGTACTCCCTTTATGTGCATTAATGATTTTTATAAATGCCAAGGTGAAGATTTTGAGCATGTCAACCAAAATTGGGTACTAGGGGTAGAGGATAATTCTATGTACTCTTGTTTTATCCTTTGTCAGATTTTTGTTATTTCTTCTTGTATATGAGGAAAAGTAATTTGTGTGGAATAAGCATAAACATTCAAATGTTAGTTATATATGTACATATTCAAATCTTAAACAAACAAGGAAATCATGTTTATTATCATTCCTACACTACTTTCCACATAACCTTGGATGAGCATAAAGCAAGTGCACCCAAGACTTGTTGGATTTAAGCTCTTAGAGAGGATGTGGGTGTGCTCTTCCAACACAAATATTGATCCCACTAATAAATGCAAACTAGATTGAAATACTCAAGGAGGAGCTATGGAAGAAACCCTCAACCTCATATGGCATGAAAATTAAGGAAAAAATGAAGCTATTGAAGGAAACTAGGATTAATCATTAATGAAACCATATAAGATTCAAGTTCTAAATCTACCATGAATGCAAACAACTACCAAATAGTCAGTAATAAAAACTATAATGAATGCACTAACATTAAATTCTAGAATGCAAGATTGAATACAAAGCATAAAAGTATATAATACAATTATGGATGATTTACTTGAGACAAGGGTCCTATTTATAGGATTTTGGAGGGTTGGGGTGAGGTGGCATCTATGTGGCATCCACATAGGTGCCACCAAGGAGACACATAAGTCATGCAAAGTCCAAGTCTTTCTCACACATGTGTGAGCAACTTGGGATGTGAAGGGTCAATGTGTACTCCAAGTACATGTGTAAGTGTGTAAGAGAGTCAATTTTCACACTTTTGGAAAGTGTAAGAGGAGTCATCAAAAAATGTAAGAAGCCTTGTTTAGGCATTTTTTAGCAAATTTTAAAAATGTGAATTTTAAATTATTTGCTCACACATGTGTGAACAAATAATTAGGATTAATTTTTGTAGGAAAATGGAAATTAGCTTAATTAACCGTAGTTAATTAATAAATAGGCTCATTAGATAGAAAGTGATATGTGCAGGGTAGCATCTAGGTTAGATTTAAGATTAAATTAAATTAAATTAAACTTAATCATGGTTTAGTAGAAATAAAGCATGTGGAGGAATAAATTAATTAAAAAAATTATTTAAAAGGGGAATATGGAGAAACGTGTAATAAATTTAATTTAATACATCAGGAGGGGTAATATTTAAATTTAATTTAAATAATATAGGTAGTGAGTTTATTTAATTAAATAGATAGATGAATATAACAAATATAATTAATTAAAATTAATTATATTGTTATTTGGGGCATTAATTAAATTAAATTAAATTAATGTTAAGTAGACAAATTTAGGTGTCTACATTTTGCCCCTCTTTGATGCGGTGTAAAAAATGACATCACATCAAAGAAAAGAAAACATATATGCCTTAGGAAAAATGAGACCTAAGGGGTGTACAGAGGAAAATACAATGGGAGGATGTTCCCCCTTGAGAAAATAGGGCAAAATAAATTTTTTGGCCAATTTTCATGAAAAAAAGAGGGGAAAAGAAAGATTGTGCATGAATTAAAAAAGAATGGGTAAAAAAGAAGCAAACAATAAACTCACTAAAAAAACCCCTTATACAAGGGCAAAAAGGGGTTCAAAAGAGCTCATTTTTACCACAAGCAAGGAGAAGAGAAGAGAGATGGAAGAGCGATGAGATAGGCAGTAGTTGGGAGAGAGAGTACATGTATACCGATGAGCAGCAAATAGGGGGGATTTGGTAAGTTAAAAAACTCACCTTTATGATCTTTGATTTATTTTTGTTTTTAAAATTTTAGATAAAAATCTATGATTTTATTGGGTTCGGGGGAAGGTAGGTAGAAGAGGGGGAGGACACGACAAATATGTTCATAGACGGCCTCCAAAGTGTGAAAGAGTCCATCCATGGGTGGCATAGAGCCAAAAGTGGATGACCTACCCACCTAAGGGCAGCTCCTCTTGTCCATGGATGACACAAAGCTATCCATCAAAGGACATACATGGGAGGCCTATTGACAAGACACCCCACTTGTCCAAGGGAGAAGTGGGGCCACCTATTGGAGGATGAGTGAGAGAGACCTATCGATGGGCTGCCCCACCCATCTAAGGGCAAAGCAGGGCTGCTCGTCAAAGGGTGGGAGAGGCCCTTCTACTAGTCTCCCTACCCGTCGATAGATGAGTAGTTGAGCCCACCCAAAGGAGGATTGGAGTTGAAGCCACCCACCAAAAGGTGAGACATGGTCACTTGCCTAAGGGAGAAATGGGGCTACCCATTAGCTAAGAATAGAAGAAGCCTCTGGGGGGAGGGGCAGGAGGGAAAGGGTCACCTACCAACGGGCAACATTGCTTGATGAAGGGCGGAATGGAGTCACCGAGCATTTTCATCTATCCAAGGGTGAAGCCCAAGGGAGGACTAGAAGGACAAGGGAAAGGAGAAGCTGCTTAGGGATTGGGAAATGAAGAAGAATGATAGGAGAGGGATGAGCATTTATTTTGACTAGGGTTGGCAAAAAATTTGTCAAGTTTGATTGGGTACAAGAGGCAGACTACTGGATTAGGTCTAAGGAGCGATGGTTGGATACGATGGCATTGTGAGCGTAGTTGATCGACTTGGAGTGGGGACACATGACATTATGTGGGTTGTAGCATGTATATGATTGGCCATAGCTAAGAGTGCATAATGCACTCATGACTTCTCTGATTGAGAGGTGACATTTAGACAAGTCGAGCTTCCACCTACCAAATTGAGAGATGACATTGACCTTATTGGATGTGTAGAGGATTTTACATGTACTGATCTAGGGAGAGATGTATGAGTATCAGTTGGAGAGAGAGAAGGAGTTCTTATAAGAGAGCTTCAAATGATGGGTATACTAGATGCCCATTGATCAACAATGGATGTCATAACGCAAGATGATAGATGTGAGATTGCCCTAGCTAGCATTCTACTTAGTAAGATTGATTGGAGGGAGGTTGATGCCTGACCATTCATGGCATGGATTTTTATTGGATGGGCGAGGGTATTGAGCCAAATGTTGGAGGAAGAGGAGGGGGTAAAGTACTGCTAAGGGTCTACTATATTGGTGTAGTTGTACTATGATCTACATATGTGTGTGTATCACACCTAGCATACGATTGGACCGAGAGTGACACTACTACTTGTCTTTCCCTGGAATCACATTGTAGTGGTACAACCATTATCAGGAGAGGGGAGATGATAGTGACATGAGTCATTCATATGTTAGTATAGACCACCATTATCATATGAGGATGTGAGATTGATAGAGACATGGTAGATGATTCTAGATGACTTAGTAGGATTTGAGTGGATGTCATACAAAGGCGATGTATGGGGTTACTGGGATGAGCAAGTAGGGAGAGAGGATAGCCTAGATGTAGAGTATCTAGGATATGTACAGACATACTATTAGCTGACTAGGAGGACAATGTTCTAGATAACCAAATATAAGTTGTCATGGGTTTGCAGACAGTTTGGTAGGATATAGGAGATTGTTCCAGACAACTATCCACATCCCATAATCTCTAGGGAGATTGGGTCGATATGGGAGATTGGAGTGGATCTCTAAAATGTGAGGAGAATTTGGAGGGGGATGCAATTAGTTCCATGGACAATAGTATAGGGATAGGTAGTAGATGCATGAGTGATAGTCAAGTATACAGTGTGATGAGAGAGGCACAAGTCGGTGAGGCTAACAGAGCCAGGAGGGGTAGAGGCAGATTCAAAAGAGGATGAGGAGGATGGGGAGGAGGACATGGATTATGATGAGGATAGACCACCATTAGTGCTAGGGTTCATGTGGAGGTTGCAAAGATGAGTGATAGAGCAGAGGAGAGGGATAGTGCAAAGACTAGTCACAGGTAGCCTTTCTCATACCCTAGGAGTAGCACAGATGGAGAGAGATGAGACAACCCAAGGTACACTACCAAAGGATGAGGATATGGGACTAGGAGGACCAAGAGGGGATGAGAGGTATGTAAACCATGAGCAGAGAGGCATACTTTAGGCTAAGGTGAGATAGATAGAGGTAGTGGTGGGAGATAAGAGGGACAAAGCAGACAAAGTTGAGGCCTAGGGATAGAGTATGCAATGAGACCTAGCCATACTACAAGGACAAGTGGACTTAGGATAGTGCACCATGATAGAGACTTATATAGGTATAGAGGGGGCCAAGAGGAGATAGTGCGGTTACAGGGACAGATAGCAGAGATGTAGAAACAGATAGACTAGCTTACCCAATAGTTGATGGTGGATAGCGATACTTGGCGGAGACAAGAAAATACATACCAAGGGGAGAGGGAGATAGCAAGATAGGAAATAACCATATTAGGTATGGGGAAGTTATTAAAAACTAGCATGGATGCACATGAGAGATCATGATGGCATAGAGAGAGGTGACCTATTATATGACCCTCTATCATTAGGCGATACCTCTAGAGTAGAGACAACCACCTTACTCAGAGCAGGGGATATCATAGAGGATTCAAGGTGGTTCATCAGGGTCAATATCCATGAGGCCATTGAGAAATATGATAAAAGAGGTGAGAGTGCAAGAGGAGTAGGGGGACCTATGACATTAAGTTCATAAGGGGAGACTGGGACAATAGGGACATCTTCCTAGGGGCCACTTGATCCAGTTGATTATATTCGATACAATTTTTTTGGATGAGATGCAAATGTGTAACAACACTTAGGTGCATGATGTATTATTTATTAATGTACTATGATGACATTATATGATATTATTTGTTGAGACATTTTATGGACTTATCTGATGGATTATGATGTATGGTGATTATGAGACTTTATGATGTGTTATGTGTGCATAGTTATAGATTATGTTATTGACATGTGTGATGTAGGAGGTGTGTGATTATGTTAGAGTTATACTACATGATGTTCTAATATGTTGATGATGTAGATCTTACATGAAGTACGTGCACGTGAAACATTAATTTTTTGTATAGATATGATGTATATGATGCGATGAATTTATGCATATATGATGTTTATAGATGGGTATATAGATATATTTGACATGAAAAGCATGTTTTAATGATTAATGATGGTTACTTAGATATATTTGAGATGTATATGTATACTTAATGATTAATGGTTAATTAGATATGTGCAATGCATACTATATGATTAGTGGTTAATTAGATATATTTGACATGCAATGTATATTTAATGATTAATGATGGTTAGATTTATACTATATAGTAACTAGGTGGTAGATAAACTTTAATGCAAGTGAATATTATTAAATGAATTTATGAACTAAATGTCAGTAACAAAATTAAGACCTTTAAATGAACTCAACTATATGAGGTGGAGTGCAATGGGATGAAACCATTTTTATTTTATTATTTTCGTGTATCCAACATAACCAATAGGATCAACTAACCACTGAGGAAGGCGGAGGGGAGGGGTGAATAACAAGACCCTTGTATAAAAAAAAATGCATAAAATATACTGACTAATATGCAATTGAACTATAATGTAGCCTGATTACATGATTTAGTAGGACCACTTGTGTTTATGTCATAGAACACACCCTAGCTTGATTTTGCAAAAGGAGGTATGCATCATGTATTATAAAAGCACAAATGACATTGTTCCTTTGTGCGGAATAGACTCTCAAACACACTAGATAGTTTTAGGAGCATAGATGTGGATTTCAGAGTTATGGTGGAATTAATGACATATGCTTATTGAAGAGGTTTGGGTACACCCAAGTATTTTAAGGGACGTAAGTGTGCTAACCTATTTCCCCAAGTAAGATACACATAATCATAATTTAGAAATGAAAAAGAATGTTCTGAAAGTATCAACAAAAAAATCATACAACAAATGACGCATGTATCAAGCTTCACCATTCACAGTATACCAAGATATGAACGATCAAGGCAATCATGGGTAGGACCCACTGACACAAAAGAATAAAATCAAAAAATAAGGCCTCATGACCAAATATTCAATCTTGATCCACATTTCTTTCCATGAACAATATGGGATTGATGGGTTTGATTTGAGTCGACTAGGGAAGGACACATCCTGCAGGGCAAAGATTGATTAACTAATAAAGATGAATATTCATTGGAAATAGATGTGAAAAGAATAATAACTCAGAGATTAAATCACGATGTTGATTTTGATAAGCACTTTTGCAATCACTGTGTCTCGAAAAATCTCAGTGTGATGGGGTTAAACTTAGTTTGCTGGGATTTTGCTCAGATCTTTATTGCGACACGTGGAACAAGGACTTGAAACTAGACTAGGAATAGGACGAGGATAGAAATGGAAAGGTGATGAAGGATGTGTATATATACAGTAGGTGGGAGAAGACAATAGATCCAAATCTACCACCATAGTGCCCAAAACAAGTTTTCACCATGGTACTTTGCCCAATGCGCTTGTTTGCCAAGTTTTCATTGGTGGACGAATTTATTTCTCCCTTTTTTGGGGTCAAGGTACCTGTTTACCAAGTTTTCACCAAGACAATGATTTTTAAGGAACTTTTTCTATTGTATATGATTTTGATTATTAGTTTTTTATTTTTTAGGACTTTCTTTAGGACTTTTTATGATTTTTAGGACTTTTTTCTGATTTTTTAGACTTTTTGTTAAATAAACATCATACAGGAACTGAATGTTGTCCTATGCATAAAAGAATTTTAAATGTAAAATATTTACAGGATCGGGGAGAAGATATCCCTTAGGTGTTGCTATCTGATATTCCCTAGAACCAAACTTGGTAGTAACAACAAATGGACCCAACCAATTAGGTTCAAACTTTCCTTTCTTTTCTTAGCTCTAGAGGTTTTTAATGTTGTGCTACAGGACTAAATCACCAACCTCAAACTTGAAAGGTTTAATCTTCTTGTTGAACTATAAGCACCGATAATTTCAATACACACATAGGTGGTTAAGGGGATTGAGGTGTCTCTCATCGAGGATTTGTAGCTCTTGCAAGAGGGAAACTCAATATTCTTCTTTGGACATCAGGTTTTTGAGAGAAATCCCGAGGGAAGGGATCTCAATTCGATGGGAAGGACAAATTCATAACCATACATAAGGGTGAATGAAGTGGCACCAATGGGAGTACATATGGAGGTGGGGTAGGACCAAAGGGAAGGATTGAGTTGCAAGTGCCAATCACAACCAGTGTCATCAATAATCTTCTTGAGAATTCTCAATATGGTTTTATTTGTAGCCTCAACTTGACCATTGCCTTGCGAGAAGCATTTGGATGAACAATGTTGGGTAATGCCAAATTTCTTACAAAGGTCTGTGACATCTTTATTCTTGAAGGGCGAATCATTATCAGTATGGAGGTCTTTTGGGATACCATAGCAACAAATGATATAGTTCGGGATGAACTTGGAAATATGTTTGTTGGTAGTATAGGTGAGAGGAATTGCTTCAACCCACTTGGTAAAATACTCTGTGGTAGCTAAAATGTACTTGTAGTCATTGGTAGAGTTGGGGAATATCTGGCCCATAGGGTCAAAACCCCAATAGGAGAAATACCAAGGTGTGATGGTGGGTTGGAGGGATTGAGTGAGTGTGTGTATCAAATTGCCATGCTGCTGACAAGGAACACATTTCTTTACACAGTGATAAGCATAATGTTCCATCATTGACCAATAGTATCCAAAGCAACTTATTTGCTAAGGTGAGGCTATTGGAATGGGCTCCATATATTCCTTGATGCACTTCTTCCAAGTTTGTTTGTGCTTCCTCCGAATTCAAACATCGAAGAAGAGTTCCATCAAAGTGTTTCTAAAATAAGGTTTCTTTAATGATTGAGTAGTGGGATGTATAGTGGATGAAGGTTTTCTATTGATTAGGCATAAAGGTGAGTGGGATAATTTTATCATGAAGGTAGGCAAAGATTTCTTGGTACCATGGTGGTTTGAGACCAACAATTTCACATAGCATCTTATAATCTAGTTGGTCATAGGTAGGAAACATGATTTTCTCAACAAGAAATTTGCATCGTGTACTTGTCTCTACCATGGATATCAAAGAACTAATAGTATCCATGGCATCTTCTACTTTATTTTTTTCTCTAGGGAGCTACTGGAAAATAATGCTTATAAAATGTTGCTTGAGATCTTCGACCATGCGATGGTAAGGAAGAAACTTATCATCTTTTGTGTGATATTTATTGGTGACTTATTTGATAACCAACTAGGAGTCACCAAAAAAAGAAAACTTGTGATCTTCCATCTGACAGCTTGGCAAAGACCTGTGACCAAGGCCTTGTATTTCTCTATATTATTGGTACATGCAAATGTCAAATTGTATTATTTAGGGATTAGGTCCCCTTGTGGTTTAACAAATAGAATACATTCCCTCAATCCTTTCTAAGTGAAAGCTTAATCAAAGTAGAGTCTCCACTAAATGCTAGGGGTAACATTCATTATGGTTTCATTTGGAAAATATATGACAATAGTATGATCTCCTAGAATGGGAGCTTCTGCAAGTTGATTTGCAATTTATTGCCCTTTGATTGCCTTGTATTCTATGTAGACAATATCAAACTCACTGAGTATCATGAGCCATTTTGTTGTGCAGCCCATCAGAATGGCTTTAGATAATAGATATTTGAGTGGGTCAATCTTCGCTATCAATTGTACCTTATGATTGAGCATGTAATAACGTAGCTTCTAGATGAAAAAAGACTACAACTAGGAAAGCTCTCTTACTAGCTGTATAGTTGAGCTCATAACCCACTAAATTTCTACTGAGGTAGTAGATGACACACCCCTTTCCATTATCATCTAGTTGTGCTAGGAGAGTACCTAGTTCTACTGTAGTTGTTAAAATGTATAGGATTAAAGGTTGACCTGGAAAAAGTGGGACCAACACTAGTGGATTAGCTAGATATTCCTTGTGTTGTTCAAAGGCATTTTGGAACAAGAAATCCCAAATGAATTTGATATCCTTTCTTAGAAGGTGGGAGAAAGGATGTACTTTTTATGCCAATTGTGTAGACAATATCAAACTCACTGATTATCATGACCCATTTTGTTGTGCGGCCTATCAGAATGGCTTTAGATAACAAATATTTGAGTGGGTCAATCTTTGCTTTCAACTGTACCTTATGATTGAGCATGTAATAACATAGCCTCTACATAAAAAAAGACTACAACTAGGAAAGCTCTCTCACTAGCTGTATAGTTGAGCTCATAACCCACTAAATTTCTACCAAGGTAGTAGGTGACAGTACCTAGTTCTACTATAGTTGTTAAAATGTATAGGATTAAAGGTTGACCTGGAAAAAGTGGGACCAACATTGGTGGATTAGCTAGATATTCCTTGTGTTGTTCAAAGGGCTTTTGGAACAAGAAATCCCAAATGAATTTGATATCCTTTCTTAGAAGGTGGGAGAAAGGATGTACTTTTTATGCCAATTATGTAGACAATATCAAACTCACTGATTATCATGACCCATTTTATTATGTGGCCTATCAGAACGGCTTTAGATAACAAATATTTGAGTGGGTCAATCTCTTCTATCAATTGTACCTTATGATTGAGCATGTAATAACGTAGCTTCTACATAAAAAAAGACTACAACTAGGAAAGCTCTCTCACTAGCTGTATAGTTGAGCTCATAACCCACTAAATTTCTACTGAGGTAGTAGATGACACACCCCTTTCCATTATCATCTAGTTGTGCTAGGAGAGCACCTAGTTCTACTATAGTTGTTAAAATGTATAGGATTAAAGGTTGACCTGGAAAAAGAGGGACCAACACTAGTGGATTAGCTAGATATTCCTTGTATTTTTCAAAGGCCTTTTGGAACAAGAAATCCCAAATGAATCTGATATCCTTTCTTAGAAGGTGGGAGAAAGGATGTACTTTTTTTTCCAATTGTAACACAAATCATCATATGGATTGAAGTCTACATTGCAAGTTGTGTAGTTGTTTTAGAGTATTAGGAGGGGGCATCTCCAAGATGGATTTCACCTTCTTAGTATCCACTTCTATTCCTCATCGAGAGATAATGTAGCCTATAGTACCCCACCCCTAGTTTGACTTTATCAATGTTATGATTACTTTAGGATGATAGATTATACGTTAGTCATTGCTATATATGATTTTATTGACCCCATACTGGCATGTGTATGGTTAATGTGATTATTTTACATTTCTATTTGATGTGCTTGATGTGGTTGAGGGACGGAGTCATAGTTACTTGCTTGCGAGATCCACACGATTGGCCGATCCCCGCCATTGTCTGTTATGTATTTATATATGTTTGTACGTGCGGGTGTTGTATGCAGGTACCGGGCATCATCTTCCCTGAATTGTCAGGATGAGCATGCCCTATCACAATATCTCAAATGGTAAGAGAGGGGAGATAACACGGATCCAAAACCCAAACCCAAACCCATTTATCCTAGTTGTTGGATAAGTATTTGTTGACTACCCTATCCAAATTTGTCAAGTTGGCAAAGTTCATGGATCCCTTTCTGGTGTTGCTTGGTTTTGGTTTTGTTTGATTTTATCTCATTTGGCTTCAGTTGATTTGTGGTTATGTGGGTGATTTTTATGTGATTATTCATTTACTGATTATAGTTGATTTATGTTTATATAGATTATTTTATGTGATTATCAATGTTAGGTGCATAGTTGAATTTTATGATTAAATATGCTCTTATGATTAATTGAGGAAATTAAATTAAAGTTGATTATTTGTGTATTTGGAAATTAATATTGATTATGTCCTAAGTTTATTTTGATGAAATTTAAATCAAATAATTGATTATTTGGATTTAATTGATTATTTTATTAATAATTGAGTTTTATTATGTTTGTGTGTATTATTAAATAATTAAATATTTAATTGCATATTTTAGGATGCATTAAGTATTTTATTTATTTAATATGTATTTTAAATTATTAACATGTGCAAATTGAAAAGAGAGTTGTTGTAAAAAAGTGAACAACTAGTTTTCAAAAGTCAAGTTGTGTTGTGCATTTAAAAAGATATTTTATTTATTAATTAATATTTACTTTCAATTTTAGAATTAGAGTTGGATCAGGAGTTGTCTTATGAGTCATTTCTGATTTGGAGTTGAACTGTGAGTTAGCTTTTGAGTTGTCTTTAGGGATTGCCTGAATTTGGGAATTGAATTCCTATTAGGAAAATTATTGCATTCATTTGGGATGAGACAGGTTTCTTTGGAGGAGAATTTTGGAGAGCTTGTGTGCTTGAGAATTTGAGGATTCTTGGTTATTGTGGTTGCTTGTTGATTTGGGGTTTGATTGTGTATCTGGATCTGGTTCTTGCTTTCATCATAGTTTTTAGATCTGCAGACAGGATGGGTTTTCAAGGAAACCTCACTCTCAGATCTTCAACAGGGGTTTCAGTACAGTTTCTGGCATTGGATTCAAGGTAGGATCTGGAATTCTTGTTGGATGTTCTTTGTTATTTCATCTCGTAAAATTCTGTGTTTGAGTAGATTTGGATTAGTCTCTTTAGATCTGTAGTATTTCTTTGTTTTGGGTATTATTGAAAACCCTTAGATATGATATTATAGATTTTTATTGAAATTTAACATTGTACCGTTATGCTAGTAAAATTTTATTAAAAAATTGTCTGTGGTTTGCTTGTAAAATGAAAAATCAATCGGAGACTATAGTTTAACTATATTGATAGAGGAAATATTAATCCCCTTTGAAAGGAAATTCAATTTGATTTAAAAACCCAAGTTGGGTATAAAGTTAATTCTGAGAAAATTATTACTCTTTGTATAAAATTTACAGTCAAAATTTATACCTGGTAAAGACAAAAAAGTATTAGTCAATGTAAATGCATGTGCAAACAATTTTAAAAAAAGAGGCAAAATAATGTACATGTTTAAAGAAGAGAAAATGACCTGTTACCTTTTCTGGAAAGAAAAGTACAGGCCATGTAATATCCATTTTCAAAAATGTATATATATATTTGTTTTAAAAAAAATATATATGCTTTCAGATTAAAATATATATATTTCTAAGGCTTCATATTTATAACATGTAATAGTCTTTTAAAAAAAATTGCATGTTTATTATAAAAAAAAAAACTATTTTAAAAAATATGATAAAAGAATTTTTTTTTTAAAAAAATTAATTATATTTGTTTGGGGGTGGATGCCGCGTGGGCTCTAGAACTGCCGGCGGCAGACCAGAGGACTGTCGTACGATATCCCTTTGGGAGCCATGCGACAGCCTTGGCTGCTGAGCACGACAGGGGAGGTATTGTGGGTACCGTGCGCGGGACCCACAACCCCCCCCGCCCCATATCTTATGTTTTAAATTTCTTTTAAAAAGTTTTAATTTTAATTTTAATTTTTGTTATTAGTTAATTTTTATTTAATTTTTGTTATTAGATAATTAATTTTGTTAACTTGTAACTTTTCCAATTTATAATATAGATAATTCAATTTTTTTTTTATAATTTGGTTTTAGTTTTAATTTATGTAATTTGTATTTTGTTTAATATTTAATTAATATGTAATTAAATTTAATTTGTAATTTAATTTAAATATTTTATTTTATATTATGTGGAAGTTTATCATAATTTTAAGGCTTTAATTTTAGTTTTAAATTATGATTTAATTTCTGGAATTTAATTATGTAAATTAAATTGGATCTAAATTAATTGTTTTAATTTATAGTTATTTTTAAATCATTCCTCGTTGACAACTAGGGTTGTGTTTACATTGAAATAGATGTTTACTTTAGGATGAGTAGTTTCACATTATAATGTTAAATTGATGGACAATTCTTATAAATTGAAGTTTATGTACTGAAATTGGGCTTTTAATTCTGTCGAATTCATAGGACAATATTAGGGTTTATTCTCTATTTATGTTATTATTGTAATGATTACATTCAGTTTCCTCCAATGGATTTCATTATTTTAGGCTTGGATTCAATTATGCATAATGTGGAACTTAAATGCTTTTAGATCATTTTTCAGTATTCAATAATGTGAGTGTTGTGTCCTTCGTGCTTGATGTGTCTTTTGGTTTAATTGTTATGAGTTGTCAGGAACTAGAAGACCTAGGAGAATACAGAGGCTAGGGTATGAGTCAGATGTTCATGTTATCAGTTATGTTTGGTGTGTGTGCACTTTATCTGATTATCACTCCTGTTTAACCATTGGGCTCATGATATATTGTAATCTATTTGTGGTATCTCTGTAACCATATCTAGTTCTTTTGTGTGAAAATGGATATGAGGTTGCGTAGTTGTATACCTGATTAGATCTAGGAGAGATCTGTGAGCCTAGGGTAGTTTACCTAGACATGTAGTAGGAGGTGGCTTGCAATAAGCGTCGGGGCCCACAAGTGGCTACCAAGATCACTTATTGTTAAGTATCTTAATCAAGTGATAACTAAATATAACATTGAGAGTTTTATTAAAATGAACCTAATAAGGTATGGTCCTCACCCAGGCGTTAGTGCTAGTACAGACTAAGATGGTGTTGAGAAGATGACTAGCCCCCTTTTAAGGGATGAGTTGGCATAGTTGATGACTTCGTCAGTACGAGAGGTCATTGATACCGTGTATGGTCACTTGAGTGTTGGGATCCAGCAAGATTACCAGGATGAGAATCAAGGGTTAGACGTACATGATGACACCTTCCTATGCATACTCTAGTTATCCTACATGTGTCGGTTGCCTCTGGATTAGTGAGTCTTTCATGACATTATTACTTATCACCTTGAGTTAGAGAGCTTTCAGGATCCTTTCCTTAGCTTGATCTATTTGATGTTTGTTATCCGATTGGGATCTATTGTTATCTCCTCAGCACGGTGGTAGTGGACCATTTAGGTTCACGAGGTCAGGTGGTAGTGATTCTTTTACCATTTGAGACTCTGACATTCGTGTACCGGTGTTGGATGATCCCTGTGATAGTTGTTCCTTCTTGATCTTCCTTGTTGGAATTGTGTTCCTATTTTCTTCTTCTTCTTAGGGAGCTTGAATCATTGTATCAATGATTCAGAGATATCATGTGTACTCCTTTTCAGTTATTGTATTACATACCCTGCAACATGTGTAGTGGATGTAGATTTATGGTTACCTTATGGTACCAGTTGTATTTATGTTATCTTTGATGTGAAGTTGCTTTTAACTTTCATTGTCTATATGAGATTTGTAATTGTACCTAATCTAATTTAATTAATTATGTAAACGTAATCTTCATCGAGGAACCCTCGAGAGTTGTAACCTGTGTTGGTTATTGTATTGTTGTGAGCAAATGGTAATTGCTTCCACATTGTTGTTTATCTTGTATGTTAACTTTTAAGAAAAAAAATATTCACCAATCTTAGTAGCATGTTTAGGTTAAGTTCTCCTGGGTTCCCTGGCGGGGCATTACATAGCCTAACAAATTGCTTGATTGTACATCAAAGACACATTTCTTGGGATTTAGTGGAACCTTGTATTTCTCCAATCTTTCAAAGATTGTAGTAAGGAAAATAATATGGGATTTATGTGTCTTGGATTTTCCTAGAATATCATCCACGTAGTCTTCCGTAATTACATGAAGGATGTCATGGAATATAGTTGTCATGGATATTTGATATGTGATACTTGCATTTTTTAGACCAAAGGGCATGCCCTGGTGATAGAATGTACCTCGAGGTGTGGTGAATGTAGTTTTGTGCTAGTCCTCTACTATTATGTGAATCTAATTGTATCCATAAAAACCATCCATAAGGGACAAAATATTGTGCCTAGCAGTCAAATCCACTATAATGTCTATATTAGGAAGTGAACAATCATCCTTAGGACAAGAGAGATTGAGATCTCTAAAATTAGTACAGATTTGGATGCCCCTAGAGGGTTTACCCACTGGTACAATGTTGGAGACCCACTTAGGATAATATATGGGTTTGATGAATTATGATTCAAGAATCTTTTGCAGTTTAGCTTTTACTAAAAGTGCCACTTGTGGATGAATCTTGTGTAATTTTTTCTTTACAGGTTTGATTTTTGGATCCAAAACAAGATGATGTATAAATAAATTAGTATCTAGCCCAAGCATATCTTTATAATTCTATGCAAAGATGATTTGTGTTTTCTTTAAAAATGCAGTCATGGATTCTTTTTCTTGTTCACTGAGGGATGTTGCAATGTATGTGATCTTTGGATCCTCTTCACTACTAAGATTAATTGCTATAGTATCTTCAATGAGAATAGAATATTTTTCTGGTGGAAATGACATAAAAGTAAAGTCAACTTCCCCTCTTCTAGCACCTCAAAAAAGTTTACACTAGAGGACATGTCATTTATTTTTTCTTTTTCTTCATCCAGGGGTGCCTTAGAAAGGTTTTCACCCAAGGATGTTTTATCATTTTTTGGAATTTTACCACCTTCTTTATTTTTGTGACTAAGGGAGTTGACTTGGCTACTGAAGTAGGATTTCTTGTTATAATGGATATGATGCTATAGTCTTGGAGATTTCTTAGTTTGAAAAGTGCAAGAACTACCTCATCTGAATCACATATATATAAGGCAGGTGATGAATCTTGTTGGTCCCAATCAATTAACTTAGGGTTGGTAAGGGGAAGATCAGGTGAGGAAAGGTCTGATTTGGTGATATGGAGGACAATTTTCTTCAATGTACTGGAAAGGGACCTTGAGGAACTCTTCCTTGGTGTCTGAATTAGAGTCATTCACACAATAGTTCTTGGAAAAAGTTCTCTTAGTCCCTATGGATCCCAATCCTTTTCTGTGGGGTTATCCGGTTGCTTTAATGAGAGTTTTCTTTCTAGTTTTATTTTTCTCCAAGGCCAGTACCATGATATCCCATGCTTTCAACAATAGGAGTGGCCTTAACATACATCCCTTTGGGGATATCCACAGATTTATCTTCATCATCATCAAATAGCCAGGATAGGACATTATGTTCCATGTGTTCATCTAAAAGGGACCCCCAATATTCAAATGTGGTCTTCTTTTATTTCATAGTTTTCTTATCTCCGTTAGGGAAGAGTTGTGAAGGTTTACCATAGGACTTGGGGGAGAGGGGGAGCTGACCAATGCACATGGTGTTTGTAAATTTATACTCCCCCATACCTTGATCTATGAATTAGACCTTCTTTTTAGACTCAATATTCTTCTCTTGAATAAATTTTTCCTTTTCTTTGGTCTGGTTAGACATCTTTTCCTTATCTTCAAAATAAGTGGGTTGGATAAGAGTTTCTTTTTCAATAGGATAGACATACTCGTTCAATAGAAAATAGTTTGATTTCTTACCTTCTAGTCTCTTGCAATACTAGAAGGGTTCATGATCTCTAGGAATTGTTATTTCGACCTCATGGTGCGGGAGCTTTAAACATTGATAAAACATGGATGGGACACTTGAGATAGCGTGTATCCATGGTCTACCCAAAAGAATATTATTGGGTGGATCTATATCGATCACTTGTTAGACTATTTCAATGAGGGTTGGGCCTACTTGTAAGGGGAGTGCAATGAGACCTTTAATCACCTTTCTTTGTCATCATACACTTTTATTGTGATTCTCTTATTTACATCGACAAGGTCCTCATAAAGATAGATATTGTGGATCATTCTTAGAGTGCACAAATTCAGATTGGATTCATTGTCTATGAGGACTCTTTTGATTTGGGTGTTATGAATGGTGACTTGGATATGCAGGGGTTTATTGCGGTGAGGATGGGACCTTGGAAAGCTTTGTTAGTAAATACTAGGTGTTGCTGGACAAATAATTTTTTTAATTTTGCTTGGAACTAGGATGCATTGATATTTTCTAGGACATAGGGTTCAGTCAGGGCATTTTCAAGGACTTCTTTATGGATAGGGGATGTATGAAGAAGCTGTAGGATGGATATTTGCATAGGATTCTTCTTCAATTGGGAAAGCATGTCATAATGCGATACAGACCATGTAGATGTTGATGGTGCAATAGGTGGATCTACAATAGGTGGAGATGTAGTGGCTTGTACAATGAATTGAGGATGGTGGGTGGTGACATTTCCACACAATAAGTCAAAGCCATAGACATCATTTTCCTCTAGGCTACAACAAGTGCTTTCATCTCCTGAGATCTTGTTCGTGGTGTAATCATAGAGAAAGCATTTGGATGATGAGGAATTGTTTTGATTGTGTTTTGGAAAAGGTTTATAATACATTTTCAATTTGGCATTAGAGGCAGAGGCATCGTGACCTTCTACCTCGATCTTTTCATTGTTGATTAAATCTTGGACAAAATATGCAAAATTTCATGCATTTTTTTATTTCATTTCCTTTAATGCGATGATAATCGTAATATTCATTGTCCTTGTACCATTCTGGTTTTGTTTGGTTGTCATCATAAGGCCTTGTGTTAGGATAGACCATCATTCCTTGATCGACTAAACATCGAAAGATGACATCAAGAGAGTTTGCTAGCTATGTGAATTGTCGTCGCTACAATGGTTGACTGTTGTTTTTGTTATTGCCATTGTAACATTAGAATATAGAACCACGATAACCAAATCCTTGATTTTGATTGTTTTGATTGGTTTGATTGCCTTGATTGCTTTGGTTATTGTTCTGATTATAGTTTTTCTAATTATTACTATTTTGATTGCCTTGGTTGTTATTGTTGGATGCTTGAACATTTTGGACATGATTAGCATATGTCACTCCATCATTAATAACACCTTTATTCTTGGACTAAAACTTGGGTTTATCATTATTATTGTTAGATTAATTAGAGGGATATTATTTAATGGCCCCTTTCATCAAAAGTCCATCTTTGATAGATTTTCCCTTCTTAATAAGTGTCTCAAACGAGTCTGGGGCTGCCATTTTCATTTGGAATGACATTTATGTAACCAAATTCTTAGTGAAGATATTGACAAGATGTGAATCTAGAATTTTCCAAGGCATATGATTTGCAATGTGTCACCACCTTTGAATAAAGCTAGCAAAGGTTTCCTCATTTCTTTTCTTTGTGTTGCATAAGTCACTAAGTGATGCTTGATGTTCAATGTTATAATAGTATTGGGCAACAAAATTCTTAGCGAGATCAGGAAATGTTGATATGGAGTCAGGAACAAGATTCATTATCCACTCAAGGGTAGGGCCTCCAACACTCCTAGTGAAGAGTTTTGAGGAAATTATCCTTGTGGATGACTTCTTGAGTTAATACATAAAATTATTTGAGATGTTGTATAAGGCATGATTCTCCCTTGTATTTATCAAATTTAGGAATCTCAAAGTTGGTGTGGAATGGTTGGATATTGATTGATTTATCAAATGAAAAAGGACATATCTCTTTGACAAAGAATTCCTTCTTCCCACCTTTTTGCATAGTTGTCACCATGCTCTTAAGCTCATTGATCTATTGTACCCACTTGAGAAGATTTTTGTTGATGTTTGTATGGAATTGATTCATTCCTCCTCAAAATGATATGTTATGTCCTCCTAGAGGTGGAGGATTCATGTTGTATTCACTGGGAGGAAGGTTAGTGTTGTTTGTATGTGAAGAATTTTGATTCTTCAAGACTCCACTAGGATTTGATAAAATTAAAGTGGAGTGTTGCCCTAATGACCTTGATGGATGTTCAGGTTCATGACCCTCGTTTAAGTCATTATTATTCACTCAATTATTTGCTTTATCATTTGAGTTTGGCATGTTTAGGAGCTATCATATTTGTTTAAGTGTATGATTGGGAAGTTGATTTATGTTATCAGATGTTGAAGGCATAGCAGGAATGACCTTGCCTTTGTTAGTTCGTATTATATTGTTCTCAAGAAAGGTATCATCAAAATTATAAAGGAGTGTGATACCCATTTGAATGAGATTTAGGAAGATATTAGAACTATTTGCTTGAATTATATCTTCCACTAATCTCATATTATTAAGATCATCAAATAAATCTTTAGCTCATGGATTTACAATGACACTTTTCGGTATGACCGTGTCAAATTCTATGTGTGGTTCTTCATCTTCATTAAAGTCTTCTTGATAAATAGTTTCTTGATCATTATCCATGGTGACAGATTCTTATCTTATCTTAGCTTTAGATCAGGTAAGTACCATGAAAGGGTGACCTTAGGACAATTGGATTGAAGCTAATTGAAAGATTAATGGAAGATGATGAGAGGAAGAAAGGAGTTGATGAACTAGAAGCAACTTGGATTAAGATTCAAATTGGATTAAGAGGAATAAGCCTCAATGGTTGATTGGATTTGATTTGAGAGGAACTAAGCCTCAATGATTTATTTGATTTTTTTTAGAAGAACTAAGCCTCAATGATTGATTTTATTTTATTTGAGAGGAACTAAGCCTCAATGCTTGATTGGATTTGATTTAAAGGTTTGGAACTAACCTAAGTGAAACAATACCTTGTGATTGTGCAAACAAAGGATTGGATTTGATTTAAAATCCTCTTTCATTTGGGTGATGGACTAATGATCCCCAAGAAAAATAGGATTGGATTAAAAATACTTGAGAAAGACTCAATTATTGAAGTAGCGAGGGATTAATGTTTTCTTTGATTAAAGGTCTATGTGACACTATTGGATTGATTCTTTCATTTTGAACTCCAAGGTTTTGATTAATGCTCCTAATGTTTTGAAAGGTGAATGAAGAAAGATTTGATTAAAGACGAGGGAATGATGAGTTATTTGAAGAATGATGAAGGTCAAAGGTACTTAATTGCAGGATTCCCAAGTGACAAAGGCCATGTTCACTTTGTTCTTGTCAATAAAATTAGCAACTCGATTGTTATAGCTGATTTTTATCAAACTTTTCACTGGTTTTAAGAGTCTTTTGCATAGATTTCGAATAGGATTTGTTGACTCTATCTTTTTTTATCAGCGACCTTCTTGTCTTTGTAGACTTAGTAAATTGGAAGTTTTACCTTCTTATGTTTCACACCATCAATCATGGCTTAAATAATGATGTATAATGTGATGACAAAATCAGAAAGGCAATATCTCAAATGTGATTAATTATTCATCCCAAAGGATGTTCTTGGAAATAACCGATTGCATATGTACATCAAATATTTGGATTACAAGCACATTTGTCTAAAACAATATTGCAAGGGACAAAGCAACCTTGTGGGATTCAAGTGTATGGGTTTGTTTTGCAATAAAAAGTAACAAGCACACCTTTTATCCCTATAAGGAGATTAGTTGAGACTAAAAATATTTTCTCACTGACTTAGGAACACACCAAAAAACTCCTTAGATTATGATCATCACCATGCACACAATGGCTCAAGTTATGATGTCATATTATCAAAGTGTTAATATCTATGGGGGATCGATATGGTGAGTGTCTTAGGGAGATTACTATTCTCCTCGCATGCAGAATATCATCCTTTTGGAGGTGAGCTAGGTGGCCACTACTCTACAACATTTAGTCAAGACATCCATTCATGATCATCCCTTGTAGTCCCAACTTACGAGATTGAGGCCTATAGCCCTACAAGTACTCCAATCAATATAGTCTCACAAGTAGAATTAAGGCTGCTTGGCCCTATGCATGATGAAGCATATGTGAACACAAAAGTCTAAACATTGAACTGACCATGTCCTCCAAGACTTTAATCTCAAGGAAGCATATATTTATAGTGGGTGGAAGAGTTGGCGTTTTCTTGTCCCCACTTTGAGTCATTCCTAGGAGATTTTTCCCTTAACCAATAGGCTCTCCAAAGGTTTGATGAAAGAGAATATAGATTGGCCACTTAAGGAGTCTAGATTTATGTTTTTCCCTCAAGGGAAAAAGAGAATACTCTCATATCCAATGATTTTTTCTCCCAAACACACCAAAAGAATTATCAATTCCAAGTTTCTTTAAGATAACAATTCAAAAGGTTCTAGGTTTCTATTTTTATCACTTGGAGAAAATACCATACTCCCCTAGCTAGTGAATCATTATAAAAAATAAACTTCCTACCGACTGCTACGTGCCTACAAAATCATTAAGAAAATACAACATTTAGTAGGATCTCCTTGGCAACTTGCAAAATAACCTTAGTGAGTAGTTCAATGTGTTTGGTCTTCTAACAACTTCCTGCAAAAAAAACTAGTTAGTAGTCTCAAAATGTTTAAGTCTTGGTCAATCATTATGCAAAATCACTATTAGAATGCAAAAAATGTCATAAACCTTCAAAAAACCTAGAACATCAACTTTAAAATGCAAGATATTATGGAAAAAGCTGAAAATAAGTAGAAACGCTTGTGTACACGCAAAGACACCTATATGTCAGAGACACCTGTGTGTAGGCAGAGACGTCTTTCTGTATAGCAAGGAAATATCAACTAATTTTTTTTCAAGGTTTTATATTCCCATTAATTTGCAAATGCAAACAAAAGGTTTTAATGATGAGATACAATCATTTTTAACCTTAATATGCCTAAAAACTTCACTTTAAAAACCAAAAAGGCTAGTGTGAAAAGAGAAACTCCCTTTCTGGCAAAGACGCATGTGTACAGGTAGAGACACCTATCTGCACAAGAAGGAAATGAAAAAAATGATTTTCTTAGGATTATGTGTTTCTCTTCACTTGCAAATGCAATAAAAGGATTTAATGATGACATGCTACAAGTATTAGCCTTAATATGATTGAAAATGCAAGTTTATTGATTAAAACAAACTAAAGGGAAAGAGAAACTCCCTTTCTAGCAGAGATGCCTATTTGTAGGTGGAGATGTCTGTGTATAGGCATAGACACTTGTGTAAAAGAGACGTCTGTCTATAGGTAGAGACGCCTATGTATGTGCAAAGATACATGTTTGCAATTTTTACGTAAAACTCTCACAAAATCAAGAAAGAAGTTATATAATCAAAATGTGGGCCCCATCGGGCGTTTCAAAATGTATATGAGGAAAAGTAATCTGTGTGGAACAAGAATACACATTCAAATGTTAGTTATATATGTACATAATAAAATCTTAAACTAACAACTAAATCATGTTCATTCTCATTCCTACACTACTTTCCACATAACCCCGGATGAGCATGAAGCAAGTGCACCCAAGACTTGCTTGATTTAAGTTCTTTGAGATGATGTGGGTGTGATCTCCCGACACAAGTATTTATCCCACTAATAAATGCAAACTAGATTGAAATAAAAGATTTAAATACTCAAGGAGGAGCTATGGAAGCAACCCTCAAGCTCATGTGACATGAAAATTAAGGAATAAATAAAGCTACTGAAGTAAACTAGTATTAATCATTAATGAAACCATCTAAGATTCAAGTTCTAAATCCACCATGAATGCAAACAACTACCAAATAGTTAGTAATAAAAACTACAATGAATGCACTAACATAAAATTCTAGAATGCAAGAGTGAATACAAAGCATAAAAGTATCTAATGCAATTATGAATGATTTTCTTGAGACAAGGGTCCTATTTATAGGATTTTTGAGGGTTGGAGTGAGGTGGAATCTATGTGGAATCCACATAGGAGCCACCAAGGAGACACATAAACCATGAAAAGTATACGACTTGCTCACACATGTGTGAGCAACTTGGGATGTGAAGGGTCAATGTGTACTCCAAGTACACATGTGTAAGTGTGTGTAAGAAATGTGTAAGAGAAATTCATTTTTCACACTTTTGGAAAGTGTAAGAGTTGTCATCAAAAAATGTAAGAAGCCTTGTTTAGGAATTATTTAGCAAATTTTGAAAAAGTGAATTTTAAATTATTTGCTCACACACATGTGAGCAAATAATTAGGACTAATTTTTGTAGGAAGATGAAAATTATCTTAATTAACCTTACCTATTAATAAATAGGCTCATTAGATAGAAAATGATGTGTATGGAAGCATCTAGGTTAGGTTTAAGATTAAATGAAATAAAATCTAACTTTATCATGGTTTAGTAGAAATAAAGCATGTGGAGGAATAAATAAATTAAAAAAATTATTTAAAAGGGGAATATGGAGAAACATGTAATAAATTAAATTTAATATATTAGGAGGGGTTGCATTTAAATTTGATTTAAATACTATAGGCAGTGAATTTATTTAATTAAATATATAGATGAATATAACAAATATAATTAATTTAAATTAATTATAATGTTATTCAGGGTATTAATTAAATTAAATTTAATTAGTGTTAAGTGGACAAATTTAGGTGTCTAAAATTCTATGCTACATTTTCCTCTTGAACTCTATTGGCCTACAATTGTCATTTTCCTTCTCTCGTGCTCAAATTGATCTCTCCTCCACTTGTTATTTTCATGCTTGCCTCTCTAGCATGTTTACTTCTATGATTACATGTTTTGCCTCATGTTCTTTTTTGTCTCACTCATCTACTCATGTTGAAACTGTTTCAACTCCTCATGTGTTCATCTTGTTCTATAAGCATGTCAACATAGACATTTGATGCCAAAATTTGTAACTACTACTAAGATTGAGCACTCCAAAATGACTTCCACATGATGATCGCTACATCATCTACATTGTAAGTTGCAAGAATTTTTTGTTTTAGGTTGTATGTTATTTCCCATATAGTTGTGTGCATGACACAAAGTCAACATCCTAGTCGCTTGTGTTATTTCCCTCCTCACAATCATAACCATCTTGTTGGTCTCAATTTGATGCATTTGTAGAGTAATGATTCATCTTTGTTGGATCAATATGTGGTGGGGATGGTATGGAAAGGTTGAATTCATTGTTAGAAAAATTTGTAGCCTTGCTTCTTCTATTTTATAAAAAGTCACGTGGCTAACATAACCATCATAGATAAGAAGTGCCATTTTTATGAGTGAAAGCCCACCGAGGATAGAAACTGCAAAGTGTTCCAACCAATTGACAAATAATTCCTTTGTCATAAATGTATGTTCTTGGGATGTCATGCATGCTCCTAGATTACAATTGGCAATGTAGTTTCTCATGTTCCTATTTGATTTAAACAAGTAAAATCCAAGTATGTCTCTCCTAGTTACACGAACACATGTCAAAACTATAAACTGCTCCTTGATTCTTTATATGAGATATGAGACACACCTCATTCCTAATCTGGTAATGACTCTCATTCTACAGTTCCTACTAGCTCACATGTCAATCTCCTCACAATTCCAAATTCTACTAGAACCACAGTGGTTGAGGTTATACATACTTTCTAGGTTGTCATAGAGGGATATCAAAATACAAGGCCAAATAATAATTTATCTATCATTTTCCACTTCTTCATTTGTTCTAATTTTTAAATGTGGGTGCTTCTATCCAAAACCTACCTAGCATGATCTCTCTAACACCCCATCACTAAATGGGTTAGGCCTTGATGTATCAATTTGGACACCAAATAAATATAATTGACTAACTTGTAGACTATGGCCAATATCAACCATGTCATTGCACCATTGCACCACTTCAACCTCTTCCTCCAATGTTAAAATTGTTTATGGTCCCTTCCTCTTTGTGACAATTGTTCCCAAAAGCCACAACCTCAAACTAGAAGAAGGTATACCCCACTTGATTGTCGTACCCCTAATTGACATGTTCATGTCTTTATTATTGGAAACTATAGGTTCTATGTTAGCAATTATTTTCTATCTGATGGTGACAAATGAGAGGAGTTGCTACACATTGCATGATTGATAAATTCTAACAGTTGGTTGGAAAATATGCATGGCTTTAATTGTTTAAATTGAAGAGTGCATGGTAACTTATTTAGAAATCATGTATGTGTATGTACATATATATACACTTATATATGTATATGCTTGTGCATAAATAAATATGTATACATGTATGTATGTATGTATATATGTGTTTGTGTGTGTGTATATGCACATGCATACATGAAACCCTATGTGATGTCATCAATACAATGATGCATAATTGAAAAGAAAAGTGCAATAAAATTTATTACCCCATTTTATTGGCTACAAAATGTACTTGGATAAATGATGTTTCAAAGCTTCACCAAACCCTAAGATAATTCTTGATGTGTAATCATGAAATTGGTCAAAAAATTAGGTCAATAAAGGTAATCCAAACAGGCCACACAAATATTTTATAGTTTAATGATACCATATAGGGCATACACAAAGTGATGTGATACACAGAAGATAAGTGGATAATAACATATTGACCCATATTATTGTCTTTAAACTGTAATGATAAAATGAAGGTTTATCATTGTCTACAAAATGCAAGGAGAAATGAATGGTAGAGATTTCCCATAAACTAGAGAGAAAGGAAAATGAGTAATCATCAAACTAATCAAAATATTGGGACAATAGTCTTATACCCATTATATTTCAGATTACAAACTAGAGATTCCAAATAAAATAATACAATGTTCTATTTATTTCACATGCTATGTAATGTCATAGTGTAAATTAAAAGAAACACTTTAAATCAAACCCTCGTGGCATATAGATAAATGATGAAAAAAGACAACAAAGTACAAGTAGGAATGATAAGAAGAAATGTTGACCACAAACTGTATGTAGATATATATATGAATTTGTATGTGTACGTATGTATATGTGTAGACATTAAAAATTGTCCCATCGCCTGCACAAGATAATTTTACTTATGTTCATCTTAATTAATTAAATAATATTTATTATTTAATTAATTTGTGTTTTTCTTCTTATTTTGAATTTCAAATTCATCATTTCCCTCCTAATTCTAATAATTGATAATTTTAATTAATTAATTAATTATTTAGTTTCTAATTAATGTTCTTTTTAAAACTCCCTTAATTATTCTTCTGAAATTTAATTAAATAGTTATTATTATTTAATTAATCTCTTTTCTTCAATTTAATTAAATAATTATATTATTTAATAGATTTTATACATATATTATTTTCTCAAATGGCTTTGCATTGGCGAAATTTCAATTTATGTGAAAACAATGAAGCTCCAAATCTAAGCAGACAACTATTTTTCTATGGAAAAACAAAATAGATGTCTCAGGGTTTTCTATTTGCTTTTCAAGGGAGCTGGACTCCCCTTCCTCAATCAGAGAAGAATGATGGATGGTTCTGTGTGAAATCCAAATGGAGAAAAAGGGCATAAAGGAGAGGAGATATGGATTCTTAGAAGCTTAGACCAGAACGACAAAGGGTCATATAAGACCCAGGTTTTCCCTTGCTCCATAATCAATTTCAAAGTCTGCAGAAAGCTGAGGAAGGTTTAGTAAAACTAGTTCCCGATCAAAGAAGAAGGCCTTTCGAAATTTTTTTAATGGAAAATTATAGTAGTCTGGGAAGGCTACAGTCTCACTCCAATACCCTACAACATAAAATCATTCTACAATTAAAGCAATTGGAAAGATCAGCCAGTCCACCAATAAACCCTAGAGAAGATAAATATGATTCATGGGAGAATAAAAAAACCCTATCTCATCAATCGAAAGGTAATAAAAAGGCATTTCCTATTGTTGACACTAAGGAGACTTTAATTGTGGAATGTAGGGATGGAGTGGTAGAAGCAACGCAAAGACTTTGCCAGAAATATGGATTCATCACAAGATGGAATGGCTATGGTATCCCAATAGAAAAAATAGCAGAATGGTTCCAGGAGACATATAAAAAAGTAAATATAATGATATTATAAAAAAATTTTCTCTATATTGTTTTCCTCAATGATTTAAAGAACAAACTGTCAAAAGATGAGTCGCCTAGATTTAGAGGTAACGACTTTAATTTTATAGACTGGAAACCTAATTTCAACCCTAAAAATTTAGAGAATTTCAAGATAGAAAGATAAATCTTTCTTCCTAATTTACTAATAGAATTAGTAAATAAGGAAATAATAAGGAAGATAGGAAATAGGTTAGGGAATTTTGTAGGAATGGAGGAAAGCTTTTTTTTAAATGATGTAATTATAGTGGTTAAAATGGATATTAATAATGTAAAATTGAGACCAGTTGAGGTAAGGATAAAGGAATCCTCATTCCTCATTCATTTGGTTTTCATTAATGGTTCACTATGGGAAGAAGAAACCCCTGCAGGGGATGTAAAACCTGGGATAATGATTGGGGATTTTGAAGTGGAATTTAAATTCCTAGAAAATCAGGGAGGGTTGTTGATCAAAAAGAAAAAGAAGGTGGGTGATATGGAGTTGGAAGAAGGGGAGATCATGGAAACACAAACTTTTGATTTTAAACAGTAAATTGAAAGGAATTATAAAAATAAGGAGACTCAATCTCTAGATAATGACAGGGTGGAGGATGAGAATGGAACAAATATTCCCAAAGTAGATAGGAAGGAAATAGAAATGAGAGTGGTAATGGAAGAGAATGAAGATATTAGTACCAGACAATACAAATATTTCTTAAGAGATATCTTCAATCAAACTGAGAGAGTGAGGACCAAGGTCAATCGTGAGTTAAGTCTTATTGAGGATAATGCTTTAGAAGGGGTATGGAAAGATGAAGAAATCTGGAATATTCATGATAAGGTAGATGATTTGGAGTTGATTTCCATAGAAAGGACATAAATAGAGGAATTGTCTGAGTTTCTAGGCTTAGATCTCATTGAAGAAGAAAATGGATTGACCAGATGCAATCAAGAGATAGTAAGTAGAAGGGTGGAGGCTTTAAATAAAGATTCAATTGGGGCGTTGAGGCAGGGTGAGGGAGAAATTATAGAAGATTAGATTACAAATAGTAATTCTGTAGAAGTTTTGAAAGAAAATTGGGTTTCAAATAGTAAGGAAAAGAAGGCTTCTATTTTAGGTATTGCCATTAATGATAAAAGGAAAGGAGAAGGCTGATTGTTCCAAGGAATCCGAAAAAAGAGGGAGAAAGTCTCTTAATGAGCTTAGGCTAAAAGATGCATTGGTGTTAGGACAAGCTAAAATTTCAACTCTATATATAGAGAAGGGGAAGAACCTTCCCACGGGGCAATGAAGTTAATCACTTGGAATGTTAGGGGACTTAATGCCCCTAACAAACAACGCATCCTACAGTGCTTCATTAGGATTAATGAGATAGATATATTGTTGTTACAAGAAACCAAGCTAGGTTGTGAGGAAATAAATAAAATGAAAAGAAAATTAGGGGGTTGGGAAGTGGAGGATGAACCTTCTGTAGTAGCTTCGACCTGTATAGGCATTTTATGGAACCTGAGAAAGGTTAGCTTTTCAAGGATGGGCGGAGGTAGGTTTTGGATTGGGGGCAAGGTGAAAATCTTGAATGGGGCTATGGAATTATTAATAATCAACGTGTATGGACCCTCAACCCTTCATGGGAAAGCAAGTGTATGGAAAGAAATTGAAACCTTTTTTGACACTAACCTTAGGCAAAAATTTATCCTAGGAGGGGATTTTAATGCACTTTTGAATGAGGATGAGAAAGTCGAAAGTTTGGGAAGAACTTCTCAAACTATACTAGCATTCATTGATTGGGCTAATAGGAATGAACTGATGGATATTAAAACAAGTAACAAGACTTTTACTTGGACCAATCATAGACTAGGATTTAGTAATATTACTGAAAAATTAGATAGGTTCTTTTGTAGAGGTAACCTAATTGACTTCAGTTTTGAGCTAGAATCCTCTATCCTCCCTGCTTCAGGGTCAGACCACTATCTAGTATCACTATGGCTAAAGGAAAATAACAAACCTAATAGATGTCCTTTCAAATTTGAGAAAATATTGTTTAAAGATAATGGGTTGAAGTCCTTGTTAGAACAATGGTGAAATGATGAATTTTTTTAAGGTTCCAATGCTTTCATATTGATGGCAAAATTGAAAGCCATTAAAAAATGAGTAAAGAAATGGGATAAAGAATTCTTTGGGGATATCTTTGTGAATAAGGGTCATCGAAAAGGAATTGGGGGATCTAAATGAAAAGGTTCTAAAGCAAGGTATGAATCATGAAAGTTTTTTGAGAGAAAGGGTCCTATTAAAAAAATATAGATACATTCTATCCAAGGAGGAAATTTTTTGGAGGCAGAAATCTAGAGAGATCTGCCTAGAGGAAGGAGATAAGAATACAATTTGTTTTCATAATAGTACAAAGATCATAAGAAAGATTAATAGAATAGGTGAACTAAAGAAATGAAATGGAGAAATGGTGGAGAACCTGAGGAAGTTTCCAAGGAGGTGGTTACCTTCTTTAGAGAGTTGTTAAATTGTGATTCCTCGACACTGGGAGCCCAGGAGGATATTTTATGAAACATCTTTCCCATTCTTAGTAGAGAACATAATAGAAGTTTTAATGCAAAAATTACAATAGGGGAAGTAGAGGAGGCCCTTAGACAATTACACCTAGATAAATCACGAGGAAATGATGGTTTCCCAACTTTTTTCTTAATTAAAATTGGTGGTCCTTTTTGGGGAATAAAGTGACAAAATTATTGGAGAGTATAAGAAACTTAGGTATAATCCTAAAGGAGATGAATAATAATTTCTTAGCTTTAATCCCCAAATTAGAAAATGCATCAAGCCTAGATGAGTTTAGACCAATTTCATTATGTAATACTATTTATAAGCTTCTAACAAAAATGTTGGCTAATAGATTAAAAATATTACTCCCTCACATAATATTAGAGGAATAAACAGGCTTTGTGCCAGGGAAATCAATTATGGATTGAGTGATTATTGCCTACGAGGCAATTCATACTATCCAATGTAACAAAACCCCTAGTATGTTAATAAAGTTGGACATCAAAAAGGCTTATGATAAAGTGGACTGGAGATTCCTATGTAATTTCTTAAAAGCCTTTGGTTTTTCTAAGCAATGGATTAATTTAGTGTTTGAATGCATTTCAATGCCTATAATTTATGTTCTAGTAAATGGAACCCCTGAGGGTTTCTTTGAAATATCTAGGGGGCTACGTCAGGGGGACCCTCTATCACCCTTCCTATTTATGATTATGGTAGAAGCCTTAGGGAGATCACTAAATAAGGCAAGAGAAGAGAAAATAATTAAAGGAATTAAAATCACTGGTGATTTAGAGCCTACTACTCACTAGCAAGTTGTGGATGATACAATGCTTTTTTGGAAGGCAAAAATAGAAGAGGCTACAAAATTTAAGAACTTATTAATAGAACATTCAGAGGCATCTGGTCAGCTTATAAACATAGACAAATCAAAAAAAATTCTTCCACACAGAAGTAAATCTAGAAAGAACAATTTTGAATATCTTAGGCTTTAAGGAAGGTGAAATTTCTATAAAATACTTAGGTCTTCCATTGGACAAGGGGAGGAAACATATGTATTTATGGAAAGATGTCCTATCTAAGGTAGAAAACCAAGAGGCGTATTGGAAAGGAAAATGGTTCTCCATAACTGAGAGAGTAACAATGTTGCGATATGTCCTCTCTTCAATTCCTATTTTTCAGATATCATGTTATAATATGTTGATAAAAATAAAGAAGAAATTAAATCAGAAAATGAGAACGTTCTTTTTGCAAGGTTCAGTAGAAAGAAATAAGTTAGCCTTAGTCACTTGGAATAAAATATGCAGATCCAAAGAGGGTGGGGGGGTTAACCATAAATTTTTAGGAGATCAAAATATAGCATTAGGGGTTAAGTTGGTTTGGAAAATGATCAAGGAACCATAATCTAAATGGGTCAAAATGATTAGATACACATATTTGGAGGGGAATGACCCTCTAAGAATACTTCATCATGAGTCTCCCCCAGGAGGGTCTAGGTTATGGAATTTTATTAAGGAGTGCAGACCTCTTGTAAGTAATAAGGTATCATGGCATATAGGGGATGGGAGAAAGACACTTTTTTGGGAAGATTCATGGGGGGAATACCTGATTCTTCACAACCTTATAGAAGACCAGGATGCAATAAATCTTCTTAAGGAGAGGGTGGGTATCTTTTCTTGTGATTACATAGACATTCCAAGTGGAAACCTAGCTTTGGGATGGAGCTAGAAGTTAGATGGAAACTACATGTTACTGCCAAACTTTAGAGTTAGGTTGAAGGAAATTCTAGAAGCCAGGCTTATGTCTCCTAGTTGTAGAGAAGATAGGATAGTGTGGATAGGATCTAAATCGGGGGAGTATAACACTAAATATGGATATGAATCCTTATATAAGATCCACATTTTCACAAGAATAGAGTTACCATTAGACCTTTTTTGGAATAAGGAGTGCTTACTAAAGGCTATTATGTTTGCATGGGTGGCCTTACAAGATAGAATATTAAATACACAGTGGCTCATGAAAATGGGTTTTCATGGACCCTCAATATATTTATTATGTAAAAAGGAGGAAACAGTAGATCATATTCTCTTAAACTGTGAGTTCACTAATAAATGTTGGGTTTGGCTTATGTATAAACTCAACTAGAAGTCAACTCTTCCAAATAACATCGAGGAACTATTCAAGTACTGGCCTAGGAATCAGGGGAAGGATCTATATGGACATATGTGGACAATTGCTTCATCCCTTTTAATCTGAGAAATATGGAAATAAAGGAATAGGAGAATTTTCAAAGATGCAGAAATGCAGTTTAATAAATTCTCAAATAAATTAGAGGCATGTATTGTTGAAGTCATAAATAATAGAAATAGTCTCAATTCGAAAGGAATGAGATTCTTTGGGTGGGATGATAAGATCATAAATATATGGGAAGGCCTCGTAATTTTCCCCTTGGTGAATTCAAGAAGGAATCAGATCGACAGAGGAAGGAATGTGTGTGGAAAGCCCCGATTGTGGGATGACATAAATTGAATTTTGATGGAGCTTCCAGAGGAAATTCTGGAATAGAAAGTATAGGATGTTGTATTCACAATTGGGATAAGAAGCTAATATCTAGTATAGCATGCCCTATAGGGATTTGAACCAATAATGTAGCAAAATTCATTGCCCTTTTAGAGGGTCTGAAGGCATGCCAGAAGTTAGGTATTGATAAGTTGGAGATAGAAGGAGACTCCTCCATGGTAATCAATGCGATAAGAAAAGAAACCACCCCGAATTAGAAATTAGATGGATTGGTTAATCAGATAATAGAACTATTACATCTCTTTAAGCATTATACTACTAATCACATATTTAGAGAAGGGAATAAGACAACTGATAACTTAGATAATTTAGGAGAAGATGGGGAAAAAAATGGGATAGGATAAATAAAATAATAGTAAATTACTTATGAATAATTAGATCAATAGAACTATGACAAATCATATTTAAAAAATAATCCCTATAGGTATTAGGACTAACAATATAGTAGAAACTTCTAGCCTCTTGGAAGGGCTTAAAGCCTGTGCAGACTAAGTATCAATTAAGTAGAGACAACAAGAGATTATACCATAGTTGTTAAAGCCGATATAGTAGGGGCATCCTCAAATTAGCAAATGGATGGTCTTGAAAACCAAATTATGGAAATTGTTAAAAAATGATAAAGCACTATATGATGAACCATTTTTATAGGGAAGGAAACACTATTGTAGACTTGTTAGGGAATCTAGGGACAGATGGGAATATTTAGGTATAGGTTAAAAATAATATAATATTCTAGGATTAGCTTAATATTATTAAAAATATATAAAGATTAATGTATACTAATAAAAGTATCTTCATAGAATTAAGGTTGGACAATAAATGAAATAGTAACTAAATACAACCACTATAGAGCAACTATTTAGCTAGTAATGATCAATTGAGCATCCTATGACTCTCTAACTAAGAATGTTAATGAATAGCTCTCAGTAAGCCCCCATTAATGACAGTCCTAGAATGAGAATGATAAAGATAAACACGATATTGCTAACAATTATCAAAGTAAATGCTAATTATGCTCTCAAATGCCTTTCTAAGCTCAAATTGCAAGAGGTTCAATGCAATTCTCAGATGTGTGGTTTTTTTAATTATGAAGGAATTAGGCCTTCCTTTTATACATTTTCCAATGGTAGGGGGTGTACTTGTATTTGATCATGATTAAACCTTGGTTGAGTCCTTGGTTCCTCCCTTTGAAGACAATGCAAAGTTTGTGTCCTCAAAGCTTGGGACAAGTAGACAAGATGGATGGTCAAGATTCTCTTTCACTTTGAATGATTGAGATTCAATTTGGCTTGATCCATGTGAATGCCTTTCTTCAAATCTCATTGGTTGATTGAATTTCCTCTCCTTTTGGATTGTTGAGAGTAATTGATATTAATTAATTGATTTAATTGATTTATTTTAGCCATGTACCCCTTGAATGGGTTGAATTTAATTTAATTCAAGACTATATAATTATTTGATTTAATTGTATTTTGATTTGATTACATTTGATAAAAATACTCTCAATTTTGATTTATCTCGAATTAAGACTTGATTTTCATTTTGATTGGCTAATTATGCATTGTGATTCAATTGATTCAATTATGTCCTTGATTTTATTTTATTTGATTTGATTTGCTTTGATTTGATCTTTGTCCATTTTTAGGTGATTACAAATGCCCCTCTTTGAGTTGACGTGTGAAGCATGTCAATTCAAAGAATACTCTGATCTTGCTTGATAATAGGTCATGATTCATTGATGGTGGATCTCTTATGTCATTTGATGTCTTTCAATGGTCGATCCTTGATTTCTGATACAAGATTGATGTAGATATGATCGATATGAAACTCTCAATTGATGTGGTTTTGATGATCATTCTGATATGATTATCATTCTGATGATGGATCCTTGATATAATGTTTGATTTGATGATTGATCCTGATATGATACTTGCTTTGATGATTGATTTTGATGTGATGCCCCATTTGTTTGATTATGAAAATTTTCTTGATAAAAGCTTTCGCTTTGATTTGATGATCGGTCTCTTGATTCAATGATCATGTTACTGCTAATGTTGATCTGATTATTTGATGGTATGCCCCCTCGGGAAATGAATCGAAATGATTTTGGATGATTTGATTGAGATTGGGAAATTTTGATTTATTTCCCGTTATACAAATTTAGAAATGCCCTATCATGAGAGAATTTGATGAGAAAAGATTTGATTGATATGATGTTGTTGATGCTCCAGACAAGTTGATGATGATTTGGTATCGTTTGATATCAATCAAAATCACTTGGTTGATGTTGATGTCAATCTGATAGGATAAGTTGATGGGTTGATATTTCATTCTCAAGATCTAGAGAGACAAAACAATGATTTTCCTTCCTCATGATATAGAGTTAGGAGATTTGATGCACTCAAGATGAGAAAATGGATGATAGGATAACTTGATTGATGTTAGATGAACAATTGGATGATTTGACTGATTGATATTTGATACATCATATGCTTAGATGTTTTCATGATGCAAAATAGGGATTGATAGAAAAGAAGATGATGAACAGGATTAGGTTTCCCCTATTTGATTAGCATGATTGATTATTGATGATGTCCTTGATGAAGCATGAAACATTTTGATGGATCAAACATTTGAAGATGTATCTTGATGATGTTGATGTACCTTTGATGATCAGATTAAACATGATTTTTGATGATAGATACTTCAAGTATTGATGATGTTGATTAGGACTTTGAATATACATGGATGGACATTTGATGATGTAGATTTCAAGACATTTGATGATGTACCATTGATGATATCATTGATCATTTGATGTATCTTGATTTGGTCTTTTGATAATAATAACTCCAGCCCCTTTAGCTTTCCTCTTGCAATTTTGTTTTTGAGCTAAGAAAGGCAAATACATTAAATGCATTTAATCTAAGATTTATGCAGCTAACTGTCATTATTCAGAATTTGGAAGCTTATTTTCATCATTGAGTGTTTTGGAACATGAAATTGGTACAACCATCACTGGTTCAACAATGATGATATGAATACCTCTTTCCTCGGATTTTTTAATTTTAAGTAAACAGACAAAGAATTTGATCCCTTTCATATACAAATGTCCTCGATGATTCTTTGATGATCATGTCATTAGATGGATTCACATACTGTTATAAATCAACATGGTGAGCACTCAAGTAGCAATCAAGAAAATATCATGTCTTCATCATCTCTCATCTAGTCAAAGACTTCATTGATTTGCTAAAAAGACATGATTCTAGAAAATTTAGTAACACTTTGAACATTTTTGCTTTTGTTTGTAAATCCATATTTCAAAAAAATTCATCCACTTTGATCCTTAGTTATGTTTAAGCCTTTTTAGATTTGATTTGATTTGTTTAAGCTTTTTAGATTTTGATTTGATTTGTCAAATGTTTTTGCTTAGATCAAGTATTTGGATGTTTGAAATGTGATATTGATCAATAAGTTCAAGTGTAGCCATTTTCCAATTTTGATACAATAATTTTGAGCCAACTGATGTCTTCTTTACAAAAGCTCATTGAATTTGGATTGGTGTCCCCAGTTTGATTTAGCAAAGATCATGCTTTGTTGGGCAATGCAACTTTTGAGTGTTTACTTAAGATTTGCAATTTTTAGATTTTTTATTTTATTTATTTTTAGATATATATATATATATATATATATATATATATATATATATATATATATATATATATATATATATATATATATATATATATATATATATATATATATATATATATATATTTTTTTTTTTTTTTTGATTTTTAGATTTTTTGGATTTTTTTTGATTTTTAGATATATTTTTTATGTTTTTAGATTTTAGATATTTAGAGATCACTAGTTCTCAAACAATATCACATTGAATTTCCCCAATGTCTAGCAAGGTATAGGACATGAAAGATGAATTTGCAAACTAGTGATTCCCCAATGAATAGGAAATGATGGATGAAGCAAGTGTGTTACCCATAGGACCATCTCTTCAAGATTATCTAAGCTAGGAAAAATAATATCTCAATATAGGCCAATGATATGGTGTTGGATAGCATATGGAATAATGACCTGGTGTCATGAAAATGGTCCAAAGGAATGGACATATCAAGAGACTTTCTTTAACATTTTTTTTTAATTTCTTTTATTTTTCATTTGGATCAAGATCAAGGGATCAATGTGGGTAGGATCACACAATAAAGATAAAGGGGTGGTGAAGGCCATGAGTGAATGGTTTGGGATTATGGGAAGGCTTCTTAGAAATAATGAAGGTGGCTTTAGGATAAGCAAGATCATGATAAGGTAGCATGAACATAACAAGTGAATAGGCTAATGGATAGGATAACTCATGTCAAGATACTTAATGCTCATGGATATGTTCAAGCTTATCAAGATCAAAGGTGAAAGATGTAATACAGATGCAAGTGAGATCAATGGTAGAAAGATAGAGGATATGATAGATGAAACTTACCCCCAAGTGTAGAGTGCAAGAGAGGAATTACGCATGACGCTTGTTTGCCAGGTTTTCATCATGTTACTTGTACAAGATGCCACAATAAGTGGTTTTCACCATAGGATGAATTTCTTTTCTTTTCTTTTTCTTTTTTTCAATTTTTTTTTTCTTTTTTCTCTTTTTTCAATTTTGGATGGACTCAGGCCTCATGCTCTTTGTATACTCCTCAAAAAGGTATGATATGATTAGACAAGGATTCTGAAAGGTATGCTCAAAATGTTGATATGGTGATGGAAAGGTGATATGGTGGATAAGGTAAAGGGTGGCTAAAGATTTATGAAATGGATTGGATAAGGGAAATGGAAGGATAATAAATGAGAGGATAATAAGTCTTTCCATGTGTGGGTGTGAAAAAGGGAATGGAAGGATAATGAATAGAAGGATAATAAGTATTATCAAGATCAACATCGATACACACCTTGAAGGGTAGTGGAATAATGGAGGAAAAATGGGTGAAATAGCTTGGGAATTTGATGTAAGAGAGGATACGGATCTTGGGATACAAGGACTCAAAATGGATGGATGAGATGGAATGTGTTTGCGAGAATGTGGAGTGGAAGCCTTTGGAAGCTTGAATGTCAACTTTGATTTCTCTTTTGTGTGTAAGTCCTTTAAAAGTGACTTGGGAATCCACACTTTCTTTGATTTTTCTTTCCTTTTGGATGCTTTAGAATGCATTTCTTCAATGAGGAATTTAGGAAACCACATTTTCTCTGATTTTTCTTTTTGCTTGATGGACCTTTGTGGTCTCTTGAATATTTCTTTTTTTCTTTCATTCACATGTTGATTAGATGGGACATAGTGCTCTTCATACATAAGTGGATTCTTGGTTTTCTGATTCTTATGTTGCACATTCAAATTTCTTCCAAAGGACTTGGGATTGGTGGATGAATAAGGTTGATATGAATAGTTCATATGGATGGTCTAATATGGAGGATTGACATGGGTGGGTGCTTGGTTTCTCAAGTATGTATGTCTTTGTTGATCTTGATAGGGTATAGGGTAAGTGGACGGTGGGATAAGGATGGTAGGAAAGGTTGATGGAGGGATATAGGGACCCAATATAGATGGAAGATATGAAGGTTTAAACTTTGGAATATAGGGACCAAGGATGGATTTAGAGGATGTAGAAGGATGATGCTTATGTGAAAATGGAGATAAATGAAATGTGGGAGGGATATCAACATCTTTATTTTGAGTTGCATGGCCAAGGCTTTCGTCTTTCAGATTTATCTTTGTACCAATAGGCTTATATGTAGCTTTGATAGGAGTGACTTTGATAGGAGCAATTGAAGCTTGAGGGTATTTATTCTTATGCAATGGATTAGGAAGAATGAGAGAATTTTGAGGTAGATATGGATGCATATGAAAAGTGGATGTTGGGGTACTTTGGTCTTGACAAGGATCTTTTGATAGCCTAGAAAGAATACTTTTCTTTTGATTTTGAATAAGTTCATTAGAGATGGAAGGAATACCTTGATCTTGCTTAGGATATGGGTAGGATATAAGAGGTGAAGGAATATGGGGTGTTTAAGATGGAAGTATATCTTCTTGAAAGAAATGGAAGGGTATGAAGGGTTCATCATGGGATTCTTGGGATATGGGACTTTGGTCAACTATAGGATAAGGAGGGATAATATCTTGATCTTGATCCATAATAATACTTGTTTCTTTGCAATTTTGATTAGTCTCTTGACATGGAGCCACTTCTAAGGACAATGTAGGAGTTTGGATCTGCATGAGGGATTCTTGAAAGGATGATGGCTGTTCATTTGAAATAGGAATGATAGGCATTGTAGCACATGAAGGCTTGGAGTCTATAACTTTTTAAGTATGAAAGAAGTTTGTAGCAAGATGTAGGTTAGCTTGGATCTCTTTTAGAGGTAGCCCTTGAGGGTATACATAGTCATTATGAAAACTATTTATATCTTTGTTTGATGGAAGAATATTGGATAGCTTTGCTTCTATATGAAATGGAGGAATTTGGGAATAGTTGAAAGCTATAAGAGGACCACTACTACACATGTGTTCATAAGTTTGATCTTTTTTGAGAGTAGTATCTTCATTAGATGAGTCATTAGGATTTTCAATTTCAATTATGTCATCATCAATAAGATTTTGGATTTTATGTTTCAACTCCATGCAATCTGAAGTTTCATGCTCATTATGTCTATGATATGCACAATAGTTGCTCAAAAAGATAAAACCACATGAAGTGATTTGAGGCAACATGATGAGATCATTTTCAAGGATTTTTTCCAAAGCTAATTCATAAGATTGTCCCAAAGGAGTAAATGATCCATCCCAAGGATATTTGGATGTATTTTTGTTTCTCAAAGAATTTTCATATGATGAATATTTTTGAGATGAGACTAATTCCTCTTGATTTCCTTGATCAAAGATGAGATTCTCTTGATATCTTGAAATAGGTTCTTCATCAAATATTGGTTTATCATTAGGATATTTTTGATCAAACATAGGGTTTTCATGATATTCTTTTTGATCAAATTTTGAATTATCAAAGATATGACGTTCATGATGTTCTTCTTGATCATAGAGGTAAGGAAACAATGTTCTTAATGAGAATTGGTTGGATAATGTTTCCATTTCTTTTTCCATTTCTTGAATTCTTGTGAATAGAATATTCTTTTAAATTTTTGTTGTTAATTGATTTTTGGATCTTAATGGATGTTTTCTTTTTGTAATCAAAGATCTTCAAGCACAACACAATGATTTTATCAATTATCACAAGAAATTATTCCAAGCAATCTGCCTAAGGTCAAATTTGGCTTTTAAATGGCTCTAATGAGGTAGGATTGCTAATTGATCAAGGATTTAATATGGATTCCGTTCAAAATGGATCTTAAACTTTCATGCCCCAAGTATGTTAAGGGGCTTCCCACACACACAAAAGCATGATTTGGCGCAATCCAAAAGGACTACTAGAGGAAGTTTGAAAAATTTAAAATCCTTTTGTCACACACCCCATTAAGGATGCATGTGTTTCTTTTTATAGTGGGTTGGATTCCCACAGAAAAAGTGAGCGTATCCCACTTTGGGTTGTCCCTCTCATCGGCCTCATTAAGGCACAACTTGGGAGGTGAGCCCACTAATTCTCTAGCATGTTCATTCAAAGTAAGGAAAATGGAATTAAGGTCAAGCTTTTAGGAATTTGGTTCACCAAAAGGTGAAGAACATATCCCTAACTTTTCCTTTGGTTCCCAAACATAATCAATAATGTCCAATTGATTTCACCCACTAACTATAGGGATTCAAGTATTTCTACTCTCTTCCACAAACAAGGGGCTTTGATTCATAGTGTTTGGTTCCTTAATCCTTCTTAATTACTAGATTTTTGAAATGCACCAATGCCACAAGCTAAGGGAAAATATTGACTAGTTGAGGCTTACCTTATTCTTTGTAGCTAACCGAAGTTAGGGGTATTTTTGATTGATTCCATTGTTTTTACCTTACCTTGGCAATAGCTCTTCCCAAGTGTGTTTTTCCCCCAACAAGTTAGTCAACACAACCAATCACAATGAGGGAAACCAAATCGAAATTGAAGAAGAAAAGACTTATGTATTGAACCTTAAGCACCTTATTTGCAAATTTTTAAGGAAAAACTTGAACTAAGGAGTAAAAATCCAATTGAGAGATACAAATTTTGTCTTGTAAGCATCTACAACCTTAATATAATTTTGATATACCTGGTTTTCTTCCTCTTGTGATTCTTCAAGAACTGCTTTAATATGATCAAATTTCTCCTTGATCTTTTTAGCCAATGCTTTTCCCTCTTGATTAAATTTTCTCTTTGGTTTTCTCACCTTTTTATGCCCTGTCATCCTGCAGAATACTGAAAGTCATTTTGCCACAATCAGATTATGAATTTATGCAAAAGCGCTATTTTATTGCTTAAAAGCACAGCTAATCTGATTGAAAGCGCTACTTTAATCTGTTAGTGAAATGCAAAAGTGCACAAATAACTTTCAAAAGTGCTACTAAATTGAGCAAAGGCACTAAAATTATGGCAAAAGCGCTCAGGAAATTGATGAAAGCACCTAGTAGTCAGGAGAAAAGCACTCTTTTAACCCTGCAGAAGCACTGAAAGAAAGGATGACAGAAAATAGAAGTTGCAGAAGCGCTGCAGATCGGTGCAAAGGTGCACAACTTTGTCGCAGAAGTGCTAGAACAGTGATCACAAGCATTGTTTCACCAGGCAAAAGTGTTGCTTAATCTGTCAAAAGTGCTACTTCTTGAAAAATCCAAGAGTTAATCACATGCAAATTTGAAAATAATAATAAATTTTTGTACAGTTATTAAAGTAGAGCATTCTACCCCACGGTGGACGCCATTTTGTATACTAATAAAAGTATCTTCATAGAATTAAGGTTGAACAATAAATGAAATAGTAACTAAATACAACCACAATAGAGAAACTATTTAGTAAATAATGATCAATTGAGCATCCTATGACTCTCTAACTAAGAATGTTAATGAATAGCTCTCAACAAGCCCCCATTAATGATAGTCCTAGAATGAGAATGATAAAGATAAACAAGCTATTGCTAACAATTATCAAAGTAAATGCTAATTATGCTCTCAAATGCCTTTCTAAGTTCAAATTGCAAGAGGTTCAATGCAATTCTCATATGTATGGTTTTTTTAATTATGAAGGAATTAGGCCTTCCTTTTATAGATTTTCCAATGGTAGGGGGTGTAGTTGTATCTGATCATGATTAAACCTTGGTTGAGTCCTTGGTTCCACCCTTTGAAGACAACGCAAAGTTTGTGTCCTCAAAGCTTGGGACAAGTAGACAAGATGGATGGTCAAGATTCTCTTTCACTTTGAGTGATTGAGATTCAATTTGGCTTGATACATGTGAATGCCTTTCTTCAAATCTCATTGGTTGATTGAATTTCCTCTCCTTTTGGGTTGTTGAGAGTAATTGATATTAATTAATTGATTTAACTGATTTATTTTAGCCATGTACCCCTTGAACGGGTTGAATTTAACTTAATTCAAGACTATACAATTATTTGATTTAATTATATTTTGATTTGATTACATTTGATTAAAATGCTCTCAATTTTGATTTATCTCGAATTAAGACTTGATTTTTGTTTTGATTGGCTAATTATGCATTGTGATTCAATTGATTCAATTATGTCCTTGATTTTCTTTGATTTGATCTTTGTCCATTTTTAGGTGATTACAATTAATATAATAAAGAATAAAAATAAAAATTATAATCTTTGGTAGCAGAGAATTTTTAGCTTCTAAAGTCTTATTAATAATCATTTAAGGGATGTTAGTAGTCATAGGCTTTAACATATTTATTGGGGTGCTTTATAGTTTTATCTAACTACTTTTAGGTGGTGGTGAAAAATCAGGCTAACTAAATTAGTATGGAGATCTTAACTTTTGTGAGGATTGAGTTACGAATGTTCCCCCTCAAATTTACTTTTTTTTTCATATTATAGGATAGTCTAAATCCTCTAAGTGATACTATAGAAGGGATATTATACCATAGGGCCATAGGGAAATGGGATGATAAGGCAATAACTTTCATTAAATGAAAATTTATATGGTTTACTTTGCTTGAAACTTTGATCACATCATCTGATCATATATAGCTAAGGCTTAAGTATGTTCCAAGGCAAAACTACTCATAAATATTAGCAGACAGAGATTTCCCGCACGCAAGAAATAGAGTTGATCTAGCAAGGAAATCTTAGAAATAATGGAATGTCAGAGGCACAAAAAGATGACCTTTAACTCAATCAATAAGAGAATCCCTCATTTAAAGGCTTGAGTTTAATCTTATATTGTATGAACATAAACAATAGCTCGAGATGTTCTTTAATTGATGGGTAATACATAGTTGGCTAGCAATTGCATTTAATTCTACAAGTAAGTACTCATTGATTGGAGAGACTATCCTTTAATAGAAAGGGTTAGTAGGCTCTCTAATGCATCATTCTCTCTAAAACCATTTGAAGTTAGAGCTTATCTGACACTGAGCTATGGAGACTCCTATCAAGCTAGGAAGCTCCAATAGGCAGATGGCCTTTGATATAGGAGTCACCCTAGACGGAATAAGGAAACTAGTTGAGGTTAAGAACAAAGTAATATGGAGACCTATCTTGTGGAGCCTAGGTGATCAATTTTTATAATGTAAGGAAAGATTCAGAGCTAACCTTGACAGTCTGGTGATGTTGATTGCCATTGCCATGCATATATTTAATGACCAATCTCAGGTGGCCAAACTTTATCAACATATTTTTATTAAGGATATTCTGGTAGACTTGGACATGGTCATGGTTAACATTAGATACAATCTCATGATCTCAAGGATAGGGAACTATGAAATGTTAATGATTAGGAATAGGCTAGTTACTACCTACTTGATCATTTACTCTGAAGACCTTGACAGGTTCTGGGTGGAAAGACCAGTCTACCAGCGAAATTTAGAATTTTTGATGCACTTTTTCCAAATCCAAAAGCCCTCACACAAGGACTGGCTAGAGGTCTACATAGTGGAAGAGGGAATGAATGAGGATCCTAACTCAGTGAAAGATTTGGAAGACCTATGAGAATGCATTAGGATAAATGAGTGAACAACATATATAGTTTTTAGGCTTTGCCTTTTGGAAGCTAGTCTTGTATGGCCAAATATAGTATTTGACCTTATCTTTACTCAGAAACTTTATAACAGGTAGCCTCGATTAGTATTAATAGCATGTTCAAAAAACTTATTAGGATATTTTGGACTTAAAGAACAACACTTTATATATGTGTTTTGGTTTGCTTTAATTGATATAAACTCTATCCTAATTAACAAGTTGTATGGTTTTCTTGGATTCATAAGTAATTATACACACACACACACACACACACACACACACACACACACGACCTCCCTAAAGAGACATATAGCTATGTATATTTATATATTGGTTTCCATTTTTCTTCCATATTAAAAGAGATATGTTTCAATTATCAATTCACAAATGTACTTATAAGTCTCCTGCATATAAAATCAATTGTTTAGAGTACTTTAGATAGGGTTTTTTCATACTTCTTTCCTGAATGAAATTCCTTGGAGGAGCTTCCCTTTTTAAAAATTTTTGATATTATGGATCTCACATAATATTCCAACCATCTCTGATTATATAGGCAAGGTAAGGTATACATCTTGGTTTCTTTTTGTTTATTACAAGGTTCCTTTTTCTAGTCTAGTTTTTTCTAGTTTTGGGTTACCTATGGATATTATCTCTTATTAGGTGTTGCTTTTTCCTCTAGATTTACTTAACTTTCTTTGGTTTTTGAGGAATCATTAATTTCCTCTTAAGCTTCTTTCATTTTCTTCAGCCTTTTTCTCCTTAGTCTTTGCCTCTACCTTTTTTCTCTTCTCTGCTCTGACTTTTTGTCCTTTTCCCATATTGGCCTCTCTTTTTTGAGGGCTTGTTTTGGGCCTCTCAATGTATGTATGCCTTTATTTTTTCTTTCCTATTTTGGGTTTGGTCAGGGTTGGTTATGTTCCTCCTCCTTACCTCTCCCCTTTTCTTGGGTTCCCTTGTTTCTCTTGTTGTGGTATGTTTTCCTATTGTTGTGTGTTTGCTTTGTTTTGGTGTCGTAGGGGTTGCTTCTGCCTGTAGGTTTGTTGGGGGGTTTTTTTTCTCTTTTCTCCTCCGGGATCTCCCTTTCCTATTTTCTTCCTTGCCCAATCCCTTTCATCCCTTGCCTTGGCTTCTTTATTTCAGTTTCTCTATTTGGGCCTTGGTCTAACCCTCTCTTCCCCTTGGTCTTTTTGTTGTCTCTATTCTTGTCCTCTTTTATTTCTTCTCTGTATCTATTTTGATGATCTTCATGCTACTTTGAAGTTTTTGGTTCTATAGGCTTCTCAGGATTTAGTCTATTTTTGATATTATGCTTAGACTTATATGGTTATAATCCTCCTTGTCATCTTTTTAAATCTCTATTAGATGGATGTTAGTAGCCCTAATCTTAGTTACGTTTGGCTTAGGAATGTTACAAAATTTTGATTTAGGATATATGGTTACTATCATCTAATTCACAATGGTAGTTCTTTATGTATTTTAGAGTTTGGTTCTTTGGTTATAGTTATGGTATATTAGTCTACATGGAAAAGTGATACTCATTTCTTATTAAGACCTCATTTTTCTACTTGACAGATATGGCCAAAAAGAAGGTTTTAAATCATTTTTTTCTCATTTATTAGATCTATTGAGCTTATATAATTTCCTACTATGGGGGGAAGATATACTAACTATGGTGCTACAGGATACAAGGTAAGCTAACTGTTATGATTTATTAGCTAACATTGGTAGCTAGAGTGGTTGGATAGTTTTAGTTTCTAGGGGATCTAAGGACCTTGCAAGTAATTGAGGGGATTTGGAGCAATGATGCACAAATTAGAAATAGGAAACAAGAAATGTTGGATCTTATATATGTAGCGAGCTAGTCGTATTGGCCTAAATTGTACAAGTAATAGGAATGTAATGCAATTGGAATTGAAATCAGAACACTATGTAGTTGTAATCTATAAATAATCCATATGATATGGATCAAATTATTGTAACATTAAGCCACAAAAGAATAAATGGCTTGATGAACTCTCTTGCAACAAGAATGGTAGTTGTGAAGTTTTTCAAACTGGTACATGAGGACCCCTTGTCCTCATTTGTCACTAACCCACATAAGAAAGTGGGATATGTAAACTATTAATGAATAGGATTTATTTTAAAGTCTTGGGCTAGATCAGAGGTTTTCTTCACTCCGTTCTTTCCTACCAGTGCCCGCACTAAACGAAGGTGTACATTTCAAATTTTATTAATAAAATAAACTTGAGGCCTTGGCCGATTATCCAAAAATAAATAAAAATAATCGTATTATTTAATTAAAAATATTCTTCATTATTTTTATTGCCACAATTAAGTGATAATTCTAATTACTTAACCATGTCTTCTAAAATTAAATAAATCACCAATTTATTTAATTTTTCATTCCCCCAATACAAACTAATTCTTCTAAAAATAAACAAATTACTTAATTTATTTATTCCTCACATGCAGAATAAATAAAATTTTAAATTTATTTAATGCTAATTATTCCTCTAGTTCCACCTCTTTTAATTGTCATTGACTAACAATCCTTCTTTTCATTCAATTTAGTATGACTCATCAACCAATTTAGTTTTCTCAATCATGTAGTCAATCTTTTGTATCTAGTTCACTATCTAATATATCTAGTTTACTTCCAATCAATTTAGTTAACTATTCAATCTATTTTGTCGTGAAACCTCTAAACTATCAATTTGTTAGAGTCTTCTAATCAATCAAGTCATTCATCTAATCAATCAAGACCATATATCTATTCAATCAATCTCAATTATCTGTACAATCAACTTGGCCCTAATTGAAGTCTAGAATTCTATATAATGAGGCTTAATTCTCATAATTCTACAACCACAATCTTGAATTTTCATGATGTCACATTTGAGAAAATTTGAGAGTCTATACTGTATTGGGAAGGAGAGAGCCAAGGGAAATCAAATTTATTGGTTTGCATTTTAATTTTGATTGATTATTCATTATGTGATGCATTCAATTTTTTTCTCTCTCTTGAATAGGAGTTAAAATTTTCATTAATCTAGATCTCTTGTGGTTAGATCTAACTCAGATAGTTTCAGATTGATAATTTTACCCCCTATGACATTTGGCGAACCCTACATGAAACACTTGGTGTTTCTAGTTTTTTGTTTATGTGTAGCTACAAGAGCATTCGATGCAATCGTGATCTATTCATTATAATTGCATGTTTAAATGTCACAACTATTTTTTACTAGCTATAATTATTCAATATTTTTTGATTATATTGTGGTTGCTATATTTACTGTTTGCAGGTTTATTTACCACAACCATGGATCTAAGACATAATTCCATGTTTATAGTATGTTGTTTCTTTTTATTGATGTCTTATTCTTATATTTTTTGACTATATTTTAGTTTTATGTGCAGGATCATCCAATGTAATTTCCAAGTAAATAATGCATCTAAACTACAAACAATACAACCATATTGTTTAAATGATGCATCTATAGTAAATAGAGCTGCTATTTCTTTCAAAACAACACAATCACCTGAGACAAATGCCCAAAAACAAAAAGTATAAGAAAGCCAAATTGAGTTATCCTCTCGAATAAAAAAGAAGAAAGAAAGAAAGTCAGATCAACCAATATATCAGACATGCAGTAGAAGCTGAAGAACATCAAAAAAATATAGAATTTCAAGAGGTCTTCAATAATTATTTTTGAAGGGTATTAGCTTATTATGAGAAATATAATTTGGTGATCAATATAAGTAATCTCCATTCAGATGACTTTTGATTTCTAGATCTAGGGATTTTTGTTACTAATATCTGATTTGCATCATGTGGCATGGAAGCAACTTCTATTTGTCTTAGAACAATTCACATTTCATTTTTGGCTTAGAATAAACTTTTTTATTAAAGCAACTCTTATTTGTCTTAAAACAATTCACATTTCATTTTTGGGCTTAAAATTAACTTTTTATTTTCTGTCTATTATTTAGAGTAAATAATATTTTGATTTGGGACTTAATAATTGAACTTCTTGTTTGGTGTGTTTGGTGCACTTTCACGCTTTGTTTAAGATAGATACCCTTTTTATTTTATTAGAGAGGCTTTCTTGGGGATTTCATCACCATATGGTACAACCTTAAAGTGATAAATCCCCCCAGTTGCTATACAAATAAGACTGTAAGTGAACTTTGGTTTTACTCTAGTTATCTCAAGCTCAGTGTATCATTGATAGCTTAGATCGAGTGAACATACCTAAGGAGATAATGTGGTTGACTAGAGAATTAAGTGTCTCACATGTGCATCCTGTTATTGGATAGTGCCACAAATATTACTAAACACCATTTGTTGTAGATTCAACAATCCCTTCAACTTGTTGACATGGGGTTTGTGATACATGCAACCTGAAGACACCCCTCATGTATCCCTCTTTTTGAGACAAGAAATTTATTGAGATATTTAAATTTTAATAAATTTGAAGCTTCGTATTCCCTAGAAGTGAGTTAATTGTAATATTTTATTATAAAGGGGATTAAACAAGGAGAGTCCTTGACTTAACCATAGGTTGTACTTGTCTATTTTTATTTATCATCATAACAAATATATTGTTTGTTGCATGTTTGTTATCATCAAAATTTGACACAAGACACAAAATTGAAACTACACAGATCATCAAACACATTTGACAGAACACTGCTATACAATTGAACATCCTTAAATGTAATTATCATATCTGTGCTCCACAATTGTCTTTCTTTTCTACACATATTATAGTAATTTGATTCATTTTACATAACCATGCATCACAATTGCTACTATCCTACTACATAATTACCAATATTTGAGATGCATTCACCATAATCATTCAACGTAATTGCCTGATAAATTTTCAATCTGCATCAGACCAAAATTTAGGTTTCTTGATTAGTCCTTAACCTTTGTTCAAATTTATTTGATCCTATAATTGGAATTTGAAACTACATATTCATTTAAGAATCCATGCATGTTTAGCATATCCTTTCATATAGAAAACCATACCCTTGCATGTTTAGCATATCCTTGCATATAGAAAGTCATACCCTTGCATATTTAACATATCCTTTCATTTAGGAACCACACCTTTGCATTGTACTCATATTTAGGGCTCTTATTTTGTATTACCTTAATAGTCTCCAAAGCCCAAGAAAATCATAAAAATATAGGTCGTGTTCCCTAAGGTTGAATATTATACCTTAACAATTAGCTGTTTGAAACTAGTAAGCATATCTTTTGGAAATCCCCATAGTGATCCTTAGAACAATCTTAACCTCCTCAAAGTCAATTATCATCTTGGAACAAACAAAACCCTACCAAATTGTCCTTTTTGTCCTAAACTTGAGGTTAAGAAAAAAAACTCTGATCACTTGGGATTTTCCTAGAAATATTGCTTTCAAAAATTTTCTCAAGGTTACCTTTTCCATACATTAGGCATCATTTTAGTCTCATACCTAATTCACATAGTCGTCATATTGCATCCCAAAAATCCAAAAATTAAAATTTTTAAGTCTCATATAGTTGTTAATTACCTTTCTGCATATTGCATCCAAAAAATCCAATTTTTTTTAATAGTTATACCTTATCTTTCATAATTATTGTTTACCCAAGGGATTTAAGATAATTTTTGCATTTATCCATGCCAATTACTTGGTCATCCAAGGAAAAAGGATAGATGGATCCTAATATAGACCCAAATTCCAATCCTACTAGTGAAATACACTTTTCATCTTTTCAACCTACTGGAGGTTGGACATTACCCCCCCCCCCCCCCCCCTCCAACCCCAAAAAGAACAATTTTCACTAAAAAATGTTAGGACACACTATACACCTGAAGAAGTAAAAAATGCTTTACAAGACCCTATGATTTTGAAAGTCATGGAATAACTATTTTCTACTGACCCTAATTGATACTTTACTTGCTTTCTCAAAATGAGGCCAAACTCCCAATAGAATTTGATATGTTTTCCATTGTGGAAAGTACACAATCAACCCAAAAATTATCAATAGAGATTGCCCAAACATCATCATCCTTAGAAATTTCTTTGACCATACATTCTGGAAATATGTCTCACAACACAACCTAAGTCATGACATCCTTCACTTCATTTAATAACCCCCTCTTTGCTAGCAATTTTCCAACAACTATTGGTACCTCAAATGCGAGTCTACCTTGAACCACATTGCAAACTAATCTCACAATCAATCCTCAAACTATGAAAAAAATTTCATCTAGCATAGTAACACTACCTAATCAAACAAACATGCCCAATCAAGGACTGCATTTAATTCTTCAAGGGGCCCCTTCCAAATAGCCTTTGGTTAATCAAAATCCTATAAATCAAGGGGTACAATCCAACCTCTTGGATTAAAACATGGCAATTGGGAATAATCATTTCACATATTTTATGCTACCCCAAGTTTTGGTGTCATCTTATGCACCTATATCCAATGAAAACCTCATATATTAACCTATGTACAAGCATGCACCATTTTATCATAGTGGGAACCCCTTTATTCACCAAAATACAACACAAGCCCCACTTACACTTACTGAAATATTGACACAAAAAGTAAAAAACATTCAACAAAAAGTGACAAACCTTTATAATGGGTCACCATAAAGAACATACTCATTGAAATATATTTTCCCTTATCCCTCTGATAAGATACTATACATGCCACCTTTTCTGGCTAACTTTGAAACACCAAAATTTAATAAATATAAGGAAACATGCAATCCACATGACCATATCAAATAATTTATTATAGTGTGTATAGAGGTGGATCAAAATGACACCTATCTAATGAGACTATTTACACAAAGTCTTAGTGGGCATGTCATGGAGTGGTTCTTTAGACTACCTCCAGGTATAAGATCTTGGAATGAACTGGCAAAAAATTTCATTTCCCACTACTCTCACAACATCATCACTAAGGTTACACTAATGATATTTGTAACACCAAAAAAATGGTTAAATATTTTCCTCTTTCCTAGAACATTGAGGAAATCATTTCTAAAGTCTCCTTTCACATACCAACCAAAGAGATGATCTAGATGTTTATCGAGAGTTGCCAACTAGATACAATGTGCAACCTAAATTCATAATGCATTGACACATTTGAGGAATTTGTTGAGTAAGGATTGAAAGTTGGGACATCTCTTACTTTGAAAGGTGTAATTAAGAAATAAACCAATACCACTACATCTTACAATAAATCAAAGTATTTTTCTAAAAAGAAAAATGTCACCAATGATGTATAGTTGATGCCAAAGTTGGACAACTAGTGTTGTTCCTCCAGGGGACATAAAACATACCTAATAACAACAAAACTATACCTCAAAGAGATAATCCATCACCAAAAAATACCAATGACCAACAATATTCTACAATATGGTCAAACCCAAGAAGAAATTATACTCTTGCAAAAACTCTTGAGATAGTTTTGAGAGGACTTATCCAATCAAATGACATAAACTTGCCAACCATTCAACATTATGAGCCAAGTCCTTTTAAGATCACATGGTGGAATGAAAATGATTTATGTGATTACCACTGTACTAAGGGACACAAGACTACTAATTATTTCCAACAAAATAATATTGTCCAAGACTTGATTAAATGTAGTGAAATAGAAGTTGTTAATAACTTTGGCACAACTAATACATATCACATGATATTTAAGAACCTGTTATAGGATCATGAAAAAGGAAAAACTTCTTCATTCAGACAAAACAACAAAGCTAACTATACCTATGCCAATTCTAATCCCAATCTTACCATAAACAATATCATAGTTACAGGTCCCAATTTTGAGTGTATTTTTACCACTTGCAAAACTAAAATCATGGTCAACAAAGCCCCATCCAAGTCATCAGTAGCCCCTAAGCTCTCCTCAGTGGATGTGCATACTTCCCTTTTGAAATATCATATAAAATTTTTCCTTTTGAAGCCCACAACTTTTGCTATACACCTCATTTTTATGATTCGTTCATTCCATTGGATTCCTGGTCATTTTTTCAACAGATTGATCTCATTTCCATATTTTTTGCTCAATTTTTTCAGGGGCATCATATTACCTAGTCACTACCGCGATCTTGCTATGGAATGTCGGGGCATAATTTTGGTTAATTACTCTTTGAACAACACCTAAAAATGCATTGTCCCAAAGATGGGCCAAATGTAGGCACTAAAAATTGTCTTGTAGCCTACGTGCAACAATTTTGCTAATTTTTGTTTTAATTAATTAAATAATTTTATTATTTAATTAATTTATGTCTTTCTTCTTATTTATAATTTAAAATTCATCATTTCCCTCCAATTCTAATAATTGAATAATTTTAATTAATTATTTAGTTTCTAATTAATATTCTTTTTAGATTGTCTTAATTATTCTTTTGAAAATTAATTATATAGTTGTTATTATTTAATTAATCTATTTTCTTCAATTTAATTAAATAATTGCATTATTTAATTAAAAATGTTCCTCATTGTTTTTATCACTACAATTAAGTGATAATTCAAATTACTTAACAGTTTCTTCTAAAATTAAATAAATCACCAATTTATTTAATTTTCCATTTCCCCAATGCAAACTAATTCTTCTCAAAATAAATAAACAACTTAATTTATTTATTCCTCACATACATAATTAAATAAAAAAAATGAATTTATTTAATGCTGATTATTCCTCAAATTCCACCTCTTTTAGGTATCACTAACTATCAGTCCTTCTTCCCATTCAATTTAGTATGACTCATCAATCAATTCAGTTTTATCAATCATGTATTCAATCTTCTATCCAATCTATCTAGTTCACTATCTAATCTATCCAGTCTACTTCAAATCAATTGAGTTAACTATTCAATCTATTATGTCATGCAACCTTTATACTATCAATTTGTCATAGTCTTCTAATCAATTAAGTCAGTCATCTATTCAATCAAGATCAATCATCTATTCAACTAATCTCAGCTATCTATCTAGTCAACAACCTTGATTGAAATCCAAAATTCTATATAATGAGGCTTAATTATCATAACTCTACAACCACAATCTTGAATTAGATCATGCTGTCACACTTGAGCAAATCTGAGATCGTATATTGTATTGAGAATGAGAGAGCCAAGGGAGAGTTGATTTATTGGTTTGCATTGTGATTTTGATTGATTATTTATTATGTGATGCATTCAATTATTTGTTTATTTCTCTCTTGAACAGGAGTTAGAATTTGCATTAATCTCTAGATCTTTTGTGGTTAGATCTAACTTAGATTGTTTTAGTTTGATAGTTTTACCCCCTATGACAATATGTATACACACATATATTTACATATGCATATTACAAACATTGAAAAACTATCCAAATACATACACATACTTGTAAAGAGTACATGTATGATGCTATTAACAATGAAAATTTTAATATACTTAAAAAAATGATAAGACATAGAAGATAAAGATGTAACTATGACATGATTAAGGAAATGATAACGATATCATTTCAAATTTTGGATTGCTATTTTAATAGCTAACTTAAGCTAGTATAATTTATATGCCTCTAAATAATGCATACACTAGATATAAACATATTAATAGTTGTTTGATTTATGAAAACATAAATTAAATAGTATCTAAATGTTGCATCAAAAAAATGACAATGTTGTTCTTTCTAAATTTGGATTGCTATGGTTATTAATAATTGACTAAAAATAGTATAATTTGTAAGCATCCAAATAATGTACACACTAAATGCATACATATTAATAGTAGTTTGATTTATGAAAACATTAATCAAATAGTATCTTGAGGTACCAACCTAACTCAGTACCCTTTAATCAAGAATGTTTAGAGGTCACCTTTATAATCTCTAATTTTTGTAGATGATATTAAGTGAAAATAGAGAGAATTTGTAATGAAAATAACATTAGAAATTCTCTCTTATAAAAGAATTTGAATGTAGAAAATGAATGCATTAATTTGTGGCTGTTTATTTTGAAATTTTAATAAATGTGGGAAAGAATTAGTCATTTCATATTGCACTTGCTTTCCATTTACCTAGTTTTCTATTTGATTTTGTATTTGTTTATTGGGGAGTCTTACACTATTCACTATATGTGTAGGTACCACTTGGAGTTGGAGTACATGAATGAAGATGTGAGAGGATATATGAGAGAATGTGCAATTGAGAGCACATCAAGTTCATAGTTTTTTCTTTTATTGTAACGTAGTAGGCACCAATAGTTGTGCATTATGTACTTAAATAAATATATTATAAGTTTTAGGCCACTTACATGTGGTGGAACTTGTAAACATGTGTTTTTTTAAATAAAATTTTATGTGAATTTATGCATCTTAGAATGTGTTAGAAACATAAATGCACCAATAGTTATTTACTTCTATTGTTTAGTTACACATAATATAGTGAACAACTATTGGTGTATGATGCAATTATTAATTGAACCATTTGTTTAGTAATTATTGGCTAAAATATGAAAGTTTATTAGGGGGCTAGGTGTGTGTGGAGTGCATGATTATTAGAACATGCTCAACTACATGTAGTCTTCCCCTAGGTTAAATAAAATTTCAAAGTGGTTGGAGGGGAAAATCGATCATTTAATTAATGATTGTTCTAGTGATAATAAAAATTAAAGGCTTTGTTATAGATAAATTATAGGAGTCTATGCGGGGAATACATAAGAAAGAAAGAAGAAGTATTATTTTGATAAAATTAACTTCATTTACGATCCTCAACAAAAGACTATTATAGGAGCAAATATTCTTCAGAGAATAAATATTCTTATTGTTTAATAAAGTATAATCCAACATTGCCTTCAAGGTGAATTAGATATAGAGATGAGGACAAAAGAAGAATGGGTTAACAAGAGAGGTTAAATACTCATGATTATGGTTTTGTATTCCCTCCTTTGTGGGTTGACAAGACATCAAGTGGTTTGGAGTGAGCATGCACAATAAATGGACACATGTCTAGGTAGATCCATTGAATTTCAAATAAGACATTTATTTGTGCATCTACAAGGAGTAACATGCACATGTGTCAACTAATTGATGAAGGGTGCTCCCCTTAATACCACAAACACATAACATAAATAGAGAAACAACAACAATAATATGCAAGAACAGAAAATTGGCTTCTTATTATTTCCACAAATGTGGAATTACAAACTTTCAGAATTACAATATGCAAAGCCACATGGGCATTCCCTTACAATATTCTGTAGGACAAAGCCTCAAACTATTACCCAAATCTACTACCCAGAACTATTTTGAACTGCCTAAGACAATAATACGGCCTTCCTTATATAGGCAATTTCCACCGCCCGAGAAGGTTCCAGAAATTTAGCCCTAAGGGCCGACCAAACTTAGAATTATTTTATTTTTCAATTTATTACATCAAAGTCGGCTCAAAATAACTTTTGAAACCCGAACAAAAATTTTGAAGGAAAATTATTTTCTGCCATTTCAGGTGACTCGACTTCCGGAGACCATAAGTCATCACCAATTGACCCGATTGACTATTATAACCCCATTTTAGAAACGCCACGAAGCGCTCTACAGGCCTAATTGGCACAAGCGCCCGTCATCGATATTTTTGACCTCATCCGGGGCCTCTAAAGCCTTCAAAACTGAGTTCAAAGTTTCTGTACCCTGCTGCCAATATCGAAAATCTTTAATATCTTCAAAACTACACCTGATCTAGCCATGAAACTTTGCTGGCAGACTTATATGACCAAAATGAACCTTTAAGAAAGAAATCAGATCATTCTAAGCACATACGAAAATTACCAAAAATAGTAACTTTCCATAAATAGCAGCTCTGCACAAAATAACCCTTATTGAATATAAAAATAGAAATATATATATTCTTTTTTGGCTGATGCAAGATTGCTCTTACACCCAGGATGCTCCTGCATCAGACACCCAGGGTAATTTGAGAAGTGACCCTGTCACGACTCAGGTGTGCAGAGGAAAACTAAGATGGCTAACCTCCTCCTCTGTCAGCCATGACGAATCTTCAACAGGTCATCCTTTCCACTTGACCAGATATTCTTCATATGTCCTGTTCCTTGTGCTTCTGCCAACATGACTGTCCAGTATATCTTCGATCTCCTTAGTGTCTGAACTAGTTGTTGGAATACTCCACTGTGCTGCTGTGATCTCATCTTCAACACCTCCTTCATGATACTCTGTCAGATCTGAAATGTTAAACACTGGTGAAATATTTAGCTTTGTAGGCAATTCTACCTCATATGCATTTTCTGAATCATGCTTCTTCAGTATCTTACATGGCCCAAACTTCTTCATTTTCAACTTGTTATATGTACCAACCGGAAACCGCTCCTTCCACAAATGAACCATGACTTCATCTCCAACCTGAAATTCCTTATGCCTCCTTTTCACATCTGCCTTAGCCTTATACTGTGCGTTCATCTTGGTAATATGCTTCCTCACCTCCCCATGGATGTTCTTCAAGTGTTCTGCAAAATCCTCAGCTTCAGCACTACTTATTTCTCCTTTATCTATCTTCCTCAATTCAGATGCATTTCTTGGACTACTTCCATATACAATCTAGAATGGTGATTTACCAGTGCTCCTGTTGACAGAATTATTGTATGCAAATTCCACCTGTGGTAAAATCAAATCCCATCTTGTTGGCTTATCTCCAACCAAACATCTCAGCAAATTTCCTAAACTTCTATTCACCACCTCTGTCTGTCCATCAGTCTGTGGATGATGTGATGAACTGAACTTCAAATCTGTCTTTAACTTCTTCCACAATGTACGCCAGAAATATCCAACAAACTTAGTGTCTCGATCTGAAACTATGGTCTTTGGCAAACCATGAAGTCTCACTACTTCTCTGAAAAATAATTCTACTACATGAACAACATCATTAGTCTTCTTGCAGGGAATGAAATGTGCCATCTTTGAAAATCTGTCAACCACCACAAAAATTGAATCATGTCCCTGCTGTGTCTTTGGTAAACCAAGAACAAAGTCCATACTGATATCCTCCCAAAGCTTCTCTGGTACAGGTAATGGCTGATACAACCCTGTATTTTACTTCACTCCTTTCGCTATCTGACATACTTTGCAACTCTGTACAAACTTCTTCACATCTTGCTGCAATTATGGCCAATAATAATTCTCACCAACCAAAGCAAGGGTTTTATCATGACCAAAATGTCTAGCCAATCCTCCGCTATGCTTCTCCTTGATGAGATTCTCCCTCATAAAACTTCGTGGAATGCACAATTGACTCCTTTTGAATAGCATATCATCCTGGATGATGAAATCCAACCATTTCGTCCTGTCTAGAGTAACAGGTTCTGTACAAGCTTTTCAAGCTTCACCAAAATCAGGATCCTCTGGATATAAATTCTTGAGTTCCTTGAACCCAACCACTTCAATCTGCATTTCTATCAGCAATAGTTGCCTTCTGCTAAGAGCATCTGCAACCCTGTTAGACTTTCCACTTCTGTGTTTCAAAACAAATGTATAACTCTGCAAAAATTCAACCCATTTCAAATGCCTTTGATTCAATTTTGCTTGACTATTCAAATATTGCAAAGCTTGATGATCAGTATACAAAACAAACTCCTTAGGAAGCAGATAATGTCTCCACTTCTTTAATGCCTCAACTATAGCATAAAATTCCTGGTCATAAATAGAATATTTCCTCTTGGCATCATTTAACTTCTCACTAAAATAAGCAACAGGTTTACCTTCTTGGCTCATAACAGCTCCTACTGCAGTACCACTAGCATCAAAATCTACTTGAAACACCTTATTAAAATTTGGAAGTGCTAAAACATGTTATTTTGTAACTTTTTGTTTCAACAATTGAAAACTCTTTTCTGCCCCATTAGTCCACTTAAACTCTTTTCTCTCCCCTCTCATTGTTTCAGTCAAGGGACCATAAATACTGCTAAAAATTTTGATAAATTTTCTGTAAAAACTACCTAGACAATGAAAAGATCTTACCTCAGTAGCACTCCTTGGAGTAGGCCATTCAAGGATAGCTTGTACCTTCTCTGGGTCCATTTTTAGACCTTCTCCTAAAACTACAAACCCCAAATACACTAACTCTTTCTTCACAAAACTGCACTTCTTCAAATTAATCAACAATTTTTCTTATCTCAACTTCTCAAATACCATACGAATATGCATCATATGCTCATCCAATGTCTTACTAAAGATCAAAATGTCATCTATATAAACAATGACAAACTTACCCAGAAATTCTTTCAGAACCTCATTCATGAGCCGCATGAAATTGCTCGATGCATTGGTTAGCCCAAAAGGTATGACTAACCACTCATATAGTCCTTCCTTTGTCTTGAAGGCAGTCTTCCATTCATCTCCTTCTCTGATCGGAATCTGATGATATCCACTCTTCAGATCTATCTTTGAGAAATACACAGCTCCACTCAAACAGTCCATAATATCATCCATTCGTGGCAATGGAAACCTGTACTTGATTGTGATCTTGTTTATTGCCTTAGAATCTGTACACATCCTCCATTCTCCATTTTTCTTTGGTGCTAATATCGCTGGTACACCATAGGGACTCAAACTCTCATGGATTAATCCTTTCTGTAACAGTTCATGTACTTGTCTGTTCAACTCCTCACTTTCTGCAGGTGTCATTCTGTGTGCTGCCTTATTGGGCAAACTCGCTCTTGGGATCAAGTCCATTTGATGACTGATCTTTCTGATTGGTGGTAATCCATCAGGCACGTTATCAGATACAATATCCTGAAACTCATTCAACAAATCTGCAACTTGTACGGGAACATCTTCTACTTCCTTTTTACCAGCTTTTGGAATTAAAGCAAAACATACATGCTCATGCCTCATACCATCTAGAAAATTTCTTCCATCAACAAAAGTTATCCTTGCATTACCACATACCTTTTGCTTCAGTCTCCTTCAATGGTTTCAGCTTATGTCGCAATCCATCCTTTGTTAGGGAATAGGTATTCGCACGACCATCATGTACAACACATTTGTCAAACTGCCACAGTCTACCCAACAACATATGACATGCATCCATAGATATGATATCACACAATACCTCATCTTGGTATCCGCCAATTTTAAACTTCACCAGGCATTGTTCATTGACCATGACCTTGTGGTCATCCTGTACCTAGGCAATCTGATATGGATGTGGGTGTTTCTGTCTTTTGAGCTTCAACTTTGTCACCATCTTTTCTGACACCAAATTGTCAGTGCTTCCACTATCAATAATCACATCACAACATTTACCTTCACACTTGCACCTGGTGCGAAATAGGCTCTTCCTTTGCTCAGGTTCACTCTCACCACTCAACAGGACTCTTCTGTTAATCAACGTTTCTCCTCTTTCAGCATCTTCAGAATTTGATGATCTGACATCTTCATCTACATGTGCAACTCTGGCTTGGCCTTCATTTCTCCTGTCTGTTTTGCCTTGGCGCTGAGGACATTCAAATGCCCTATGAACTTCTTCTCCACAGTGAAAACATGTTCTACGGAAGCCACCTCTTCCAGATCCTTGTCCTCTTCCTCTGCCTCTCTGATCTCTATTCTTCTGATCTTGAAAGCGGTTGGAATAATTTCCTCGCTGATTCTGACTGCAACTGGCCTCATCCTTCTTTTTCGGATCTTCATTTCGGCTACCATATGACCGTCCACCAGATCGTCCACCGTGACCTCTTCTGTTTTGTCTACTCTCAAACTTCTTGTTCAGCTTTTCCTCTACTTTTAGGGCAAACTGGTATGCCTCTTCAATACTGTTCATTCAAACTAGATTCAGCTTCTCCTGAATGCTTGGCCTTAACCCATTAAGGTATCGGGCAACTTTCTCCTTATCAGCTTCTGCATGGCCTGTTCTGATGAGGAGTCGATAGAACTCCTCTGTATACTCTTGAACAGATCTTCCTGCTTGCTTCAAACTTTGCATTTTCTTTAGTAGGTCAAGCTCATAATAAATAGGAATGAACTGTCGCTTCAATTTATCCACCATCCGATCCCATCTTGTGATTTTATTTTTCCCTCTTCTATTTCGCTCCAATTGAATTTCTTGCCACCAGATCTTTGCATGACCTTTCAATCTGGCCTTCGCAAATTTGACCCTATCAGGATCTTCAACATCTTCATACTCAAAATATTCCTCGCATTCATTGATCCAGTCGATCAATTCTTCTGGGTTAAGATTTCTAGAAAATGTAGGAACCTCAATCTTAGGTCTTTTCCCAATCTTGGAAATCATCCGAAAAAGTCTTTCTTCCTCCTGGTTCACAATTTCAGCTTCTCCTTCTTGATATTCTTCTTCGGCTTCATCCTTGCTTTCATCTCTGACATTAAGATTCATTCCTCTGTGAATCTCTTCTGGCAATGCTCGCACTTGTCTCTGCAGCTCTCTAACCTCAGGTGTCACAGCACCAGCTTTTCCGCCACGTTCTCTTCGTGGAGGCATTTTCACGATGTGCGCTGAAACCCTAACCACGGTCCTGGTGCAAACTGCCTCACAGTCGGTGATCTGTTTACATACTCAAGAAAACTTGCTCTGATACCACTTGATGAAGGGTGCTCCCATTAATACCACAAACACAACAGAAATAGAGAAACAACAACAATAATATGCAAGAACAAAAAATTGGCTTCTTATTATCTCCACAAATGTGGAATTACAAACTTTCAGAATTACAATATGCAAAGCCACATGGGCATTCCCTTACAATATTTTGTATGACAAAGTCTCGAACTATTACCCAGATCTACTACCCAGAACTATTCTGAACTGCCTAAGATAATAATACAACCTTCCTTATATAGGTAATTTCCACCGCTTGAGAAGGTTCCAGAAATTTAGCCCTATGGGCCGACCAAACTTAGAATTATTTTATTTTTCAATTTATTACATCAAAGTCAGCTCAAAATAACTTTTGAAACCCGAACAAAAATTATGAAGGAAAATTATTTTCTTCCATTTCAGGTGACTCGACTTTCGAAGACCATAAGTCATCACCAGTTGACCCGATTGACTATTATAACCCCATTTCAGAAACGCTATGAAGCGCTCTACAAGCTTGATGGGCGCAAGCGCCCGTCACCCATATTTTTGACCTCATCCGGGGCCTCTAAAGCCTTCAAAACTGAGTTCGAAGTTTTTGTACCCTGCTGCCAATACCAAAAATCTTCAATATCTTCAAAACTACACCTGATCTAGCCATGAAACTTTGCTGGCAGACTTATATGACCAAAATGAACCTCTAAGAAAGAAATCAGATCATTCTGAGCATATACGAAAATTACCAAAAATAGTAACTTTCCATAAATAGCAGCTCTGCACAAAATAGCCCTTATTGAATATAAAAATAGAAATATATATATTCTTTTTTGGGTGATGCAAGATTGCTCTTACACCCAGGATGCTCCTGCATCAGACACCCAGGGTAATTTGAGAAGTGACCCTATCACGACTCAGGTGTGCAGAGGAAAACCAATATGGCTAACCTCCTCCTTTGTTAGCCATGACGAATCTTCAACAGGTCATCCTTTCCACTTGACCAGATATTCTTCATATGTCCTGTTCCTTGTGCTTCTGCCAACACGACTGTCCAGTATATCTTCGATCTCCTTAGTGTCTGAACTAGTTGCTGGAATACTCCACTGTGCTACTGTGATCTCATCTTCAACACCTCCTTCATGATACTCTGTCAGATTTGAAATGTTAAACACTGGTGAAATATTTAGCTCCGTAGGCAATTCTACCTCATATGCATTTTCTGAATCATGCTTCTTCAGTATCTTACATGGCCCAAACTTCTTCATTTTCAACTTGTTATATGTACCAACTGGAAACCGCTCTTTCCGCAAATGAACCATGACTTCATCTCCAACCTGAAATTCCTTATGCCTCCTTTTCACATCTGCTTTAGCCTTATACTGTGCGTTCATCTTGGTAATATGCTTCCTCACCTCCCCATGGATGTTCTTCAAGTGTTCTACAAAATGTTCAGCTTCAGCACTACTTATTTCTCCTTTATCTATTTTTCTCAATTCAGATGCATTTCTTGGACTACTTGCATATACAATCTGGAATGGTGATTTACCAGTGCTCCTGTTGACAGAATTATTGTATGCAAATTCTGCCTGTGGTAAAATCAAATCCCATCCTGTTGGCTTATCTCCAACCAAACATCTCAGCAAATTTTCCAAACTTCTATTCACCACCTCTGTCTGTTCATCAGTCTGTGGATGATGTGATGAACTGAACTTCAAATCTGTCTTTAACTTCTTCCACAATGTATGCCAGAAATATCCAACAAACTTAGTGTCTCGATCTGAAACTATGGTCTTTGGCAAACCATGAAGTCTCACTACTTCTCTGAAAAATAATTCTGCTACATGAACAACATCATTAGTCTTCTTGCAGGGAATAAAATGTGCCATCTTTGAAAATCTGTCAACCACCACAAAAATTGAATCATGTCCCCGCTGTGTCATCGGTAAACCAAGAACAAAGTCCATACTGATATCCTCCCAAAGCTTCTCTGGTACAGGTAATGGCTGATACAACCTTGTATTTTGCTTCACTCCTTTCGCCATCTGACATACTCTGCAACTCTGTACATTTTTCTTCACATCTTGCTGTAATTGTGGCAAATAATAATTCTCACCAACCAAAGCAAAGGTTTTATCATGACCAAAATGTCCAGCCAATCCTCCGCTATGCTTCTCTTTGATGAGATTCTCCCTCATAGAACTTCATGGAATGCATAATTGACTCCTTCTAAATAGCATATCATCCTGGATGATGAAATCCAACCATTTCGTCCTGTCTAGAGTAACAGTTTCTGTACCAGCTTTCCAAGCTTCACAAAAATCAGGATCCTCTGGATATAAATTCTTGAGTTTTTTGAACCCAACCACTTCAATCTGTATTTCTGTCAGCAATAGTTGCCTTGTGCTAAGAGCATCTACAACCCTGTTAGACTTTCCACTTCTGTGTTTCAAAATAAATGTATAACTCTGTAAAAACTCAACCCATTTCAAATGCCTTTGATTCAATTTTTCTTGACTATTCAAATATTGCAAAGCTTGATGATCAGTATACAAAACAAACTCTTTAGGAAGCAGATAATGTCTCCACTTCTTTAATGCCTAAACTATAGCATAAAATTCCTGATTATAAAAAGAATATTTCCTCTTGGCATCATTTAACTTTTCACTGAAATAAGCAACAGGTTTACCTTCTTGGCTCATAACAGCTCCTACTGCAGTACCACTAGCATCACAATCTACTTGAAACACCTTATTAAAATCTGGAAGTGCTAAAATAGGTTGTTCTGTAACTTTTTGTTTCAACAATTGAAAACTCTTTTCTGCCCCATTAGTCTACTTAAACTCTTTTCTATCCCTTCTCATTGTTTCAGTCAAGGGACCACAAATACTGCTAAAAATTTTGATAAATTTTTTGTAAAATCTAGCTAGACCATGAAAAGATCTTACCTCAGTAGCACTCCTTGAAGTAGGCCATTCAAGGATAGCTTGTACCTTCTCTGGGTCCATTTTTAGACCTTCTCCTAAAACTACAAACCTCAAATACACCAACTCTTTCTTCACAAAATTGCACTTTTTCAAATTAATCAATAATTTCTCTTCTCTCAACTTCTCAAATACCATACGAATATGTATCATATGCTCATCCAATGTCTTACTAAAGATCAAAATGTCATCTAGATAAACAATGACAAACTTATCCAAAATTTTTTTTAGAACCTCGTTCATGAGCCGCATGAAAGTGCTCGGTGCATTGGTTAGCCCAAAAGGCATGACTAACCACTCATATAGTCCTTCTTTTGTCTTGAAGGCAGTCTTCCATTCATCTCCTTCTCTGATCGGAATCTGATGATATCCACTCTTCAGATCTATCTTTGAGAAATACACAGCTCCACTCAAACAGTCCATAATATCATCCATTCGTGGCAATGGAAACCTGTACTTGATTGTGATCTTGTTTATTGCCCTAGAATCTGTACACATCCTCCATTCTCCATTCTTCTTTGGTGCTAATACTGCTGGTACAGCATAGGGACTCAGACTCTCACGGATTAATCTTTTCTGTAACAGTTCATGTACTCTTCTGTTCAACTCCTCACTTTTTGCAGGTGTCATTCTGTGTGCTGCCTTATTTAGCAAACTCGCTCCTGGGATTAAGTTCATCTGATGACTGATCTTCCTGACTGGTGGTAATCCATCAGGCATGTTATCAGATACAATATCCTGAAACTCATTCAACAAATCTGCAACTTCTACAGGAACATCTTCTACTTCCTCTTTACCAACTTTTGGAATTAAAGCAAAACATACATGCTCATGCCTCATACCATCTAGAAAATTTCTTCCATCAACAAAAGTTATCCTTGCATTACCACATACCTTTTGCTTCAGTCTCCTTCAATGGTTTTAGCTTATGTCGCACTCCATCTTTTGTTAGGGAATAGGTATTCGCATGACCATCATGTACAACACATCTGTCAAACAGCCACGGTCTACCCAACAACATATGACATGCATCCATACATATGATATCACACAATACCTCATCTTGGTATCCGCCAATCTTGAACTTCACCAGGCCTTTTTCATTGACCATGATCTTGTGGTCATCCTGTACCCAGGCAATCTGATATGGATGTGGGTGTTTCTGTCTCTTGAGCTTCAACTTTGTCACCATCTCTTCTGACACCAAATTGTCAGTGCTTCCACTATCAATAATCACATCACAACATTTACCTTCACACTTGCACCTGGTGCGAAACAGGCTCCTCCTTTGCTCAGGTTCATTCTCACCACTTAACAGGACTCTTCTGTTAATCAACGTTTCTCCTCTTTCAGCATCTTCAGAATTTGATGATCTACCATCTTCATCTACATGTGCAACTCTGGCCTGGCCTTCATTTCTCTTGTCTGTTCTGCCTTGGCGCTGAGGACATTCAAATGCCCTATGACCTTCTTCTCCATAGTGAAAACATGTTCCACGGAAGCCACCTCTTCCAAATCCTTGTCCTCTTCCTCTTCCTCTCTGATCTCTATTATTCTGATCCTGGAAGCGGTTGGAATTATTTCTTCACTTATTCTCATTGCTACTGGCCTCATCCTTCTTTTTCAGATCTTCATTTCGGCCACCATATGACCGTCCACTAGATCGTCCACCGCGACCTCTTCCATTTTGTCTACTCTCAAACTTCTTGTTCAAATTTTTCTCTACTTTTAGGGCAAACTGGTATGCCTCTTCAATACTGTTCATTCAAACCAGATTCAGCTCCTCTTGAATGCTTGGCCTTAACCCATTAAGGTATCGGGCAACTTTCTCTTTATTAGCTTCTGCATGGCCTGTTCTGATGAGGAGTCGATAGAACTCCTCTATATACTCCTAAACAGATCTTCCTGCTTGCTTCAAACTTTGCATTTTCTTTAGTAGGTCAAGCTCATAATCAACAGGAATGAACTGTCACTTCAATTTATCCACCATCCGATCCCATCTTGTGATTTTATCTTTCCCTCTTCTATTTCCCTCCAATTGAATTTCTTGCCACCAGATCTTCGCATGACCTTTCAATCTGGCATTTGCAAATTTGACACTATCATGATCTTCAACATCTTCATACTCAAAATATTCCTCGCATTCATTGATCCAGTCGATCAATTCTTCTGGGTTAAGATTTCCAAAAAATGTAGGAACCTCAATTTTAGGTCTTTTCCCAATCTTGGAAATCGTCCGAAAAAGTCTTTCTTCCTCATGGTTCACAATTTCAGCTTCTCCTTCTTGATATTCTTCTTCGGCTTCATCCTCGCTTTCATCTCTGACATTAAGATTCATTCCTCTGCGAATCTCTTCTTGCAATGCTCGCACTTGTCTCTGCAGCTCTCTAACCTCAGGTGTCACAACACCAGCTCTTCTACCACGTTCTATTCATGGAGGCATTTTCGCGATGCGCACTGAAACCCTAACCATGGTCCTGGTGCAAACTGCCTCATAGTCGGCGATCTGTTTACACACTCAAGAAAACCTGCTTTGATACCACTTGATGAAGGGTGCTCCCCTTAATACCATAAATACATAACAGAAATAGAGAAACAACAATAATAATATGCAAGAACAGAAAATTGGCTTCTTATTATCTCCACAAATGTGGAATTACAAACTTTCAAAATTACAATATGCAAAGCCACATGGGCATTCCCTTACAATATTCTGTAGGACAAAGCCTCGAACTATTACCCATATCTACTACCCAGAACTATTCTGAACTGCCTAAGACAATAATACAACCTTCCTTATATAGGCAATTTCCACCGCCCGAGAAGGTTCCATAAATTTAGCCTTAAGGGTCGACCAAACTTAGAATTATTTTATTTTTCAATTTATTACATCAAAGTCAGCTCAAAATAACTTTTGAAACTTGAACAGAAATTTTGAAGGAAAATTATTTTCTACCATTTCAGGTGACTCCACTTCCGGAGACCATAAGTCATCACCAGTTGATCCGGTTGACTATTATAACCCCATTTCAGAAACGCCACAAAGTGCTCTACAGGCTTAATTGGCGCAAGCGCTTGTAACCCATATTTTTGACCTCATTCGGGGCCTCTAAAGCCTTCAAAACTGAGTTCAAAGTTTCTGTACCCTGCTGCCAATACCGAAAATCTTTAATATCTTCAAAACTACACCTGATCTAGCCATGAAACTTTGCTGGCAGACTTATATGACCAAAATGAACCTCTAAGAAAAAAATCAGATCATTCTGAGCACATATGAAAATTATGAAAAATAGTAACTTTCCATAAATAGCAGCTCTGCACAAAATAGCCCTTATTGAATATAAAAATAGAAATATATATATATATATTTTTGGGTGATGCAAGATTGCTCTTACACCCAGGATGCTCCTGCATCAGACACTTAGGGTAATTTGAGAAGTGACCCTATCACGACTCAGGTGTGCAGAGGAAAACCAAGATGGCTAATCTTCTCCTTTGTCAGCCATGACGAATCTTCAATAGGTCATCCTTTCCACTTGACCAGATATTCTTCATATGTCCTGTTCCTTATGCTTCTGCCAACATAATTGTCCAGTATATCTTGGATCTCCTTAGTGTCTGAATTAGTTGCTGGAATACTCCACTGTGCTGCTGTGATTTCATCTTCAACACCTCCTTCATGATACTCTGTCAGATCTGAAATGTTAAACACTGGTGAAATATTTAGCTCCGTAGGCAATTCTACCTCATATGCATTTTCTGAATCATGCTTCTTCAGTATCTTACATGGCCCAAACTTCTTCATTTTCAACTTGTTATATGTACCAACCAAAAATCGCTCCTTCCGCAAATGAACCATGACTTCATCTCCAACCTAAAATTCTTTATGCCTCCTTTTCACATCTGCCTTAGCCTTATACTGTGCGTTCATCTTGGTAATATGCTTCCTCACCTCCCCATGGATGTTCTTCAAGTGTTCTGCAAAATCCTCAGCTTCAGCACTACTTATTTCTCCTTTATCTATCTTCCTCAATTCAGAGTCATTTCTTGGACTACTTCCATATACAATCTAGAATGGTGATTTACCAGTGCTCCTGTTGACAGAATTATTGTATGCAAATTCTGCTTGTGGTAAAATCAAATCCCATCCTGTTGGCTTATCTCCAACCAAACATCTCAGCAAATTTTTTAAACTTCTATTCACCACCTCTATCTGTCCATCAGTCTGTGGATGATGTGATGAACTGAACTTCAAATCTATCTTTAACTTCTTCCATAATGTACGCCAGAAATATCCAACAAACTGAGTGTCTCGATCTGAAACTATGGTCTTTGACAAGCCATGAAGTCTCACTACTTCTCTGAAAAATAATTCTGCTACATGAACAACATCATTAGTCTTCTTGCAGGGAATGAAATGTGCCATCTTTGAAAATCTGTCAACCACCACAAAAATTGAATCATGTCCCCGCTGTGTCATCGGTAAACCAAGAACAAAGTCCATACTGATATCCTCCCAAGGCTTCTCTGGTACAGGTAATGGCTGATACAACCCTGTATTTTGCTTCACTCCTTTCGCCATCTGACATACTCTGCAACTCTGTACAAACTTCTTCACATCTTGCTGCAATTGTGGCCAATAATAATTCTCACCAACCAAAGCAAGGGTTTTATCACGACTAAAATGTCCAGCCAATCCTCTGCTATGCTTCTCTTTGATGAGATTCTCCCTCATAGAACTTCGTAGAATGCACAACTGACTCCTTCTGAATAGCATATCATCCTGGATGATGAAATCCAACCATTTCATCCTGTCTAGAGTAACAGGTTCTCTACAAGCTTTCGAAGCTTCACCAAAATCAGGATCCTCTGGATATAAATTCTTGAGTTCCTTCAATCCAACCACTTCAATCTGCATTTCTATCAGCAATAGTTGCCTTCTGCTAAGAGCATCTGCAACCCTGTTAGACTTTCCACTTCTGTGTTTCAAAACAAATGTATAACTCTGCAAAAACTCAACCCATTTCAAATGCATTTGATTCAATTTTGCTTGACTATTCAAATATTGCAAAGCTTGATGATCAGTATACAAACCAAACTCTTTAGGAAGCAGATAATGTCTCCACTTCTTTAATGCCTCAACTATAGCATAAAATTCCTGATCATAAACAGAATATTTCCTCTTGACATTATTTAACTTCTCACTGAAATAAGCAACAGGTTTACCTTCTTGGCTCATAACAGCTCCTACTGCAGTACCACTAGCATCACAATCTACTTGAAACACCTTATTAAAATTTGGAAGTGCTAAAACAGGTTGTTCTTTAACTTTTTGTTTCAACAATTGAAAACTCTTTTCTGCCCCATTAGTCCACTTAAACTCTTTTCTCTCCCCTCTCATTGTTTCAGTCAAGAGACCACAAATACTGCTAAAATTTTTGATAAACTTTCTGTAAAAACTAGCTAGACCATGAAAAGATCTTACCTCAGTAGCACTCCTTGGAGTAGGCCATTCAAGGATAGCTTGTACCTTTTCTGGGTCCATTTTTAGACCTTCTCCTGAAACTACAAACCCCAAATACACCAACTCTTTCTTCACAAAACTGCACTTCTTCAAATTAATCAATAATTTCTCTTCTCTCAACTTCTCAAATACCATACGAATATGCATCATATGCTCATCCAATGTCTTACTAAAGATCAAAATGTCATCTAGATAAACAATGACAAACTTACCCAAAAATTCTTTCAGAACCTCGTTCATGAGCCGCATGAAAGTGCTCGGTGCATTGGTTAGCCCAAAAGACATGACTAACCACTCATATAGTCCTTCCTTTGTCTTGAAGGCAGTCTTCCATTCATCTCCTTCTCTGATCGGAATCTGATGATATCCACTCTTCAGATCTATCTTTGAGGAATATACAGCTCCACTCAAACAGTCCATAATATCATCCATTCGTGGCAATGGAAACCTGTACTTGATTGTGATCTTGTTTATTGCCCTAGAATCTGTACACATCCTCCATTCTCCATTCTTCTTTGGTGCTAATACTGCTGGTACAACATAGGGACTCAGACTCTCACAGATTAATCCTTTCTATAACAGTTCATGTACTTGTCTGTTCAACTCCTCACTTTTTGCAGGTGTCATTCTGTGTGCTGCCTTATTGGGAAAACTCGCTCTTGGGATCAAGTCCATCTGATGACTGATCTTCCTGACTGGTGGTAATCCATCAGGCACGTTATCAGATACAATATCCTGAAACTCATTCAACAAATCTGCAACTTCTACAGGAACATATTCTACTTCCTCTTTACCAGCTTTTGGATTTAAAACAAAACATACATGCTCATGCCTCATACCATCTAGAAAATTTCTTCCATCAACAAAAGTTATCCTTGCATTACCACATACCTTTTGCTTCAGTCTCCTTCAATGGTTTTAGCTTATGTCGCACTCCATCCTTTGTTAGGGAATAGGTATTCGCATGACCATCATGTACAGCACATCTGTCAAACTGCCACGGTCTACCCAACAACATATGACATGCATCCATACATATGATATCACACAATACCTCATCTTGGTATCTGCCAATCTTAAAATTCACCAGGCATTGTTCATTGACCATGACCTTGTGGTCATCCTGTACCCAGGCAATCCGATATGGATGTGGGTGTTTCTGTCTATTGAGCTTCAACTTTGTCACCATATTTTCTGACACCAAATTGTCAGTGCTTCCACTATCAATAATCACATCACAACATTTACCTTCACACTTGCACCTGGTGTGAAACAGGCTCCTCCTTTGCTCAGGTTCATTCTCACCACTCAACAGGACTCTTCTGTTAATCAACGTTTCTCCTCTTTCAGCATCTTCAGAATTTGATGATCTGCCATCTTCATCTACATGTGCAACTCTAGCCTGGCTTTCATTTCTCCTATCTGTTCTGCCTTGGCGCTGAGGACATTCAAATGCCTTAGGACCTTCTTCTCCATAGTGAAAACATGTTCCACGGAAGCCACCTCTTCCAGATCCTTGTCCTCTTCCTCTTCCTCTCTGATCTCTATTATTCTGATCCTGGAAGCTGTTGGAATTATTTCCTCGCTGATTTTGACTGCTACTGGCCTCATCCTTCTTTTTTGGATGTTTATTTCAGCCACCATATGACCGTCCACCAGATCGTCCACCGCGATCTCTTCCGTTTTGTCTGCTCTCAAACTTCTTGTTCAGCTTTTCCTCTACTTTTAGGGCAAACTGGTATGCCTCTTCAATACTATTCATTCGAACCAGATTCAGCTCCTCCTGAATGCTTGGCCTTAACCCATTAAGGTATCGGGCAAGTTTCTCCTTATCAGCTTCTGCATGGCCTGTTCTGGTGAGGAGTCGATAGAACTCCTCTGTATACTCCTGAACAGATCTTCCTGCTTGCTTCAAACTTTGCATTTTCTTTAGTAGGTCAAGCTCATAATCAACAGGAATGAACTATCGCCTCAATTTATCCACCATCCGATCCCATCTTGTGATTTTATCTTTCCCTCTTTTATTTCGCTCCAATTGAATTTCTTGCCACCAGATCTTCGCATGACCTTTCAATCTGGCCTTCGCAAATTTGACCCTATCAGGATCTTCAACATCTTCATATTCAAAAGATTCCTCGCATTCATTGATCCAGTCGATCAATTCTTCTGGGTTAAGATTTCCAAAAAATGTAGGAACCTCAATCTTAGGTCTTTTTCCAATCTTGAAAATCACCCGAAAAAGTCTTTCTTCCTCCTGGTTCACAATTTCAGCTTCTCCTTCTTGATATTCTTCTTCGGCTTCGTCCTCACTTTCATCTCTAACATTAAGATTCATTCCTCTACGAATCTCTTCTTGCAATGCTCACACTTGTCTCTGCAGCTCTATAACCTCAGGTGTCACAGCACCAGCTTTTCCGCCACGTTCTCTTCGTGGAGGCATTTTCACGATGCGCACTGAAACCCTAACCACGGTCCTGGTGCAAACTGCCTCACAGTCGGTGATCTGTTTACACACTCAAGAAAACCTGCTCTTATACCACTTGATGAAGGGTGCTTCCCTTAATACCACAAACACATAACAGAAATAGAGAAACAACAACAATAATATGCAAGAACAGAAAATTGGCTTTTTATTATCTCCATAAATGTGGAATTACAAACTTTCAGAATTACAATATGCAAAGCCACATGGGCATTCCCTTACAATATTCTGTAGGACAAAGCCTCGAACTATTACCCAGATCTACTACCCAGAACTATTCTGAACTGCCTAAGACAATAATACAGCCTTCCTTATATAGGCAATTTCCACCGCCCGAGAAGGTTTCAGAAATTTAGCCCTAAGGGCCGACCAAACTTAGAATTATTTTATTTTTCAATTTATTACATCAAAGTCAGCTCAAAATAACTTTTGAAACCCGAACAGAAATTTTGAAGAAAAATTATTTTCTGCCATTTCAAGTGACTCGACTTCCGGAGACCATAAGTCATCACCAGTTGACCCGATTGACTATTATAACCCCATTTCAAAAATGCCACGAAGCGCTCTACAGGCTTGACAGGCGCAAGCACTCATCACCGATATTTTTGACCTCATCCGGGGCCTCTAAAGCCTTCAAAACTGAGTTTAAAATTTTTGTACCCTGCTGCCAATACCGAAAATCTTCAATATCTTCAAAACTACACCTGATCTAGCCATGAAACTTTGCTGGCAGACTTATATGACCAAAATGAACCTCTAAGAAAGAAATCAGATCATTCTGAGCACATACGAAAATTACCAAAAATAGTAATTTTCCATAAATAGCAGCTCTACACAAAATAGCCCTTATTGAATATAAAAATAGAAATATATATATATTTTTTTTGGGTGATGCAAGATTGCTCTTACACCCAGGATGCTCCTGCATCACTAATGGACTAGTGAGAAGAATCCATGTGGCGTATGGGCACAAAGCATAAAAGAGAGAATTTTGTTCACACTTGCGTAAGTAATAGTGATGAAATTTGATTTTAAGGTGAGATGTTGTGAAAGGGTTCCAGGTGTCTCTGAGGTTTCATATTAGTAAAAGAATGAAATAAAGTTGATAGGCTTATTATGGTGAAGACTTTTGTCGGATTGTTTAGATGGTCTTATGCTAATGACAGGTCAAAAAATCATGTTGGCTCGAAATAGGTGTGATCATTCATGCTTGCATGAAGTGAGTTTTTCACATGTCGTGATCCATTGTTGAATAATGAAATACCCAGGAAGCGGTGTCGAAATTGGTGATGGTAATAAGATTATCTGCTAGTTTTTCTTCTCACCTCAACGACTCATTTTTGAGATGGTCCATCAGTTCCTTCAACTCATATAGATAGATAGCAACAAAATCTAAAGACAAACATATGCAAGATACATTTTTAAGTTTAAAATTTTTTATTTTTTTTCACATTTCTATCTTCTCCTACAAATCCACTAAAAGATGAAGTAAAAAAAACTTAACCCCGATCACTATATAATTTGTTTTAAATTCTTAAATAGTTATAAACATAGGCAAACGAATCAACCACACAGTATATTTATGATGTTTTAGCCTCATTCCATTAAACACAAAAGAGGACATCAATCAGTACGAATAATTTTTTTTCACTTTTAGTAAATATTAATGGTGACAAGAAACATTAATATCTATATTAAACTAATATTTTGGTGCTCCAAAAATATTCTATTACAAAATTCTCTTCCTAGATATGCATACAAACAATATGGAAGCATATACAAGTCACATAAATTGATAAAAAAAAAAGTGAAAAATGTGTATGCACAGACTTGGCCCATCAAATATTTGACAAAATGCTTGAAGAAAATAGAGCCAACACAATGAAATGATGGATGACTGTATATATAGAATGTGGGAGCAATTTCAAATGCTTAGAAAGAGCACAAAATAATCATGGCCTTCCTTCCCCCACATACCTTGCAAATCCAAATCTATTCATTGCATATTTGGATCCATAGCAAGCCAATCCGGTTTAAGAGGCATAAGTAGCAAGGATAGTTTCCCTCATTGGTTTATTGGTAGATCTTATTGGAGACCGATACCCAGTAGTAGTTCAAGAAGATCTTGTTCCATCTTGTAGGGTACACCACTTTTAAGTGGATATAATTGGAAGAGAGAAGACAAAATGAAGAATGTGTAGAAGAATCTATAGAAGGGAAATGAAGATTGTGTAAAGAGGGGCTTCTAGAATGGGGAATAAGAGCATACTTGAGAATCAAAAGTAGAAATTAGGAAGCACATAATGCACAATATTTTTCAAAATAAAGCAATGGAGATGATTCTTTAATTGGTGTTTAGTTGTTGAAGAATAAAGAGAAGAAGGGGAAGGTAAAGGAAAAGGAGAAGGAGGAGAGGAGTGGGAAAAAGAAGGAGGAGAGGAGGGGGAAAGAGAAGGAGAATACTGAGAATAAAAAGGAGAAGAGGGAGAAGGATGAGAAGAGGAAGAAGGAAGAAGGGAAAAAAGAGGAAAAGAAAAAGGAGATGAAGAAGAAAAATAAGAAAGAGAAGATTAAAATGAGGAAGAGGAGGAGAAAAAGAAGAGAGGACAGAGAAAGATAAAACCAAGAAGAAAAGGATTAGGAGGAGAACAAGAAGGGGAGGAATAAGAAGTAGAAGGAGAAGGATAGGAATAAGGAGAATACAAAGAAGAAAGGGGAGAAGGAAAAGAAGGAGAGGAAGAAAGATAAGAAAGGGATGAAAGGGAAGGTAGAGGAGGAGAAGGAGCATAAAGAGAATAATGGAAAGAAGGAGGAAAAGGTGGAAGAGGAAGAGAAAGAGAAGAAGGAAATGAGAAGGAGAATACATTTAGTTTTTCTCCCTTCAACCCCTATTATATTAATAGTGTATATCTTACTATCGACGTACCATTGCACCTCTTTTAGGTGCAAGTGATAGTATTATTTATGCCTTTATGGGTATAATAGTATGAAAATTTATTGGGATGTAGGCTCACATATGTTTGACATGTGGTGGGATCATTTAGGATAGTTGGAAGAGCCTTTTAACTATATGAGGTAAATATTAAGAGATACAAATGGGAAGCGTGTAAGAAAAATCTAGATGTGTGGACTAGAAGGAGAAATCTTGTGCTTCTATGAGTAAAGTAAGTTCATATATAAGGATAAAAGTGGTGAAATGAGAAGATGACATGTAGAAAAATGGGACATGCATTATAATTTTAAAATAAAAGACTTTCAAGTTGACATCCATTCATAAGGCTATACAGGGTCATGTGAATAGACAAGTGTCACATGGTGCCATGGTGGACAAAAGAAAAGTCATGAAGATTGGTCAAGGGTTTTTGACTTGATCATGTAGCTCCAAAATAAAGAAGATCAACAAATGATATTTTAATAAGTAGAGACATAGATAGTTGATGAAACTCTATTCGTGTAGTGTAAAAAATTATTTGAAATTATGGTGTAATTGACTTCAAGTTGATGAAGAGTGAATGCATGATCTTGAGCGTCATTACTCACACTTGCATACTTAGAAATTGTAGAAAGTTTAGAGGCTAGTGGAGAAAATTTTCACGAGTGGTAGATGATTTCTCAAAGCAACAAAGTAAAATAGTAAGTTTAGAATTCTCCTTCTAGGAAATTTGAAGAAAACACTGGAACTTTGTGAGAATTATCATAGTCCTTGTAATAGTTCAATATAATTCCCAAATTTTTTAGGATCTCGGTATTTTAAAATAAATAATACTCTTGTAGGATTTAGTTTTGGTAAGAAAATTAAAGGGACTAAATTGCATTAGGGTTTTATTGACCTCCCATAATCATCCATTGCCATTATCACAAATGCAATTACATGGAGGGATAGTTTCCATGATTGTAGACATACTGAAATACCTTCTTTTGGGTGGAACCCTTTCACTTTCTTCTACCAAAATCATATAAATCCTCCTCTAGTATGTTTATAGTAAGGAAAAGGTTGGTAATAGGATGATGAAGGAATATGTGAGAGATCCACATTTTCCTAAATGTATAATTGGAAGGAAGATGTCCCAATAGGCTTAACTAGGACTCAAGTGCTAAATGGGTAAGTGATCCTTCACCAATGCATGATAGGGGTAAATAAGCTAAATGAAAACTTTCAATAGAAACAAACAAACATAAATTAGACAAGAACCTATAACAAACAAAAATGAAAACTACACTAAAACACTTTACTTGTGGTTAAAATATAAGGCTATTTTGGATCGTATAGGTCACTTAGACATTCTATACCTATTTATAGGGAACCTTTTTGTCCTGTACCTTACACTTTTGCCTGAAACTTTTAGAAATTATTTGTCATATTTTGTACCTTTCAAATATGTAATGATAGGTTTACCATTTGTTCCTTCACATAGAAAAATGGGAAATTATTTGGTAGAAAGAGGTTTTCCTTTGTCAAATCCCTATTTATGAATTAATCTTAAAATGTAAATAAAATTGCAAGAAGGAAATGTATGTAAATGTAAAGGTAAATGTTAGATCTACCTTGAATATACCTTCACAAATGTATATTGAGATCACACATATTTATCAACATGCTTGTATGTTTCTTAAATGTAGTTGTTGAACTTTAGAATGTAGGAAGGAATCGATGATGTGTTTCAAAAATACATGGATCTATAAATGCAACCCTAATATCTTAAAATTTGTATGATTGATAAACTCTTGCTTTGAAGAATGGGTGAATGCAATAATTGTATATGGAGAAAAGGGTCTTCTTGCTTGATTTAGAATTACTCTACTTGGCTATATAGGAGAGAATCTTTTTACAATGGAGAATATTGTCTTTAAAATTGCCTTGAATTCTTGAAGAATGCTTGAAACTTGATCTTGAACACTTGGATGCTAATTGTAGGAGAGAACTTGAAATATTGATCTTGGTTCTTCAATTATTTCTTGTGGTTACCAAAATAAGGAGAGAAAGATGACTTATATACATCTCACAACACTTAATGGGTTAGAACTAACACACGTCGACTACAAATTTGGAAATATTGCTAAAACATCATAATGGGCCACCCACTCAAACTTGGGCCTAAATGTTAGGATATAGGTTTCCTAGGCATCCTATACGTAGAAAAATGGGACCAAATTCTATTGGGGGGGGGGGGGGGGGGTTGGGAATAAAGAGAACATGCTAGAAGAAAATAAGTTAGGTTCTTGTATCAAGCATAACATACATAAAAGATTTAAATCATCAAAATGGGGCGTAATGGAGCATCTAATTATAGGTGACAACTTTTTAGGATGATACATTTAGCTCCCACTTTAGCAGGAGTACGAGACAACCTCATTCTCACAATAAATTTGATAAATGCATAGGAAAAATTTTCAAGGTCAAGGAGATAAGGAGGCACCAAGCCTCTAACTTAATTAGGTCCTTATCAAATCCAAAACCAAGATAAAAGAGGTAACACTAGAGAGAGAGAGAGAGAGAGAGAGAGAGAGAGAGAGAGAGAGAGAGAGAGAGAGAGAGAGAGAGAGAGAGAGAGATGACCAACTAGCCTATTAAGGTTTGACTTACTACAGGTCACACAAAGAGAAGGCACTACTACAAAAGATAGAATTGATATTCTAGATAGTTATGAGATGCTAGTCAAACCATTGGGGTAGAAACATAATCAGGTGTCACCTTTTAGGCTAACTTATTAGCACAACTGAATTTAAGTATTTCTAACTAAAAATTAATTTTGGTCAAACATATGGTCTAGCTAGATTCATTCTAGCTAAGTTAGATAAGTGCTTTAACTTTTCTAATTGGAAATATCTATTAAATGCATGTTTTATACCACTTTGGGTCCAATTACCATAAAAATAAAATTATTTCAGAAAAGTGGCATTTCACGAACTCCTAATTTTTTTAATGATATTTAAAAAAAAACAAAAAAAACCCTTTTGTAGAGATCAGAGTCAAGAATATCCTCATATAGATTTTATAGTGTTTTAATTGGACATAGTTTATTGTAATTAAAAAATATTGCAAGTAGGTATTTTAATAGTCAAGGATATGTTGATTTGGAGAAAGAAAAAAATACTAAATCATATTAAATAAATTTGAAAAACATATGGTGCACTAGAGGAGAGAGTCCTCTTCAAGAACATATATTTCTTTTTTTGATTGGGATAGATTTGTTATGAAAAATATGTTGCGAGATGAAAACTGTCGATTTCAGTGAATTAGAATTAGAATTGTTATAAAAGAGAAAATATAGGTCACAAACCAATTTTTATTTCTTCATCCACTAGCTATATATGTCATCTATGACATATTTTGAAATTAGGGAAATTTTTTTTATTTACATATAATTTTTTGGTGGGAACTAGACCCCTAATTTTCAGCAACTGAAAAATCATCTTTAAAAATTAAAAAAACATATCAATTCTTATTCAAAAAAATTATTAAAAATATTAATCATAAACTTCATCCATTTTATCAAATTTAATTAGTTTACATAATCTTCAAATTCCAAACATAAATGTCATTTTAATACTATTGAAGTTGAACAACTTTGATTTTGTTAGCCTTTTCGTTTGTAAAAGGGTGACAACTTATTGTGCTTTTACCCATTGATAAAATATAACCACCTGAAGCCTACTCCACTAGGAAATCCACAAAGAGGATCAATACTTAAGGAAATATTTGTTTTCGTTAAGGGATCTATAAAATAGACCAGTCCTCAGGAAAACATAGTCTTTGAAGTGATGTAAAAAACGAGGATCAATCTTAGGTTCCACTAAATAATTCACAAGGCATGATAATGTAATGTAAAAATGAATCCAAGGAAAACATTGTCTCCTTAGCAATCTGTATAAGAGATTGTATTAAATCATTGTGTGTGTGTGTGTACAAAATGTCAAACAAGGAGTAGAGTGTATGATCCTATGTTAAGTGATTGCAAACACCTTAATGGGAGAAATGACTTTAACAGAGAATACATGTAGCCACAAGAGATGTTTTCACTATGAGATGTCACTAGGCAAGGACAAACCAAGGGAAATGAAACACATAAAAAAGATAAAACAAAAGGGATCTACTAACTTTGGGGTTAGTATTTGTTAGGAATAAGGTGTCTCAACCTTGGATAATTCCTATTCTTATTATTTGTTTTGTAAATGTATTTTTTACAAATAATGAAATTAAGTGTGAGTGTACATGTCTAGTTGGCATGTTGATGTGTCGGCATCTTGTGTGTAAGGAGATCATGACTGAAACGGTCATGACGGATTCCTATGACACGTAAGAACTATTTAAGGAATGTGCTATGACAGGTGTAAGAGCATCTTACGACTTGGGCCTATTTGAGCACCCAAGAAGAAGTGGTTGGTGTGTGTAAGAGAATATGCCAAAAATAGGTTGGTATGATAGATTCTCTTACACTTCTCTTGTGATCATTATTTTTGGCGGATTCTATGACAAGCTGTCATAGTCTATTCTAGGGATGGATGCCTATTCTTGGGATTGCATGTAACAGCTATGTACATGTGGCTTTGTGCATGGGTCTTGGTGGTTGGATGCCAAAATCTTTTTTTGGGTATTTTTTGGGTCCTGAGGAGTCTATATATATGATGCTGCTTCTATGGGAGAGAGATAAGTTTTACTAGTCTCTCATCTCCTGAAAGAACTTGCATTGCAAGTGTGTTGTAGTCTTTGTGTTGAAGATAATACATTGTGCAGGTTTTGGAGGGGTGGGGTTGTTTTACCGAAAGGTTTTAACCCCACCGGCATATCTTTGTGTTTATGTGTTTCAATCTTCTCTATCTATTTTCTGTATGCATGGTATATGGCTGCAATATCTTTGTTAAAGTAGTTAATGAATCTGAAATTGTAAGGATTTAAATAGAATTTGCACAATACTTTCCTTTAGAGATTAGTGTAGGAAGCTGTTTCCACACCTGAGTTTCCTTACAAGTGGTATAAGAGCTTGATCAACTTTTGATCCTAGTTGTTGGGTAGGGTTTTTTGAGCTAATCTCAAGTTGAGTGGGAGTTTTGTGCAGAGCATTCTAAATCTTATTTGCAGATTGAGATGGGAAGTTCCTCATACAGTAGAATGGAGGTGGAGAAATTTAATGGCACTAATTTTGAGTTGTGGAAACTCAAGATGGAAGACATGCTTGAAGACCATGATCTATGGGAGGCTACTTCACTTGATGTGAAACCTACAATGATATTGCAAGCAGATTGGGAGATCAAGGATCGGAAGGCTAAGGGCCTGATCAGACTCTGTCTAGCAGATGCCGTTCTTCTGAATGTTCTTGATGAGACTACTACAAATTCTTTGTGGCAACAACTTGGGTCTTTGTATCAGGCCAAATCTCTGGTGAATAAGTTGTTCCTGAGAAAGAAGTTGTATTCTTTAATAATGGAGGAAGGTGGATTCATAACTGATCATCTCAACGCATTCAATTTATTGATTACACAGTTGGCATCATCTAGTGCCAAGATCGAGGAGGAGGATCATTGTACGACCCTTCTTTGTTCCTTGCTAGATTCATGGGACCATCTTGTGATGGCTCTCAAAAGTACTATAGTCACATTCTGTATGGATGATGTGGTGTCTTCGCTGCTATCTGAGGAGATGCGAAGAAAGACTTCAGATTCATCTAAGGAAGCCCTTGCTATTTGCGAGAGATCCAAGGACAAAGGAAAGTAGAATGAAAACAAGTCAAAGAAGGGTAGATCCAAATCCCATGGGAGTTCTAAGACTCTTGGAAAGTCCAAGAAGAAATGTTGGAACTATGATAAAACTGGGCACTTTTGGAGGGACTACAAAGAACCGAAGAAGAAGAAGAAAGGCTCAGATTTAGCTTCCGAAAAATCTCAAGAAGATGGAGATGCTTTTATTGCAACTTTGGTAGCCCATGCATCTAATGATGTGTGGTTGGTAGACTTGGGTGCTTCTTTTCACATGACCTCTCATCGAAACTGGTTCTCAAAATATGAAGAGTTCGATGGTGGAAAGGTGTACTTGGGTGATGATTCTCACCTAAAGATAGTTGGACGTGGAAGGGTCACTATCAGATTTCTTGATGGACGAGTAAAGGGAATCAACAGAGTTATGCACATTATGGGTTTGGCACGAAACCTATTATCTGTAAGTATGCTGAATGATGTAGGTGTGCAAGTTGTCTTTTCAAAAGATGGATGCAAGATGATGAGAGGTTCTATGGTGCTCGCTAGAGGTACTTTGTTTCAGCTTGAAGCATGCATTGCTCAGTGCAATAGTTCTTTTGTTTCAAAGAAGAGAGTGGCTATCACTTCATCCCCACCATCTGAACAAGTAGTAAAGAAGACTGTGGCAATGGGTTCCGATGGTAGTGTAGTAAGTGTACCTAAGGGTGCAAACACTTTGGAAGGCAAGCTTTCTGTAGAAAAGATGATGTTGTGGCATATGAGATTTGGCCACATTGGTGAGAAGGGTCTTAGGATCCTGAAGAATAAAAACCTCATTGAGGGGTTAAATGATTGCAATCTCAAGTTTGACTTCTGTGAACACTGTGTCTATGGTAAACAAAATCGTGTTCAATTTTACTCTAGTTCTCACAAATCTTTTGATGTTTTGGATCTTATTCATTCTGATGTATTTGGTCTTGTAAAAGTTCCTTCAATCTCCAAGTCTATATTTTTTGTATCTTTCATAGATGATTACAGTAGAAGGACTTGGATTTATTTCCTTAAAAGTAAGGCACAAGTCTTTAGTCAGTTCAAGGAATTTAAAGCCCTTGTAGAGAATCAGACTAGTAAGAAGATTAAGTGTGTGAGAACTGATAATGGTGGTGAGTTTTGCTCAGCAGAGTTTGAATAGTTATGTAAAGAATGAGGTATTGAGAGGCATAAGACAACTCCTTATACCCCACAAAAAAATGGAGTTGCAGAGAGAATGAACATGACATTGATGGAGAAGGCTAGGAGTATGCTTAGTGGAGCTGGTTTAGAACAAAGGTTTTGGGCCGAAGCTGTGGGCACTGCTTGCTATCTGGTTAACAGATCTCCTACATCAGCTCTTGTTGGTAAGACACCCATGGAGGTGTGGTCTAGTAAGAATCCTTCAATTAGACATCTTCATGTTTTTGGTTGTGAAGCTTATGCACATGTTGCAAAGGAGAAAAGATCTAAGTTGGAAAACAAAGCTGTTAAATGTATTTTCATCGGATACAGTGTTGGTGTGAAAGGATACAAGCTTTGGGATCCTATGACTAGTAAGGTGTTGTATAGTAGAAATGTTATTTTCAGAGAGCTAACATCTTCTCCTATTATGTTACAACCAGATGAAAAAGAAAAGGAAAAAGATGTTGTTTAGTTGCCTCCTACCCCTGAGAAGATTGAACAGAGGGACCATGTTGGGTCTAATGATGAGGAGAGCTCTAGCAGCTCTGATAGTTTGGCAGAAGAGGAAGAACAACCTCAACCTCAGCCCTTGAGGAGATCCACGAGAGAAAGAAAGCAACCAGAAAGGTTTGGTTATTCTATGTTAGATTCCAGTTGTGCTTTTCCTTTGATTACTAACACTGATGAGCCTAGATTTGTGAAAGAGGCTTTGGGCATGGAAGATGTAGGTTCCTGGATTGAGGCTATGGATGATGAGATGGATTCATTGGAGAAAAAAAAAACTTGGGACCTTGTACCTTTGCCTAAAGGGAGAAAATTTGTCGGCTATAAATGGGTGTTCAAGAAGAAATTCTATGCAGATGGCAGTGTTGAAAGGTACGAAGCTAGATTGGTTGCAAAGGGGTATTCACAGGTAGAGGGAATAGATTATGGTGAAATATTCTCTCCTGTTGCAAAGTTGACATCCATTAGATTTCTCTTATCTCTTGTTGCATCATATGATTTAGAGATAGAATAGATGGATGTGAAGACAACTTTCCTTCATGGTGATTTGGAGGAAGAGATTTATATGTCACAGCCTGAGCACTACATTGTTAAAGGTAAAGAATCATTAGTTTGCAGATTAAAGAAATCTCTATATGGTTTGAAGCAATCTCCTAGGATGTGGTACCTTAAGTTTTATGCCTTTGTGTTCTCAATTGGATTTGTAAGATCAAAATCAGATCATTGTGTTTATTTTAGAGTTGAAAATGATCGCCTTCTTATTATTGCATTATATGTTGATGATATGTTGTTGTTTGGGAAGGGTAAGGGTATGATTTCTGATTTTAAATCTTAGTTGTCAGCAAATTTTGAGATGAAAGATCTTGGGGCAGTTAGGTACATCTTGGGTATGGAAATCAGTAGAGACAGGTCTAACAGAAAACTTTGGTTGAGTCAGAGTAAGTATGTGAAGTCTGTGTTTGACAGGTTCAACATGGTAGATTGTAGATCACTTTGTGTTCCTGTTTCTGTGGGAACAAAGTTATCTGTAGATGATAGTCCAAAATCTCCTAGTGAGGTGGGGGACATGAGTAGAGTACCTTATGCTAGTGCAATTGGCAGTCTTATGTATGCTATGGTCTGTACTAGACCAGACATTGCCCAAGTAGTGGGAGTCCTGAGTCAGTTTATGGCTAACCCTGGACGGGTACATTGGGATGCAGTTAAGCGAGTATTCAAATATTTGAGGGGTACATCAAATTACTCCATACGTTATCATGGTAACTCTTCTAGATCTCCACATTCAGTTTGTATTCATGGGTTTGTGGATTTAGATTGGGCAGGTGATATTAACAGTAGGAGATCCACCAGTGCTTATGTGTTCACTATGTTTGGTGGTGCTATCAGTTGGATGAGTAAGTGACAACCTATGGTTGCTTTGTCCACTACAGAAGCTAAGTACATGGCTGCTACTCATGCTTGTAAGGAATCCATTTGGCTTAGGAGATTGTGTTATGATGTTGGTTTTGATGTAGAATAGATTACTATTTGGTGTGACAGTTAGAGTGCTATTTGCCTTGCAAAAAATCCAACTTTCCATCCAGAACGAAGCACATTGATGTGCAGTTTCACTTTGTGAGAGATATGTTGGAAGATGGAAAGGTAAATTTGGAGAAGGTAGATACTATGAAGAATGTTGCAAATGCATTAACGAAACCAGTGGGCACTGAGAAGTTTAGATGGTGTTCGGAGTCTATGGGCCTTTTGGCCTATAGCGGTTAAAGTTCTTGTTATGTTCCTGTTGCTCTTACAAGGTGTTCAACAAGTGGGAGAATGTTAGGAATAAGGTGTCTCAACCTTGCATAATTCCTATTCTTATTATTTGTTTTGTAAATGTATTTTTTGCAAATAATAAAATTAAGTGTGAGTGTACATGTCTAGTTGGCATGTTGATGTGTCACTCCACTTGATGTGTCGGCATCTTGTGCATAAGGAGATCATGACTGAAATGGTCATGACAGATTCCTATGACGTGTAAGAACTATTTAAGGAATGTGCTATGACAGGTGTAAGAGCATCTTATGACTTGGGCCTATTTGGGTGCCCAAGAAGAAGTGGTTGGTGTGTGTAAGAGAATATGCCAAAAATAGGTTGGTATGATAGATTCTCTTACACTTCTCTTGTGACTATTTTTTTGGTAGATTCTATGACAAGCTGTCATAGTCTATTCTAGGGATGGATGCCTATTCTTGGGATTGCATGTAACAACTGTGTACATGTGGCTTTGTGCATGGGTCTTGGTGGTTGGATGCCAAAATCCTTTTTTGGGTATTTTTTGGGTCCTGAGGAGTCTATATATATGATGCTGCTTCTATGGGAGAGAGATAAGTTTTACTAGTCTCTCATCTCCTGAAAGAACTTGCATTACAAGTGTGTTGTAGTCTTTGTGTTGAAGATAATACATTGTGCAGGTTTTGGAGGGGTGGGGTTGTTTTACCGAAAGGTTTTTCCCCACTAGCATATCTTTGTGTTTATGTGTTTCAATCTTCTCTATCTATTTTCTGTATGCATGGTATATGGTTGCAATATCTTTGTTAAAGTAGTTAACAAATCTAAAATTGTAAGGATTTAAATATAATTTGCACAATACTTTCCTTTAGAGATTAGTGTAGGAAGCTGTTTTCGCACCTGAGTTTCCTTACAATATTATCATATGATAAATCATGTATATCAATAATTATATCAAAATTAATTGACATCATACCCCAAAGGTAGTAGAAGTATGTGTACAATGGAAGAAAATAACATAAGAGATACAAATAAGAGTCTTTTTGGGTTGGCATTGCAAAGACCAAAAAGATGCTTGCTACTACTTTGCATCATCCCTAATCAAGCAACACAAATGCACATTTATGAATAACAGAACATGCACGACATAACATGTATATGACATATAGAAGAAATGAGATACAAATAGAATAATATCACAATTTTTTGACTCCTTTATCACCTCTCACCAATAGAGAAACAAGGATCATCTAAATAAATTTAAACAAAACATATAAAAAGAAGCACATCACAGGGGAAGCACAACACAACAGTCAAATACATAAAAGAATCCACCATACAAGAGGATCTGGTCAAGCATATCACCTATGCCCCATCTCAGTCCATACTATTTAGGGAGGGTGGGAAACATGCAAGAGGAGAAACGTCCAACATGGTAGATGGAGTAATTGCAAGTTCTAAATAAGGACCATGATCTAATGCTGATTCACTTTGTTTGTCACTAGGAGAAAAAGGTAAATTATTTAAAAATCTACAAGGTAAATCATGATTAACATAAACAAGTTCATAAATCATCAAAATCATTAGCATGAATGTCATTTACATTAGAAACATCTAGATCTTCATCATCAAGAGTATCTTCTTCATCCAAATTAATGGAAATATAATATAAGATATGAAGAAAATCATCATGTTTGTTCAATTTCATCTTCTTAAAATTTGCTTCTTCCCTTGGGCTATGCATAGGTTGGTCAAATGGAATCAAAGAATCAATAGGTGACTTATGGGAGGAAAGGCTTTGGAAATTAATCTCACAAAATCTAGCATGACAGTAACACCAGTATTTAATGTGGAAACCCAACTTTGGAAAAAACCACTGCGGGAATTTTCACCCACTAAGAAAATAATGGTTAGGTTTAGTTTTGTTTGAAATATGAGGTGTTTTAGGATCAATCAACATTGGGTCCTTTTCTTCTTTAAGAGGAAGAACTTAAGGCACTGCACTAGGTTGAGAGATAGAAGTTTTAGGGCATTCGTAAGATATAGAAGGTGGCAATGAAGCATAAATTGGAGGTACGGGAAGTGTAGGAAGAATTTCAGGTTGAGGGTAAGGAGATGGAACTATATAAGGATTTCTAAGTTCACAAATCTTTTTGACTTTAATTTTTTGAAAGGATAGGATGATATTGTCTTTGCTAGGATAAATTGGTTGAGGCTTGCTAGGCCAAAATAAGTCAAGGTCAAAGTCTCCTAGACTAGCTAAACTTTGATAGAGACTATGGTTAATCATGATGATTTATCTATCATGGGAAAATTTCAAACACTTATAGATAAGAGATAATATAGATTTCATGCAATAAAGCCAAAGGAAGGCCAAGTCTAACTTGAAACTGATCAAAAGTTGGGATGACAACAAAGGCAACATGTAAGGATTTCTTACCAACTTCTATGGGAAAGATAATAGAGCCATAAGTAGGATAAGTGAAACCATTGAGAGTTTTGATCATTACATAAGATTTGTTAAATGTGTCTAGTGTAAATATAGTTTTTAATTATAGAACTCACTATGCAATTAGGATATGTAAGAACTCCATGAGAGAGAATATAGTTAATATTCATGAAAATTTAAAGAGAACCATCAAGTGCTTTAATAGTCTCACTAGGATCAAATGTAATGGAAAGCTAAAGTGTTGGTTTGTGTTTAGGTTAAAATTTATAAATAATATAGGCAAAATTGTTGGCCTTGATATAATTAGGTCATAGTTCACAATAGTAGGAGGATCAACAATAGTGGTAGTAAAAGAAAGCCAAGAATGGGAAGATTCAACTATATTAGTAGAATGAGAAGGTAAAGGATTCTAGTATAAATTTTCAAGTTTTGGTTAGGAGGGGAAATGGATTTTTTTTCTTTATCATTGACTCCCCTCAATGGATATAACATTAGAACAAACAAGGCCTTGAATAATAGAATTCAAATGAGAACATTTTTTAGTATCATGGCTAGGGTTGATAGTGGTATTGGCAAAAAGATTTGGGATCAAAGTTTTGGTTGATTTGTTTTGAGCAATCAATTGGATTAATGGGAGGAAGTGTTAACATATTAGAATTAATCAATTTCAACATCACATTATGTAAAGATTCCAGAAGAGGTGTAAAATAACAAGAAGATATAAAAATAGATAACAAAGGATCCACACCTTTGGATGTTGTTGCCACCTGTAAATCAATATTGTTTGATGAATTGTTGATCTTGATTAAGCCCTTAGGTTTTTCAAAATTTTGAAAAGGATGGGATGTGGCATTACTCTTATCAAATGGAGCCATTTGAATGGTTATCTCAAATTGAATCACTTGAAGCTTGTAATCATGAATCACTACACACAATTGAATAAAGGAAGAGAATTAAAAAAAAAATATCATATCTCTAATGTATTTTTATAAATTAGAAATGAAAATACATTGCACATCAATATTAGGTATAAGTTAATACATCTAAGCATGCAAATGTTTAAATCTACCAATGAAATCAGTCACTTTTCTTTAATATCTTGTTTACAATGCATTAAATTAGTCAAAGAAATCTTAGGACCAATATTATTTTGAAATTTTTGAATGAAATAATTATCAAGTTTTTGAAAGGAATAAATGGAATAAGGAGGTAAAGAGGAATACCATTTCAAGACTTTATTATGAAAGGTTATAGTAAACAATTTAGCCATGAATATATGATCACAAGAAAAGTCACTACACAAGGTTTGAAAGGTTTTCACATGAGTCAAAGGATCACCTTTTCCATTGTAAGTGTCCAAGTGAGGTATTTATATGTATCAAGGGATAACAACACAAATGATATCTAAGGATAAAGGACTAGCAATGTCACATGTATGCATATTAAAATTGGATTTAGTCATGGAGGCAATTTGTTGTTGCAAGGATGAAATGGTTTGAGAAAGGCTATTGATAGTGGATTTGGTAGAAATGTTGGTGTGAGATATTTGTGAAAGGTTTGGAGTATTATGGGAAATGGAAGGAACATAGGAATATAAGAATGGGACATTGTTATAGGCACATGGATGAAGGTTAAGAAACACATGGAACACTTGAAGGAGGAGGAATAGGATTATGAATGCTGCCAAGACTAACATGTGTATGATTGATGTTTGGAATAGTTGTAGTCATGAGACATGGAGAATAAGTAGAAACACTAGGTAATGAAGTAGGAATAGGAATAAAAGGCTCAAAATTAGTAGGAGGTTGAGTTAAACCAAGGTCTTGAGAACACTCTTTAATAGGTTTAAAATTACTATCAATAATATGAGAAATAGTGCATGACAAATAAACACCATCTTCATGAGAGGTAGAGCATAAATAGAAACACTATGTAATGAAGTAGGAATAGGATAAAATGCTCAAAAGTAGTAGGAGGTTGAGTTAAACCAAGGTCTTGAGAACACTCTTCAATAGGTTTAAAATTACTATTAATAATATGCGAAATAGTGCATGACAAATAAACACCATGTTCATCACTGTGACTTGACTTCCTCAATCCCTCTACTAAGGAGATGGATTTTGTGTTAGAATTATATTGATGTAAATATTGCTCAAATTTTTAAAAATCACTAGACAATATTTACACTTGGAGAGGAGGCATTATTAAGGTCACATATTCATCATGAGAAGAGTGGGAAGAAGGATTTTCAACAAGAGTAGGAATGTCATTAGTAGATATGTGTGTCTCATCATGATTCCTAGGAAATAAAGAGGACTCACGAACCCATAAGTCTACAAATTATCCTAACCAGAATGTTATATGTAGGACTCGATATTATAACACTCATGCACAAGGGAATCATACAGGGATATTTTAACAAATTAAAGTAGAAAATTTGAAAGAAATTTGTTAACACACAATAAATTTATGCAATATAAATGGAATTATAACACACAATCGCACATAAAATATAATGAATACCACATCTAACCATCAAATCAAAAGGGAATTAAAAGAGATCTAACACCAAAATCAGAATGGAAATGTTATAAGTTGGGCTCACCAAAATTTACAGTGAGTAAAAGGGTGGTAATAGGATGATGAAGGAATATGTGTGAGATCCACCTTTTCCTAGTTGCACTATCAGAAGAAGGATGACCCAATAGGATCACATATGAATTAAGTGCTAATGAGTCAATTATCCTTCAGTGATAATTAATTAGGAAGAGATATATTTGAGGGAATAAGATTGAGAAATAAAATATAGGGGGGCAAATAAGCTAAATGACAACTTTCAACAGAAATAGACAGGTAAAAATTAGACATGAACCTGTAATTAATAGAAATAGAAACTACACTGCAACACTAACCCGTGGTTGAAATCTAAGGTTGTTTTGGAGGGTATAGGTCACTTAGGCATCCTATACCTAGGTATAGAGTGCATTCCCATCTTATACCCTACAATTTTTCCTGAAATATTTAGAAATCATTTGTTTGATTATTTACCTTATGGATATGTAATGGTAGGTTTGTCACCTATTCTTGCACACAAAAAAATGATAAATTATTGGGTTGAGATGGGTTTTCCTTGGTCAAAATATTATTTAGGAATTAAACTTGAAATGTAAATAAAATTGCATAAAAGGAAAGTATGTAAGTGTAAGGAATATATTAGATCTACCTTGAATATACCTTCATAAATGGATCTTGAGATCACAAATATTTATGAAGATACTTGTATGTTGCTTAAATGTAGTTTTTGAACTTTGTAATGTAGTAAAGAATCACAGATTCCTCTCACAAATGCATTGATCTATGAATGCCACTACAAGATCTTCAATGTTGCATGCTTGATAAACTCTTGCTTTGAAGAATGGATGAATGCCATTCATGTAGGTGGACATAAGGATTTTATTGATTGATTTATAAATCCTTTACTTGGCCATCACGGTAGAGAATCTTGTTACAATTGGGAATATTGCCTTCAAAATTGCCTTGGGTGCTTGAAGAATGCTTGAAACTTGATCTTCAACACTTAGATTTAAATCATAGGAGAGAACTTGAAATATTGATCTTGGTTATTCAATTATTTCTTGTGGTTACCAAAATGAGGAGATATAGGCCACTTTTATACCTCTTACAACACCTAAGGGTCTAAAACTAATGTAGGCTTACTACAAATTTGGAAATCTTGCTAAAACATCGTAACAAGCCACTCATTTAAATTTGGGTGCAAATATCAAGGTATATGTCACCTTGGCATCCTATACCTAGGAAAATGGGACCACATTTTAAGTGGGAGTCATAAATAAAGATAAAATGCCAGAAGAGTAGGAGCCAAGCTGTGGGATCAAGCATAACAAACATGAAATCTCAAAATCGCCAAAATGGGGCCTAATAAAGCATCTAATTATAGGTGCTAACTTTTTAGGATGATATCATATGTAGCCCCTAGAACTTAATTTTGGAGAAGTTATAGTCATTGATGTTTTTGTAGATGTTGAATTTTTGAGGGTTTTGGCTAGGGCATATTGTCTTGCAACAAAAGCAATTAGTAAAAAGGATGGAAAAACCATGTTGGTTAATGGTAGGAGAAGTATATATGAGGCTTTCATGATTTTTAGGGCTACACATAAAAATATTAACTTAGAAATGGAAGAAGAGATCTATACAATTCATAGGGTTACTCTTAGGAAGGAAACAATGAATATATAAAGATTTAAAGGGTATAAACACAAGCCTATCCCTATTTCCGACTTGGAGAAAGAGCCTTTCAATATTGAAAGTTTTGAGTATTATTTTAATTACACATACTATGCATTACTCTAGTTATTAGATAATGATGTGTCAGATAAGATACCTATAGGGATGGTGTGTATGGCCATGTCTATTCTAAACCTTTAGGTGAATATAGACTACGATTTTGTGGCATACATTGTTAAGGAGATACATGAATGATTGATTTAAATAAGAGGAACCATAAATCAATTAGTTTTAGGATCTATTCACATGCATGCAATTTATTATTGTATTTCAACCCTGACTATTTTGATAAGCGATGGAAGTTGCAAAATATGGATGACACTAGTAACAAATCTCCTATACAATGTTGGACTCACCTGTAGGATATGAATTGTTCCAAGGCCAAATATGTCCTTTTTCATAATCTATTTTTCATAAAAATTACAAACCTTATTAGAGATGATATTTCAAGGTTGTCACGATTTATAGAGAATCTATTAAGACCAAATGATATGTTGTCTAGAAAAGGCTTTGAAGAAAATTAGGGAGACTAGTACTATCATGATGAGGCTAATATTATTAGATTATATGGCTACCACTATCACTCTCATGTGTTACCAATATTTGGATCCCATATACTTGTAATAATTGAACTCTTCTGGTAGATGTAATGGGTAGAAAAAGAATACTTGACTAGATAGAAGAGGGGCACTTTCTTGCCTCATGTGATATCAATTGGTGAATTTAGTATTGGGCATAAGGCTACTAAACCTTTGAATAATTATTTGAAAAGTTACAAATTAGAAATAAACACATACATATATTGTGATCCTAAAGGCTTCAATGGCTTTGTTTTCACACAAGTTTTGGGAAAGAAGAATGTCTATCCTCGTGAGGTTTTATAGTTAGAGGCTAGTATAACAAATTAAAAATCAAATCCACATGTTCAAGAGTGGAGAAGGAAGTAAAATAACCTTAGGATAATGGAAGAATAGAGGAAGGTTATTGAGTTTGATTTCAAAGGTTTCTATGTAGACTTGGATTATCTTGGGAGGATAGCTATGATAAATAAGAACTATGAGAGTTTATATGGAAAACCCCTATATTTGGAGGCTTGACCCTCAAGTTAACCCCCTCAACAACAACAAAAAGTTAAAAGGGATTGTTATCAAGAGTAGAGTGATGAAATATCAGTGCATAGGGAAAGGTCCACTCACAAGTCAGTGGATAAGATGACCAAGACTAAACAATTGGTTGATTACTGTAATTCCAAAAGAAATTGCTAAGAGTGGAGGAGGAGGGAATGATGATGAACTTGAATAGCCTATAAATAGGTTTCTTGTACAACTAAATGAGGTCCCTAAGGAAAAGATTAATGTGTATAAAGATATTCTCTTGAATAAATATAGTGATGAGAGACTGATTGTTGTAAATCAATTTATGGATGATGATGAGTTTGTTCAATTTGCAGAGTTTAAAGGATTTTGACTTAAACTCATGGGAAAGGAGTATCAAGAGAAGATAGTAAAAAATAAGAAAGGATTTGACCCTGATCAACATCATTAGATTTCTATTTCTACCCTTTATAAAATAAAATTTGATGATATTAATATTTGTGTGAAGATGCAAGGAAGATGGATAAAGAAAGTGGAATGTTTTTTCTACCTAGGTGGGATTTACAAACATCTTTATTTATATTTGATAAAGTTTGAAACCAAAAATATTGTACATTTAATTTAGATTTATAAGTAGGAGAAGCCATATTAGGATATGGGTTTAATTGGGATCACAAACACTCACAATATGGGCATTATCCCCAAAGACAAAAAAACTTGTAATGATGGAATTGGAAAATGAAAGAATATGTATCATCTTAGTGAAATATTTAAAGAATACTACAAAAATTGAGGTGGCTTCATTAACACTTAATGTAGCTATGTTATCTAGGCTACTACAAAGACACCTAGAGCTAAAATTTAGGATCCTGAATAAACACATGTGATACTAGTGCAAAAGTATAACAAAATATATATTCATGTTGTCTTCTTGATTCCTTGAATGAATGATTTTCTAAGTATACAATGATGTTTCCCCCAACCTCAAAATTAGAGCCATCCATAGAAAACATATATATATGACCAAAAATAAAGGGATCTCTTTCTTCCAAGGAAAACCTAGAGAAAATTGATGACTATGCTAAGAGGATTGACTAATTGGAAGAGGATGTAAAAGAGGCTAAGGCCTTAGCTATGGAGAGAAGTATAAATAATTTGAAAGAAATATTAAGTTACAATATTGAAAGAATTAAATTGAAAGCTAATGTAGTTTATGCATGGCATAAGTCTTTTCTACAATCAAAGTAGTTGTATTTAGGGTTCATCCCTTTTCTTAAAACCTTATACAAGAGAGGAAATCTAAAGTAGGCTATGATGGACAAGTTGGGTTCAATTGCTTGAAATGAAAAGGTTCCTCTAGTTTATGTGGAGAAAAAAGAAATTATGGATGCAATCATTTCACTTATGGCACTCTTTGATATAAATAAATGTTTGATCAAGGAAAAAATTAAGTCATCACATGACCTAGATGATCCACTCTTTCCATAAATTATTAAAAGTGAAAATGGAGTAAAGGATTTAGAGAATTGGAAAGATAAATTTGATTTGATTGTTCCTACTGTTATGATTATGATTGTTGATGAAGTATAAATACAAATGGACCAATTCAATAACACATTAGAAAAGGTATTAACTTTTGAGGTTGGATATGCTAAATTTATCACACATTCCATAGACACACTAGATGCCAATTTGAGAGAGGCTATCCAATAAACAGAATGAGTAAAAATATCTTAGTGGCCTAATGAGATAGAAGTGATTGAGTGGGAAGAAGATAATTTGAAGTAGAAGGAAGAATCAGTATGAAGGGCCAACAATTTTTAAAATTTTTGTTTTTCCCCAGTAGGGCATATGGATGGAGATAAGGCCACAAAACAAATTCAGTCTATGATCTGATTATCTTCAGATAGGGACCTTGTTCAATTTAGTATAACCATGGGCATTTTATGGAATCATAATTAAATCAGATGTGGTTGAAGGTGTTGAGGATATTGTCAAATTTGGTCTTTTCTTCCCAACAAAAGTATTTTCTTTTTGGTTAGTTGTTTTATTTCATCTATCTTTAGAAATGACAAATCACCTATAGGTGTAAGCTATTCCTTTCTCATGCAACATTTTATCTCATTCCTTAGTAATTCTATTTTATTTAGGACATCTCATAGGCATCTTGCCTTTTATTACAAATGTTTCAATTAGGAAGGAATGTTCTCATGTTGTAATCATGTTTTTCTTTGAAACTTGGTTTAGAGATTGTACACATCCTCTATTTTCTATAAAGAGAATTATAAGACCAATTTAAACTTCTTCTAAAATGTTATATGATGAGAGTATAATAACTAGTATCAAATTCAGGACACAAGATATAATTCTTTAGGTTGTATGAATTTTCTAGATATAATAGCAATTCAAAATTATGAGGTTTCATATATTGTCTCCAAGATGTACTCATATATTTCACATGAATTAAATATATGTGTACAAGGTTGAAAGGGGAGAAAGGGCAAAGGAGTTGATTACTCCCCCTTATCTAAGTTTCACACTTGGAAGGAAGATGTACTAATAGGCTCAATTAAGGACGTAAGATTTGAATAGGGCAGTGTTCCTTTGCTAGATATGTAATTTTAAAATGGAAAAGAGGAAAATGCAATGTAGATGACAAAATAGACAAATAGAGACAAAACTAGAAATAACAAATTCATGACTAATAGCCAAAAAGTAGAAATGAGCTGAAATGGGGTCAAAACTACTACATTGAACTATGATTTCAATATGAGATGAATTTTTAGGGTAAAAAATGTTTCAAATGCTTTGTACATGGGAACCAAATGTTCGAAACATTCTATTCCTGGTACTTTTGCCTAGAATTATAAGGGATCCTTTGAGTATTTTTGGTCTGCTTAAAAAAGTTTTACAAAATTTGTAACTTGTTTCTACAAACATAAAAATAGGGAAAAGGTTGGGTAAAAGGGGTTTGCATTGGTGAAACCGCTTTTTAGAAATCAACCTTGAAAATGAAAGGAAAATGCATAAATGAAAGTATGTAAAAAGGTAAATGTTTGATTCACCTTACATGAACCCTCATGGATCGCTCATACCCATGAAGATATTTAGATGTGATTGAAATAAAGAGGTTCACCTTGGAATACATAATAGGAATCAAGGATTCCCTCACAAATGCATGGATCTATGAATGTAAATCCCATATCTTCAATGTAGATATGCTTGATAATCACTTGCAATGAAGGAGAGATGAACGCGAGTGGAATGAATGATCTTCTTGCCTAATTGATAATTCATATACTTGGCCATCATAAGAGATAATTTTCTTTAATGGATAATATTGCCTTAGAATTGACTTGAATGAATTGGAGAACCTTGATCTTGGATGCTTGTCTTCAAATCTTGAATCCAACTACTTGAATGTTATTAAAAAACTTGATTAAACTTAATAGGTTGAGTGTTGTTATGATTTGAAAAATGAGGAGAGATAGGGTGTTTATATACTTCATTCACCATTTTTGGATTTAAAAATAAGCCAGTTTGATCACATGATCTAATTTCCCACTAACACCCTAGCATAAGGCTCTAGGACAAATTTGGGTCAAAAAGTACATGATTAGAATGTTTGAAACATTTTTTTCTTGGGTACAAACCATTTCAAAAAAATTATACCTAGGATAATCAAACCAAATTTGAATTGGGTGTTAGGATGGTGGAAAAGATGTGGGAAAAGAAGAATTGGGTTGCTAGGATCAAGCATAACAAATATCAATTCTCAAAATCATCAAAATGGGTCCTAGTAGAGCATCCAATTATGGGTGCTAAATTCTTTAGTGGGAATATGGGACAAAATCATGCTCATGAAAAAGTAGATCAGTGCATAAGAAAAATCTTATCAAGGTCAAGGAGATAAAGAAACATCAAGCCCTTGGGTGACTCAATATCATGCCCAGAAATTAGGGCAAAACACACACAACATTTTTTTTTTGCACAAATAACAAGACTAACACACTAAGGAACACTCAACAAGAATGATCGCTTAACCCAACACAAGTTAACTCACAAGGGGTATCAATGCATGTGATAGCTTTCCAACATCACTTGGTTATTAACTACATTAGTAAACTCGAAACCCTAACTAGGTCTCTAAGAAAACCTAACAAGGTTCAAAAGAGAAATAATAAAAGAGATAAACCAAAGGGAAATTAAAACATAGATAAAGATAAAAATTCAAAGTTTGGGTCAACACACCCAAAAAGGGTTAATTCAATATAAAGATTAATTCAATCGCTTTAGTAACCCTAATGGCCCTATCGTGAACTAGGTTACTAACTAGGAAAAAAATCACAAAATAACCTCAATATATAAAAGATAAAATAAAACCAAGATAATAACCCTATGCAAAAACAAGGGTCAAGAAATTATTACCCATTAATATAATAATGTTCAAATATTTTAAATTAAAATATTATATTTTTACTTAAGTCATAAAGCTCCAAGGTTTATTAATTAATTTAATTTATACATTAAAATGATTTAATAACCATATAAAAACATTATTATTAAATTTAACATTGAAGCTAAGAGAGATATATTTATCTAAGTTCCCATCATGGACAATAAATAATCTCCCAAAAAAATCCCATTAAATTATTAAAATGATATTTAACAATTTAAGTATTAAAATTTACACCAACTTAATATTAAAACAACAATAATATTTAATTAGGAACAAATATTAAATTTTAAAATATGAAGATAACAAATCTCAAGAATAATAAGAAAATAATAAAGGAACCATTTAAATAATATTTCAACATTATTAATTTTTTTAAAAATAAATTAAAATCAGTCATCCAATAACCAAATATTCAAAATCTCAACTAAATAATAAAAAGGGAATCTGTTTAAAATCTCAAGAATAAAATAGTAATATTATTAAATCAGAATTGAAAAAGGTGATTGCAAAGCCAACTGTCATTAAATTAAAATAATCAGTGATTAAAAAGCTGAACTAGAATTAAAGGAAAACCATAATTAATAAATTTCAAAATAAAAAATGGCTCCAAAAGCCAGCCCTAACCCTAATTTTGAAATTAGGGTTAGACCTAAAAATAAAACATGACCAAAATCCTAATTTCATCATTTTGGCAATGCAGGTTTGGGCTTGGAGCAAAGGTGAAGGAAAATCCAAGATTTGTATACACACAAGTATACATGTGTGTATATACACACTCAAGTGTGTATATATATACATATATACTTGTGTATATATGTTAAAGATTTCAACAATGGAGTATATTCAGATTTCTACAAAAGATCTACATGGCTACACTAACAAAAATCTACAACAACAAGATAACCCAACAAGGTAAAAAGAATGACTTGTTTTGAGATTTTTAGTTTGATGTTCAAAAATACTTTTCTTTTACAGTCTATCCAAACAATATTTATTTCTATTTTTTTTTTATGTTGTAAGCGATATTTCTTGACAATGAAATATACTCACTGTATTTTTTTATTTATTTACAGTTTTCTATCCCATATTATTATTTCAAAATAACTCTAATGCTGCTAGTTATACTTTTGTTTTAAATCATAGAGGAGAAATGTGATATATATATATATATATATATATATATATATATATATATATATATATATATATATATATATATATTACTATTTAATAGTAAACATTATACAAAAAATTTCATTGATTTTTTAATTCCTCGTAGGGAAATCGACTGTCGGTTGTCGTAGCAGACCGACCCTCAAATTAAATGGTGGAAGGGAGGGGGGACTGTCTGCCCACACCCCCCCAATGGGAATGCAGGGGACTAACCTCCCGCACCCCATTGGGTGGCGGGGGTCCTTCTCACCATTCCCCCAAGGGGTGATGGTGGCAGGTCCAGTGCTCCCCAAGGGGATGTGGTGGTTGTGCCACCACTTCCCTTAGGGGAATGCGCTGGGCACACTCCCATCGGCTTATGAGTCTAATTTTTTTTTATAAATTTTTTAATTTTTATTAAGTTTCGTTAATTTTATTTTTATTAATGTTTATAAATATATATTTTAGTAATATAATATATGTTTATATATATATATATATATATGTATGTATATATATATAATATATATACATATATACAATATATATGTATATATAATATATATAATATATATACATATATACTATATATATATATATATATATATATACATAAAGAAGAATGAAATGTTTAGCATATCTATTCTAGAATATATACATTATATATATATGTCTGTATATATGATCTTGCATATACATATATATTTTTAAATATATATATACACTAATATATATATATATATATATATATATATATATATATATATATATATATATATATATATATATATATATATATATATATATATATATATATACATACATACATAATGATGTATATACCTCCTTGAGGTAAAACATGAAATAGTTGCAATAGTAATTTTTTTAAAAAAGTATCAACATAGCAAAGTATTCTAATAGGGTATGGACATCTAGGTATATATACATAGGTGTATATACAAGACTTTTTTATTTTGAACTAACATGATATGAAAATGAAATTATTTCTAACATAGACTATTAGTAAAGAAAATCTACATTATTTTTCTCTTTCAAATGAATACTTGAAGTAACTTATGTCTACACAGGGAAGAGATTATCAATCATAAAGAAAATCTATCTTTTCTTGCATATAGGAAAACAAACCAGCAAGCTTTTTTTTGCATTCAAAGCATAAGGAATCATCTTTTTTACATTTTCTTTCTTTAGAACTACATAAAAAATTATGGAGAAACATTACACATACAATTACAAACTTTTACAAGCATTTTAGTTGCTTTTAGGCATTTACATGGCATTTTTCACTAGTCTACTACACATGGCTTTTTAGCCCTTCTACAACATAAAAATACGCAAGTAATAGATGACAAAATCCTTTTCCTTCAACAAAACTAGCAACTTGTTCACTTAGAAATTTGCAAAAAAAACCACTCTGACCATGGAGGCTCACCTCCCAACCTAAGCCATTACATGGCCACCCCGAAGCTTGGGGAAACAAAGATGGATGAGGTACAATCATGCTCAAACAAACTTACACAAATAAAAACTAGCAAATTCATATTACACATAAAATTATCTTCCCATGGATTAACACATTGGGTCACCTTGGACCCATAAGAGGGGTGAAGGTGGAAATGAACCCAAGTAGGAGAAGCCATAAAAATATAATACCATGCCTTCAACAAGGCTCAAAACCATACACAAATGACTTCAAAAGACCATCACAAAAACACCATTCATTCCTTTTTCCATACACAAGTACAATCCCTTATGGCCTCCAAATAAGTAGATACAAAGATAAGATGACAACATGGAGCCCATACATCCACGTCTTATCCCCTTCCTCCATGAGGAAGGACTCTACACTATTTGGGCATTCCCAACTAAATCACTTCACCCTCAAGGCTCTCTTCCCTCCCAAGGGTGAGTTTATCCTTGCACACCCCAACAAAACAAAGAAACAAAAGAAAAACCAACAAAATACACTAAGCAAGAAGCCATGAAAGACAAGTTTTGAAGCTTCACAAAACCATTTACAAAAATCACACAAATATTTTTATAAACAAACATGTAAAGAAACTAGTCTTCCATGAAAGGGGCACCAACCTTCCTCCAAGCTATGGCAATGAAAGTTGAGAAGAGCTTCCTTCCTACAAGCCTTCCTTTGCAAGTCCACTAAAAGTCTCCAAAATTGGAGAGTGGGCCATCGAACTACTAAATTCCTCTCCAACCCACTAAAAGGAAAACCTTACCTAACATCCTACCTAACCTCAAAGGGGATTGGACACACTATCCAAAGTTTCTCTCTCCAACAAAAGGGAAATTCAAATTTTGCAAGAGAGGAAGACATGACACACTTCCCAATTTCGTCACATTCTAAAAAGACATTTTTAGAAGAGGCACATATAGGACAAAAACATCCTATTGGTCAAAATTTGACCCTCAACCAAAGTGCACCTATGGGGTTATCTTATTTTAACCCTAACTAACCCCTAGGGCTACATTTAACCCCTCAAAAGTCCACTTAGAGTTGACCCACAAAAATTTGAAATAAGACTCCTTCCCAAGGCTCAACAACCAAGATACCTAACCTTAGGATACTACAAGGTGACTAAAAGGTGGAAGACAACCAATAAATAATTTACTTGGCCATGCCAACTAACATACACATGTGTCAATTGACACCACATAAAGTCACAACGCATCACTACACACATGGCATGCTAAGTAGACATAAATATAAAATAAAATAAATATAATTTAAATAATACATTCAAACATTAATTTACAACATTAATACATAAAAATGTGGTTATTTCTTCCTTTGGTGTTAACCTTGGCTTTACAATATTTTCACATGCATCCATATTTAATTTCCCCTTATTTTATTCCATGGTCAATTTCCTCCACAATAGATGAAAATATCAGTAGCTAATGAAAGATCAATGATATATGTATATAAAAATTACATCATAAATAATCACATAAAAATACATTATACAATCTAACTGCATTTACACAACATTACATGAAATTCACTTAATCTCAAGAGTGCATTTCTAAATTTATAAGAAGTTATTTCAAGAACACATACATATATCAAATAACCTAATTCATCAACCAGGTTCATGTCACATAAACATTTCTTGCATCAACATGAAGCTAAATCATAATATTCTAAATTAAATAATTCATCAAATACCATAACATCAAAACCTAAAAATCAAAGCATGGAATATGGCCTAAATCATCATCCACATAATCATAGGTCATCATATAGTATCAAAAATATAAAATCCCTATCCAAATATTCCAACATAACAAAATAATATATCATCATGATAATCATATGGTGGAAATAATCTACTATGAAATGATGGTGTGGGGTGAGGCCTCACATCCTCCCCCTATGCATGAACTTCCTCCCGGAGTTCATAAAAAATATGTGGATACTATGCTGTCATCTGTGTTGTATCCTCCCATGATGTTGTAACCTCATCATAGCAATCCCATTGGACCCTAACTTGGTCCAACTCTCAACCTCGAAGGGCCAGCGTCCTGCGAGCAAAAATATGAATGGGCTCCAGTGCTAGCTTCCCATTTGACTCCACCTGTAAAGCATTACAGTCAATAATATGAGACTCATCATAAACATATTTTCTCAATACAAAAACATGAAACACAACGTGGATGTGTGACAGTCTAGGTGGCAGAGCTAGATGATATGCAACTGGGCCTATCCTCTCTAAGATCTCAAAAGGTCCAACATAGAAAGGTGTGAGCTTAGAACCCTTCCCAAAATGGATTGGGATCTTATACAATTGCACTATCAAGAAGACTCTGTCACCAACCATGTAGACATGATCGGTCCTCTTCGCATCCGCATACTTCTTCTACTTATCCCAAGCCTCTCTAAGACACTGCTTGATCAGGTCTACCTGCTGCTCCATCTCTCTAACCAATTGTGGCCCTACAACTACTCTATCCTCAACCCTATCCCAACTCAAAGGTTTCCTACAAGGTCTACCATACAAAGCCTGATAAGGTGGCATACCCAAAGATGAATGGTGTCCATTATTATAGGAAAACTCCACCAAATACAAGTACTCCTACCATCTGGCCTAATGATCCATCACATACATGTGAAGCATGTCCTCTAACACCTAGTTGACTCTCTTAGTCTAACCATCTATCTTAGGATGATAATCTGTATTGAAATTAAGCTTGGTGCCCAAAGTTGTTTGCAACTCTCTCCAAAAGGAAGAAGTAAAGAGAGAATCTCTATCAGATATAATATTACGAGGAAAACCCTGAAGTCTGTCAATATCTCACAAGAATACTTGTGAGACTGTAGGTGTTGTGAAATTAGTACAAATGGGTGAAAAGTGGGCCACCTTGGTCAACCTATCCACTATCACCATAATAGTATCATGACGATGAGATGGCATAGGAAGACCAATAATGAAGTCCATGGATATAATGTCCCACTTCCACTCAAGTACCTCATGTGGCTCAAGAAGCCCACCTAGATGGCGGTGCTCCACCTTAACTCTCTGACACTCCAATTATATAGCCACAATCTCAACAATATTCATCCTCATACCTGGCCAATGAAAAATTTGTCTCAAATCTGCATGTAACTTCTTGACTTTAGGGTATGCTACATAGGGTGCTATATGAGCCTCAAGAAAAATGAAATCATGCATCCCATCAGAAGAAGGTACATAAATGTGTCCCCTATGATGAAGAAGTCCACCAAACTCAAGGGTATAATATGAGAACTTCCCCTCGAGGGGTCTCTAAGCTTGAACCATTTGACAAACCTCTGAATAAAATCCATCCTCAGGCAAGTGCAACAAAATACACCCTCTCAAATTTGTGCTAGAAGTCATAGATGAAATCTCATGACATCTCCCACTCAAGGAATATGAAACCATGTTCTCCTTACCCTTGATGTAATGGACATAAAAGTCATAGTGGAAAAGGAACTCCATCCACCTCCTCTACTAAGCATTAAGATTTGGCTGGGTAAATGTGTACTACAAGCTTTGATGATCTAAATGAAGCTTGAATCGATACCCAAAGAGAAAATATAACCATCTCACCAAAGCATGCACCACTGCTGCAAGTTCAAGGTCATAGATAGGATAGTTAAGCTCATGACTCTTGAGTTTCCTAGACTCATATGCAATAGCTTGACCACCCTGCATAAGGACTGCTCCAATCCCATCTAACATTTCATTTGTGCATTCCACAAAAGTTTCTGAAGGATCTGACACTACAAGGATAGGTGCATTGGTGAGTTCTCTCTTGAGCTCCTAAAAAGCTCTCTCACACCTCTCTGTCCACTCAAAATTCTTTCCCTTTCTCTAAAGGGATGTGATAGGATGTGCCACTCTAGAATACCCATCAAAAAATTGTCTATAATAGTCTTCAAGACCCATGAAACTCCTAACCTCAGTCATAGTGGTAGGTGCTAGCCAATCCATGATATTTCTAATATTTGATGGGTCAACCGTGATCCTATCTCCTAATATCACATGGCCAAGATAGTGAACCTATGATCTGAATAAAGTACACTTTGACAAGTTGTCGAACAATTGATTATCCCTCAAGCACTGCAAAACTTGTCTCAGGCGCTCCTCATGCTCCTGCTCATCATAAGAGTAGATCAAAATATCATCTAAGAACACCACCACAAATCTATCTAAGAATGAGCGAAATACTCCATTCATGAGACTCATGAATATAGATGGACCATTCATGAGTCCAAAAGAAACCACGGTGAACTCATAATGGTCATAACACATACCAAATGAAGTAATGCAGATATCACTCTCCACAATCCTCAACTGATGGTACCTTGACTTTAGGTCAATCTTACAAAATACACGGGCACCCTGAAGCTGATCAAACAAATCATCGATCCTAGGAAGTGGATACCGATTCTTAACAGTCACTTTATTCAACTGTTGGTAAAATACATTAGCAATACATGGAAAAGCCTTGGACCAAAATAGTCCAAATAGTCCCACTAGGCGTGCCAAAAATTGTTATCACCTAAATAGAGCACCCCTTCTAAGTAAACTCAAGCCTACTAGTGAAAATTGGAAATTTTCCTTGATTGCGGACTCAGATAGTGGAAGCTAACCTCTAGAGTAAGTTGGTTCTTATGGGAAATTAACCTAAAAATACCTAAACTAAGAATTTTTGCAAAGGAAAAGGGTTAGAAGGAAACACAAAACTGAAAAATTACTTGTAAAGGTGATGCACCAAATACTTGACTAAAACTACACAATAGAACCTTACACAACTTGACTCACAACTCAGCTCTAACATGCACAAATCAACATTACATATGTCCTTGCATCAACAATTTATAAGATCACAAAATGATCGCAATATTAACACAAATAAATTCTGTCTACACAATATCAAATTATTTTCCACATTAACACATCTTACTGTAATACCCCAAAATTGGCACCTAATAATTTCAATCAATTTTGGTGCATTTTCTTCAATTTCATCATTAAAGTCCTATTCTACTAGGGAATTTTCTCTCTCCTACCTGACTTTATTTGATTTGATGTCAATTGCAAAAACCCTAATTTGCATTAATCACACACTATAATTAATTCCTAAGTATTTGACTTTATTAGCTAAATAATCCCTATGATAAATTAATTTAATTCTAAAGTCCTAAGTGCTTTAAATTAAATTAAAATCCACCCCCTTTAGCTAATACACATAAAAGGAATTAATATTACTTGTTATTTGAATGGATTATATTATTTGGACTTAATAATTCAAATATTTGAACGGTCACCCATATGTGGCAATAATTCATTCTTTTAATAAGTAATTCATGAATATTTATCTCAATTGGGAATGAAGGGTCAACCGTTCATTTTCAAGAAACTCTTCATTCCTTATCTGGGCTTGTCTATTTAATGAACCTTCTCCTTCATTCGAAAAAAGGCAATTGTGAGAGCATCCATACTATATCAAATTTTAGTGTTAATTATCTTCATATTTCCAAGCTTTTTCATTGCATAATTAGTTTAATTTCTCATTTTAGTATAATATTGCACTCTCATTAATTTAGTTTGATTATTGCTATTAGATTAATCTCATATTTCTTTCAAATTTATTTAGATTAACTTGCATCTTCATATTTCTTTCAAGCTATTAGATTAATTACATTTCTCATTTCTAGATTAATTTCATTATTGTTCATCTTTCAAGATTTTGAAAATCCTTCTTATTAGCTTGGTCTTATGATTGTTGGCTCTCATTTTGAGAGTAAATCAAACACCCTAGTTAATTAGAAGGCAACAAGTCGAATCAATAGAATCATGCGAATGGGTAATTCATACTCAATTTTGTGATTCAATGATCGAGCAATGACTATGTTGTGTTTATAGCTGGATTAGAGGTCCATGTTCAACTTATAACATTCTGGCGCCCACCGTGGGGCCGAAAATTTATTTTTGGCCTCATTGATTTTAAACATTTTTTTGAATTCTGCAATCTACCGTACGTTCATACTTCTCTATGTACAGAAGTTTGCGTAAGAGTCCTGAGCATACCGCAGAAAGTTTTGCTCCCTATAGCACTCTCTCGCATGAAATTATACTTTCTCATGTAGGCCCTAGTATATCCTCACGCACAGTGCAGTACTTCCTCGCGTGAAGTTTCACTATCAGACAATTATAATTTCTAGATTCTACATTTTACAGTTTTTTTTTTTGACATCTTTTTGCTATTGATTTCATATCTCTATTTTTGTCATAGCATAACAGTGGTCTATAGGTCGCTTTGTCAAAGATCATAAAAATTTCTAATAGTTTTCTTGCAGGATGATTGTCGAAGACCTTTTAAAATGTTGTGTTTGTTTTCTTGCTTTCATTCACATAGTCTAATTAGGGATCCATTAAAATTTCTTAAAGGTCCTGATATCAAAGTAGGGAATAGGCTCTTCATTATGTGGAAGTGATGCCCACAGATCAAACCAAGACCCAGATGTTGCTAGAATGATGGATACTTGGGGAAGCGGGGAAAGGTAGTGAATCTTTAGCACTTCTACTTGCCAGGGGATTATGGTCTTCTCTCTTTGAGAGAACCAGAAACCCAAAAGCTTGTGGATTTGGTGGAGTGAAGCTAACTCGGTGATGAATTTTCTTGATGTGTTTGGGTAAAGTGAAGAGGTAGAGAAGTATGCTCTTCTCTCTTTGAGAGAAATGAAAAATCAAACCCTCAGATCTAAGTCAAGTTGTGTCACCTTTAGAGGGCTTGCCGGAAGTTGAACCTCTAGGAACGACCCAAGTGAGTACACACCTATCATCGATGATTCTACCTCACTATAATAAAGAATGTTTTGTTGAGTCTAAAGACTCCAAAACCATGTTAACTTCTCTTGATTTCGACATCATCTTGAGAAGGCTCCGTCTGTTGTACTGAGCGGCACCACTCCTAGCCCTGCTTGCAGGGGTGTATGACTTTTGGGTGTTGGTGTGGCTATGAGGCCCTAGCCCTGTATCAGGGGCACCAAAGGTTAGTATGAACGGAAGCTCACTAAGAAATTTCCCTAGTTAGTTGCCTACCTAGTTCACCTCCGAAAGGAGTCATATCTTTGTGCAGGGAGGGAGAAGAATCTCTCTTGTAGATTCCCACCATAGGCATGCACCTAGATGCTTGAAGGTGGTATATGACATTGGCCCCTGCCACAAGGGTAACCGTTGAACATATACTATTAAGTCCTTGGAAACACCAAAAACACAGGTACCCTCTAGGGGGTGACACAGCTGTGTGAGGTGCACGCATGCGCATAAGCTGTGGGGCAAAAGTTTTGTCTTCTCACCATTTTTTTGTAGGGATAACTATGTGTTTTTTATTGAGTCTTTAGCTTGTCCATCATGATTAAACAAAGACTCCCATGATACTACCAAGTTGCTTTGTCCTTGGTAGGTCTATTTTTGACTACTTCTTGTGTCACCATTACTTGATCAAACCTTTATGCTTGTAAACGAGTGCTTGAAACCTTCAAACTGAGATTGTTGATTAAATTGTCCTTTACATTATCTAGAAACTAGATTTCCTATTTGAGAACCATTTATGCTGTGTCTCAAAACTTGTCTTTTATCTCAAAATTTGTGTTGAACTGTCGAACACTGTCTTTTTCCCACGTGAAGTTTTAGAAACTAAGCACTTTCTCACATGAGATTTCATTCTCTCACATGAAGCCTAACATTCTCTCACATGACCTGGTACTTTCTTGTGCAAACCTGTACCCTAGTTTTCCAAAACAAAGACTTATTTCCCATTGACTAGTTGACTTTTTATCTGATCTAGGTTTTGTCTGAGGTTTATTTATCTATTATCCTGTCGTTCATTGTTAGAAACTGAGTGTCTCAAGCTGCGAACCTATCAATTTTTCTTAAAATCTCATTTGTCTCCTTGATTTTTGTCTCATCTTTTGTGCTTTTGTACCTCATGTTGCGATAGTCTTATCTTGGCTGTTCTAGCCATACTCCTGATGATTTGTACCAGGTGCATTCCACATCTTGGCTGTTCTAGCCACTATCTCCTTTTTGTTATTCCTAGAGAAAGAGTTTTAACATTATTCTGAGTCTTCTCTTGTTTCATCTTCATCTATGATTATCATGACTCAAAGTGGCAAAACTTACCCCATTTTTAATACTGGTCAAGGAAGAGATAGACCTTGTAATCAGGAAACAAGTTGTCCTGAACCTATTGTGCAATCTAAACATTGTGAGGGATCCTCAAGCTCTTCATTAAGTACTTTTAAAGATAGCTCATATCAATCACCTCCAATGGTCCAAGAGTGTTTTAATCTATTGTTTGAAGTGCAACCCAATTTCTTATTTCAATGTCAAGACAACTCATTCTTCCAAAATAACTCATTGTTTCACAACTTTGGAAGACCACTTCCTCAGACTAGTCCTATCATTGAACCTATCGATCCTGTTGATGATATCAAATCATCTGAACCTATTGATCCTTTTGATCCTATTGTCTCACCAAAAGTTACCTTAGCTGCACCCTTTCAACATCGTTCATACCATTTTACCGAGGCTTCAATTTTTGCACGGTCCTACGTTGACAAGATGGGAGATTCATTCAATTTCAACCAGGCAAATACAACCAAACTTATGATCAATCTCAAAATAACTAGTATTTTGGACAATCCTCCAATGACCAACATCATGCCCAACCTCAAAATGAGCAACATTATGATCAAACCCAAGATGATCAACACCAAGCTCAAAACAAAGCTCAAGGTGGTCAACCAACATATCACTATCATCCTGCTCCGTACGATCAGACTCAAGATCAAGTCCCTAGCATTTATGAGATCCTTGGCAATGATGGTGATGACACCATAACCCAAAATGACATAGACACTATGAAAGAAAACAAGGGTCTTATTAAGATGATGGAGATCCTCCTTCTAAAGGAGAAGGAAAAATACTTTCTTGAGCTAGCTAAACAAGGGGCCAAGTTACCCCCAGACTATCAAGTTGAAACACTTGTGGCCAAGGATGAAGAAACTAAGACTACAAAGTTGCAAAAGATGGTTTGAGACATACAAGATTAGATTAGTCAACTTGTGAAGAATAAGGACTAACCCACCCAACAATTCACAACGGAAAGCATTTTTCCTTTCCCCTTCGATAGAAGTCTTCATATGCCACCTTTTCCCAGAGGTGTAGAGCTCCCTAAATATGAAAAATACTTGGGTGCAATAGATCCCCAAGATCACTTGAGGGAGTTTGGTGCATTATCTATGGAATTCATGTACGATAAAACCTATCTTATGCACCTATTTCCTCATAGTTTGGGTGGACCAGCTATGGAGTGGTTTTCTTGCTTGCCCACTAACATTAAGACTTTTGATGAAATGGCTAATCTATTTATCCAACATTACTCACATAATATTTAGCATTCGGTCAACATCTGAGATCTTTGCAATGTAAAACAGTGACAAGGAGAATCTTTCCTAACATTTCTCCAAAGGTGGAGACAATTATGTACAAGGTGTCCTCACAAGCTACCAGCTTGACATTTTCTTGGACAATCTTGTCCCAGACTTTGAATACCAAGTGCAATTACAAGGACCTCTAACCTTTGATAGCATGATTAAACAAGCAGTGCGAATAGAGGCCTTTATGATAAAAAAAGGGGAATTGACTTTGAGTAAAGACAACAAACAAGGATCTTCAAACTCAAATAAGGATACAGGGAAGTTTTTTTAACAAGAATAGAGACATTGTGAATGATGGAGTGGTCGACAATGTGACCCTAAAGCCTACTAAGTCTATTTTTAATCTCTCTTCTAGCATACAGGCGGTCAAAGTTGCTGAAAAGCCTGCGATAGAAAATCAACAACCTTCAAGGTTTTCTAAGAAAAAACCTTGGGCATCTCGAACCAAGTGTGAATTCACTTCCTTGGGAGAACCCCTTGATGTGGTCTATAAAACTCTTGTGTAGAATCAGATTCTTACTCCCTTGGAAAATCATCTCTATGACCCACAACCATGACCTCATTGGTGGAATGACAATGCCTACTGTGACTATCACTAGAATAAGGGCCATAAGACTTCAACTTGTCTTCAGTTGAAACATAAGGTCCAAGATTTTATTGATAGTGGTGACATTGTTATGGATGACCATAACAAAAATTCAAACCATCAAGCATTTAGGGATCCCTTCCCTCCTCATGAGAAGGGTGAGTATTCAAATGCTAAGAATACCAATGCCAAAGTCAATTACACGTACACTAATGATGACAATGTTATTGGTATGATTGAACCTGTTGGAGTAGAGTACTATGATGTGATTACTATTAAGGGGAGTGATGATGTTCCCAAACCTAAGACTCCTTTCATCTTGTGTAGTTCCATGTCTCGTTCATTTGAATCTGAACAACCTCAAGACTATGCCAATGTTGTCACTTGATCACATGGAAGGGTTGTTTTGAAAGGTCCTGATACTTCTACATCCGCTCTGAAGTAAACTGCGGATAAGATTGCTATTGGCCCGACCAACAAGAACATGAACTTAGTTCCTACATCTAGCATGGCTAGTTATAACATCTTAGATCAGCTCCAATGAACCAATGCTCAGATCACCATTTTTGAGTTGTTGAAGATCTCACCTACTCATAGGTAGATTTTGGATAAATCCCTCACCGAGGCAAATATTCCCAAGGATCTGGATCTTGACCGATTCCAATCTATGGTGGGTCATTTGACTTTGCCCCATTATTTATCCTTCTCTGAAGAAGATGATCACTCTTTGATCCATCCACATAATGATCCCTTTCATATAGAGGTCATGATAGGTCCTAAGCGCATTCGCCAAGTGCTCATAGGAAATGGTGTTGGTTTGAATATCTGTTCTACTAAGCTGCTTACCCAGCTAGGTTATGATGACAATTGTATAGACTCCTGCAAAAAGATTACCATCAAAGCTTATGATGAAGAGGAATGCAAATCCCAAGGCTTAGTTGTCCTACCTATCCACGTAGGACCTATTGAGAGAGATGTTACTTTTCAAGTTCTTGACATTCCTCTTGCCTACAACATCTTGTTGGGTAGGCCATGGATTCATGAGATGCAGGTTTTTCCATCTACATATCATCAATGCATTAAGTTTCCATTCCATGGAGTGGAAGTCACTGTGCCTACTAATACCAATTATTCTTGCAACACTCTTGTGCAATCTACAGATAGCTTTGTTCTAGCTAACAGAGAGTCCACTGAGTTTTATGATGCTAAGCTTAAGGAAATGGAACAAACTTTGAAACTTAAGAATATAGGCATGGGAGGATACCGAATAGAACCTATACTATCATTAGCTACTCTACCTCCATCTCCATGCTCTTATGGGAGACCTTCTGAGAATAAAAAAACTTCTGATGACCATCCTCAAACAATCTATAATGGCACCTTTGTATGGGCCTCTACACCTTTAGAAGATGAGGATGAAGAAAGAGCCATCACAGCTTGGATTTATAAGGGAAAATAAACATTTGAAACAACTACTCCATCTCCATATTTAGCACAAGAGCCATACAGTGAAGCCTTCAAGATCATGAAGTGCTTCGACTATAAGGGGAGTGGTCCTATAGGAAGGAATGACAATGGTTTGCTGAAACCCATTGAAGCTACAAGTCACTTCATAAAGGATACTACTGACTTAGGCTTCAAAAAGATCCCCTTTCATTTAGGGATTAACAAATTTGTGCCAAAACTTGAACCTGAACTTGAGTCAGAATTTGAAGATACTACTCTAGAGGTAAATCCAAAGGTCAATTCTGATGAAGACACATTTGCATATCCTATTACTCTAGAACTTGCTGCACTCTTTGCAGAACTAGATGAACCTATTATACCTATCCACATGGTAGAGATTGATAGTGATTCCAATGAGACCGCTTCGGTGCATCGACTCACATATGACCAATGGAGAGAAATACAAATGGCTGATTCTAACTTTTAGGGTGAATGGTACATACCCCCACACTTTCAAGAGCAGTTTGAAAAAGATCTACTTTGGTGAGCTATTAATACTACAAGGGGTGAAGATGATGATAGAGCTAGTGCTAATAGAATTCCCACATCAAGTACTGACTCACATGAGTATGAATTTGAATATTTGTCTGATGCTACTTATGATAAAGATATAGACATGGTGCATACTTATGAAAGACTTCTTGAAGTAGGTGAAGGGTCTAGTGTTAGGTCACACAAATTAGACTCCACCAGTGTTAACTTCTCCTCTACTTCTGATGTGAGGTCACATAGGGATTCAAATGCTCCTTTTGATGAGATCACTCTAGGTCTTGACTTGCTCATCCATGCTTTTGATGGTTATCCCATGAACGCAATTGAACCAGTCACTACTTCCCTCTCACTCAAAAATCCCAATTTGATAAACTAGAACTCCCCCTCCTCATCCAATGAAGTCCTAACATTCTAGAATGATTATGCTCTAGCCTGTTACCTCCATGTTATTGAACCTATAATGTCCTCCACCAGCAACAATAGTGTGAGCATGACAGAGGTGAATATCAAGTATCTTAGTCAAAAAATTAAAAGAAGAAAAAATAGATGCTCTGATGGTGAAAACCACATTGTGGTAGTATTAGAGCCAAAAATAGTAAAAATAAAAGACATATCCAAGGGTGAAAACCTCTTTGAGGTGCCCAAGGATGAGATACTTGATACGCTTCCGAGCCACTTTCAAGAGAGATCATCAGTATTGATTGAGCTGACACAGCCAGTGAATTTGGGTACAGAGGTTGCTCCATAAATTATTCATCTAGCACAGTCATTATCTACAAAAGAAAAGGAAGATTTCACTAGCTTCTTTCAAAGCAAGAAAATAAACTTTGCATGGACCTACTTTGACATGCTTGGATTAGACCCCAATCTAATCATGCACCATCTATCCATTGCACCAGGTATTAAACTTGTTAAACATAAGCTTCGAAAGATGCATCCACATGTAGCACTTTTAGTCAAAGCAGAGCTAGAAAAGCTTCTCAAATATTATTCCAGTCACCAAACATGGTAAATCCATTTGTGTATGCACAAACTTCAGGGATCTAAATAAGGCATGTCCAAAAGATGACTTCCCACTACCCAACATTGACATGATAGTGGATATGACAACAAGTTATAAGATGTATTCCTTGATGGATGGATTTTCTAGCTATAATCAAATAAAAATTGCACCAGAAGATCAAGAAAAGACCACTTTCACATGTGCCTAGGGCACCTTTTGTTGGAATGTCATGCCTTTTGGGCTTAAGAATGTTGGAGCAACATATCAGAGAGCCGTCACTACTATTTTCCATGATATGATGCATAAAACGATGGAAGATTATGTGGATGATACTTTAGCCAAAAGCATGCAATGAAGAAATCATCTTATAGATTTGGGTCCCATTCTTGACAGCATGGAACAATTTAGTCTCAGACTTAATCCAAAGAAATGTGCTTTCAGTGTCACTTCTGGGAAACTCTTGGGTTACATCATTTTAGCTAAAGGCATAGAAGTTGATCCTGAAAAGGTGCAAGCTATTATGGACATCCCTCCACCCAAGAATATTAGTCAAATGAGAGGACTTTAGGGAAGACTACAATCTATCCGGTGCTTCATTTCATAGTTGGCTGACAAGTTGCAACCATTCACTAAAACTTTACATAAGGGTGTGACTTATGAATGGAATGAAGAATGTGACAGAGGATTCACTCAGATTAAACAATATCTTGCTAATCCACCTATATTGATGCCTCCTATTATGGGAAGCTACTCATACTATACATCTTAGCCATGAACACATCTTTGGGTGCTCTCCTAGCTCAAGAAGATTAGAACAACAAAGAGAGAGCCATATATTATATCAGTAGAACATTGGTTTCTTATGAAATGAACTATTGTGTCATTGAGAAAGCTTGTCTAGTAGTAGTTTTTCCTTCTCAAAAGTTGTAGCATTATATGCTCCCTCACACTATAAGTCTTATTGAAAAAATTGATCCACTAAAGTACCTACTAAGAAAGGCTTCCCTCATGGGTAGATTAGCAAAATGGGTGATGATACTTAGTGAATTTGACATCGAGTATGTGGAAAGAAAAGCTATTAAAGGACAAGAAATTGCTGATCAGCTAGCAGAAGCTCCTCTAAAAGATCACCACCCTTTGAATATTGAATTCCCAGATGAATCCATCATGCTTCTCACACATCAGGCTTGGAGCATGTCCTTTGATGGATCATTCACTCAGCAAGGATCAGTTGCAGGCATTCTATTTATAACACCTCAAAGACACTCATTGCCAAAAGCTTATAAAATGTTGTTTCCCTACATAAACAACATCACTGAATATGAAGCTATCATTAATGGTATGAAGATAGCCATTGAATGGCATGTGGATGAGCTCAAGGTCTTTGGAGACTCTCAGTTAATCATCAACCAAGTTAATGATGTCTATCAAACAAAAGATGACAAGCTAGTGCCTTACAAAAAAATGGTGGATGATCTCAAACAGTATTTTGCACACATTTTTTTCCAGCAAATTCCAAGGGCAGACAATAAAGTAGTTGATGCAATGGCCACTCTTGCTTCAATGTTAAAAATGCTAGAAAATGACTTTAGACACAAATTCTTGGTGGAGGCATTACACTACCCTGCCTATGAAATTCTTGAATCTAGGATGATCTATTCAGTCATTGGACATGATTCATCTCACTACCACCATATATATTCCTACCTTTGTGACCAAATCATTCCAGACACCTATACTCGAAATGAAAAGCATCACCTAATTCATAATGCTTTACAGTATGTCATCATAGAAAATGACTAGTATAGATGGGGTCTTGATGGTACCCTCCTTAGGTGTCTAGAACCTGATGAGTCCAAACATGTGCTAGCTAAGGTACATGAAGGTATCTATGGGTCCCATTCAAGTGGTATGAGATTAGCTCAAAAACTTATTAGAGCTGGTTACTACTGGCCAGATATGGAGAAAGAAGCTGTTCAATATGCCAAGACTTGTAAATAATGCCAATTTCATGGGAATCTGATCCATGCTCCTGCTAAAGAGCTTATGCCTTTCATCAGTTTCTGGCCATTTCAGCAATGGGCCTTTGACTTGGTGGGTCAGATACATCCTTCTTCTTCAAGAGCACATAAGTTTATCATCACAGCTACTGACTATTTTACTAAGTGGGTTGAGACAGTGCCTTTGGATATAGCTGATGGCAAGTCTGTGGCTATATTCATATAGAACTATATCATCTATAGATATGATGTACCCTTGTCCATTATCACTGATAATGGGGGACAATTCAAGAACAAGGACCTGAGAGAGTTATGCACCAAATTTAGGATTATTCAGCATTGGTCATCTATCTATTATCCCCAGGGTAATGGACAAGCATAAGCTTCTAATAAGATAATTCTCAAAATCTTGCACAGAATAGTTCATAAATTTGGTAGAGATTAGCATCTCCAAATTAATCCAGCATTATGGGCCACTTATAGAACAAGTATCCAAACACCAACGGGGGCCACAACCTTTGCCTTGGTTTATGGAGTAGATGCAGTATTGCCTATTGAGGTTAAGATTCCTACAATGTGAATCTCTTTGAGGGGCCTCATCACTAATGAAGAGAGCAGAATATCCTAGCTTCAAGAGCTTGAGTTATCGGATGAACATCAGAAGGTGGTGTTCGATCATCTAAGAGCATACCAAAAGAGGATGTCTAAAGCCTACAATAATAAAGTTAGACAAAGATAATTCCAAGTGGGTGATCTTGTCCTGAGAGAGAATCCCAAGAATCAACAACAACGAGTCCAGAAAGGGAAATTTGAACCAAACTGGCTTGGTCCGTATGTTATTACTGCAACATTTGGGTCTGGCGCTTACTGACTCTCCACCACTGAAGGGGACCAGCTCAAAGAGCCTATCAACACTCTTCACTTGAAGAAATTCTATAGCTAAGGCATTCCCTGTATGCTCATGTACATACTTATTGATCCTGAAAAAATCCAAAAAAATGGTATATGGTAAAAAATCCTAAAAATTGTAAAATGTCCTGAAAAAATGATCATTTTAGTGAAAACCTGGTAAACAGGCACTTTGATGTATCTATTATCCTAGTGAAAACTTGGTAAATAGGCACCTTGATAATAATAAAAAAAATAGAAAATTTGAAAAAATACAAAAAAAATGAAATATTAAAAAATACAAAAAAATAAAAAAAGAGAAAATAACAAAAAAATTGAAAAGAAGAAAAATGTGCCATTGATGAAAACTTGGTAAACAGGTGTCATGGTAGCAAAAATAGAATCTCTTCCAAGATGGTGAAAACCTAGTAAGCAAGAGCCTCTTGTTTCCTGAAGCTATATCTCATCTCAACACCATTTGGCTCTTGCTTTCTTGCTTTAGTTTGCTTTCCCGCTTTCCTGCTTTAGTTTGTTTCCTGCTGTTAGTTCATTTCCTGCTTTAGTTTTCTAGCTCATGCACTTGCTTTCAGTTGTCTTCGAGATTTTTCTTGACTCTTCATGGATTGGAATTGGTCACACTTGGGGGCACCTTCCTGGTCTAGGGGGCATTGTCCTATCACTTTCAGAAGTTTTTGTTTGTGCATCAGTCACCAACGATTCTCACTGCATCTTCCTGCTGATGACTAGCTACTTTTGAGATTTCTCTCCTTGAGGATCTCTCATGTATCAATCACCAGTGGTCCCACTGTGCCTGCCTACTGATACCTAGCTCTCATTTGAACCCTTCTCTTTTGGGATCTTTTCCTTACATCAGTCACCAGTGGTTCTCATTACATCTTCCTGCTGATGTTTCATTCTTGCGTAATTCTCTCTTTTGAGAATCTTTCTTGTATCAGTCACTAGTGGTTCTCACTACATCTGCCTGCTGATACTTGGTTCACACTCTGATATCTTCTTGAGACTTCATCTCTCACAACGGTCACCAGTGGTTCTCACTGCATTTGCCTGCTATCGCTATCTCATTGGAACTTTGAACATTGTACGGTTCTAATTTGACTTCAATCCGCTTGAACACAAACTTAAACTGAAACTAAAACTGAATTTTTTTTCCTTTGAAGCATGCTGAGCTTTTTTCTTTGAGTGCTTGTTTGGTTGTTTTATCATTTCCCCTCGAGCGAATCTAAGATGTCTTTCTTGACTGAGAAACGCGAAGACTAGGGGCATGATCTTTTCTTTGCTTTCTGTTTGCTGGTTTAGTTCCAATGATCCAATGAATCTACATAAGAGGGGTGTCCATTTGTAAGAGCCTTCATCTCATATTGAATAGCCATGTGTAACTCAAATCCTTTTATATGGAAACTTTGGTGAGGTTGGTTCTTCTCCTTGTCTGTTTTGAGTGACTTCTTTCTACTACAATTGAAATTGCTAATGCTCGTCTTGCTAAGTGAACGTAAGGGTCACTGCGAGCAATCTTTGGCAAAAGAAGTAACTCTTGTGTGTTTGTTGTGTTTGTTTGCAAGCAACATTCAGGTCATTCTAGCAATTATGCTTTGATACTTATGTTAACTTGCTAAATTAAAAGGAATAGGTGTTTAGGTCATTCTGGCTTCTTGTGCCTCAATGCTTATATCTCATTCTGACAAATCTAAGACTTATGTCATATTCATATTCTCATGATTACAATGTCAGTGAGGTTTGTGTGGAATCTTGTGATCATCCTATACCTAAAAGAACTCGATGTTGATAAATAGGATGAGTCCAACAACCAAGTCCTAGGGTTTGTGTTTAGTTTAGGCTTGCATTTTCATTCTAGGCTTACATTGAGACTATGTTTTGGTGCCCTCTTGATTGTCTTCTTCTGGATCTATTCATCAAAGGTTCTCATCTTTTGTCCTAGGTTTGTCTTGGTTGCACAAGTGTCCGGTCCCCAATCTTGATCTTCAAAACATCCTTTTGATTAGTACCTATCATATATTGCTAAAACTTTGCATGAGATGGTTAGTATCACATACATTGCATTTTCATTGCATTTTCATTTGCATCCATAAAATCCATATACATTTTCATATCCATTTGCATGTGCATCCATTATAAGCATAAATAAAATCATATATTACATTAATTCATCTACCATCTATTATTGCATTTCACATTGCATATTCATATATCATCATAAAAATAAAATCTGTGCATCTCATACATATCTAATCCATACATCTAAAGCATCTAGGAAATATCTCATAAAACATAAACATCAAAGCAATATGTCAACAAGTAAAATGATATCAAAATCACGATCTCATATATATATATATCTCGATTGAATCAATGTCATGTACAAAAGAAGGGTGCTACGCGAGTAAAGTATTAAAAATGGAGCTACAATATGGATATCAACAATATGCTAACTTTGCCCATCGCCACCTAGAGGAGGTGGTGGTAGTGGTCACTGTGCTGGTGCTTGCGGAGGTGGCATCGGTCTCTAGGGAGGGTGCATCAGTCTCTATGAAGGTTCCTGCTATGGCGGTGCCTGTGGTGCTCTAGTGTACTTAGAAAATTAAGGCACCTACTCTGATAAATCTAGAACGACTCCACAATATGTCACATAGTAGTAAGCTACCTGAGCAGTCTCATATTTAGTCTCTATCTATGACCGTGTTAACACCTCTTGTATCTCTCTGATCTCCTACTCTTGATCAGCTACATGGGTCTCCTATATGATGACTCATGTGTGGTAGTCATCCCTCTCACACTGCACCTGCCTAACCCTCTCCCAGCTCTTCCTAAGAGCTTCCTATAGCTGTGGTGTCTGTGCTCCTATCAGAACATCCTGCATGTCTATATTATCACCCAGAGGCGTCTGCTGTGATGGGTCCCCTGTCCTCTACTTGGTGGATCTCTGCTGAGTTCCACTACTCCCAGCTCTGGCATCTGACCCCATAGTCCTCGGGGGATGTCTGCCTACACTGACCTAGGCCTCAATGATCTTTGCCTAGGCCACTGTAATGGTACTTGCTACTGTGTGGGCTGCTCTTGTGAAGGTACCTACTACTTTTGTTGTCCCTATGGATGCTCTTGTGTAGGCTGATGCTGAGCTCTCCATCCCATCCCTACAGGATCTGTATATCTAGGGAAAGGATGGGCTAGGCAATGATCCCTGTATGCAGGCATCATCCCTGCATTGGTGATGTCCACCATGTAATCCCATCAAGCCTGAGGTATGTGTGCCTTAATCGCACATCTGCCTAGATCTAATCTCGAGTGCCACCCCTTCTTCTCCTCATTGGCGAAGTGGGCATAGGGGTAGTACTCTTGGGAGATGTCCTGTTGTCTCCCAAACTGATGCAAGACACGTGTAACAAGAAAATGCTTAATAATGGTAATACTACATTCAATCAGTGGATGCGAGATAAACATGTAAGAAAGCTCTCATCGAGCATCATCCCATGGCTCAGTAGCAACCCAAGGTCTCCAAAAAATAGCTACCATGTCATCTAGCTATCTGTGCCACTGCTTTGTCTTACCTAGCAATGGCTAGGTCATTGGACCTGCGTACCTGTATATATATGGCTGAAGAGCCTGCCATGTATCATGATATATAGGTCTACAAATAGGGAGATGATCCCAGGCCCAGATCTGAAGAATAAAGACACCTGCCGCCATAGCCCTGGCTCCTCGATACACAATCTTGTGCATCTTGTGGTACATATGGGTGAGCATACACTCAACCCATTTGAATCTAACTTCTAGTCTGGCCAACATCCGCTGCAACATCGACCCCCAACTGCACTCCAAACCATGCTGACCTCGATCGAGAGCCAGATAACAACTTAGGAACATGGCTAGAACCATAGCTAATGGGTGAGCATCACCATACTTGCTGATCAAATCCTCCCAAGAGATGGCCCAGCCCATCACTAGATCATCTCAGAATATAGTCCTCAATGCCACTGTGCCTACCCTCAGCTGTACATCATACTCTACTCAGGTACCATGGATGGGTATCCACAAGATCCTATATATATCCGTAGGAGTGACTATCATCTCCCCTAGCGGAAAATGGAATGTGTTCATCTCCGAATGGAAATAATCAACAAGTGCACCAAGAAGACCGTGATTTACCTGAATGTTAGGTATATCACACAAATATCCTAATCTGAGTCCCTTAATATGTGCACTCTCAACATCTGTCAATCTCTGTACCAATGTAGTGATCACTAGATGATGTGATCAAAAGGTGACATCGAGAAAGTCAACCTACAAAGAAAGTGATGACATTGGATCAGTATCTCAGTATGATGGTTTTCAAAACAACAACAAATACAACAATGCATCTATCCTAGACATGACTCTGCGACGCTCTACTTGGCTGATTTCATACAAATTCGATAAATTTTGGCAAAGGTTTTACAACACTGTAGTAGCTTTTCACATGAAGAAACTGTTCCCTCTCATGAGACAAAACCTTCTCTTGCGTGAAAGTGAGAAAGTTCACGTGACATGACCTAGCACTTTGCACGATACTCCAGGCAAACCCCGGGCTAGGAAGCCCTGATCCATGCGAGGAAACCATTTCCTCACATGAGGGGCACCCTAGGCTGGCGCGAGGAAACTATTTCCTCATGCAAGACTCGAAGAACGAGCTCCTAAATTTTCTAAATCTAGCCTAAATCACCTAATAAAGTTGTACAAATTGAAACACAAGGAGGATTATTGACTACTCACAGGTGGGTCATGCTCCGGCGGCCGGGCGTGTTGTTGCAAGTGCTCAAATTGATGCATATGCATTGGAAGGCTCTCCATTCTCTATCTCAGAGCTCAAATTCACAAGAAGACAAAGTGAATAGTGAATTGAAAATTGTGTGTGTGAATTTTGTACCTGATCTGTAGACACAACACTTCAGTAAAACATTAGAGGTTAGCAAAAATGAAATCGTGCAATAAATTGAAAGCTAAACTAACTAGGCGATTTACTGCCTTCTAATAGGTGTGAGTATGATGTTCTCAGATTGTTATCGAGATCAATGACCTTGACGACACCTAAACAAAGGATTTGAATGCAAAATTGATATGAAATATGAATGCAATTAATCTATTTTTTTTGGTTTTCTATGCAATAAGAATGATAATGAAAACTTGATATGAATCTATGATATGTAAAAACTGATATGCTATGATATGCTAAATGATCTAACAAATGAAAACTAATATGATATGAAAAACTATGCAATATTGATCTCACAAAGCTTGGATTCGCAAAGATGATTCTTCAGTCTCCAATTTGGTAGCGTGATTATGCAATTCTTGTGGATGATTTTGGCAGAGTAAGCTCGCAAAATTATGAGATGATTTGTGAAGAGCTTAGCCTTGATTTTATAGAAATCCAAGGCTTTGGAGGTGCATGAAAAAAAACCATAAATCACTCAAATTAACTCAGCTTGATTTTTGAGTTATCTAATTATAAAGAATAATTAACTTACAAAAACATGCAAAAGCAAAGTTTAACTCAAAATAGAGTTTAGATTTAATTGATAATTGATAGTTGTCTGCTTTTCTGATTGTGCATGTTTTATTTATGAATTAATTTAATAATAAAGTGATTTATTTCCAACTTAACTATTTTTTGAAATAAAACAATTGATTTATGGGTTAATCAATCATTTAATCAAACTTTTATTCAAAAACAATATTATTAAAAATTGACAACTTGCTTTAATTAATTAAATAAGAATTTAATCAATTATTCATAGGATTTTGGATTTATTGTCAAAATTAAATAATACAATTTAGGAATAAATAGAATTAACTTCAATTAAACAATTAAGTGGCAGTATTAAATCTAATTAATTAAATATTGAGAATATTCAATTAATCAAACTTTAGGATAAATAGGATTTATCGCCAAATAATTATTAAATCAAAGATAATTAGGATAATTAGGAATATTGCTAAGAATATTCCCCGATGCAGAATTTATGATAATCAATTAGAATTCGATGATGTTTAGATGTGCCTTAGGTTAGGACTTTGATGTTGATTTCATTCGATGTGTCGATATAGGAGGTTAACGAACTTATAGCCCATTTTTGGGGTATTACAAAAATGACCCCTCCGAGCCTTATATAACTTTTTGACCTAATTTTTAAAGTGCTTTGTTTTGCACAAAAATTACACCCTTGGCTAAATTGACTGCCCTGAATCCATTTTCAAGATCAAAATCAAAATCTGACATCTCTAGATATCTTGAAATCACATTTTAAATTCTGGGACCCTTTGGGATTGGATGCTTGTGCAGTCAATCTTCTAGCGTCATCTTCTGGCCAGATCGTCATCTCCTCATCATTTTCTTGAGATCTTCAATGTTTTCATCAAAGTCAACTCTAGTCAAATTTGGTCAACCATGGTCAACCATGGTCAAACTTGGTCAACAAGACCTCCCAATCACTCCAAATTACTTCTGTAGCTTCTTGAATCTAGTCTGATTGCTTCTACTCTGCAAACTCTTGTTGTCAATTGTCCTTCTGATATGTCATATTTCAATTTCAGTCTCGAGGGGGCAGGATGATTGCATCATTTGAATCTTGTCAAACTAGTCTCATTTCAATATGATCTAAATCAAAGTCCTCACTGCTAGAGGCATCTCTTCACTAGGGGCATCTTCGTGCCTCGCATCTGGTCATCTGGTCATCTATCTTTTAGGTATCTGAGCAATCTAACTTTGATCCTCAGGAATCAAGCTTTGTTCTGGAGATGATTCTCAAAATCTCATTAGGTATTGGGGCAATCTAACCCTAATTATTGAAATTCAAGCTTCATTCTGGAGATGGCTCTCGAAATCTCTTTTAGACCATTATCTGGGCAATCTAACCCAGGTCTCAGAGGGCTAAACTTTGTATAGGGGCAATCTAATCCTGATTCTAAAGATTGGTCCTAAATCTGCATCCGTCATCATTTGATCAATGGACATTAGGGAAATCTAACCTTGATTCCAGTCCCTTCTCAAGTTGTCATTAGATTGTTGTCTTCGCAATATAACTTAGACTTCAGAGAATTATGCCTCATTCTGGAGGTGGTTCTGCATTCAATCTATTTCGGTGTCTTGGCATCCTAACCTTGATTTTCGAGGGTTAAGCTCTATTTTGGGGATAATCCTGAAACCTCATCTATCGCATCAGACTATTCTTTGAATCAATGCATTGTTCACACATCAATTCAAAGAGGGGAAAATGTAATACCCCAAAATTGGCACCTAATAATTTCAATCAATTTTGGTGCATTTTCTTCAATTTCATCATTAAAGTCCTATTTTACTAGGTAATTTTCTGTCTCCTACTTGACTTTATTTGACTTGATGTCAATTGCAAAAACCCTAATTTGCATAAATCACACACTATAATTAATTCCTAAGTATTCAACTTTATTAGCTAAATAATCCCTATGATAAATTAATTTAATTCTAAAGTCCTAAGTGCTTTAAATTAAATTAAAATCCACCCCCTTTAGCTAATACACATAAAGGAATTAATATTACTTGTTATTTGAATGGATTCTATTATTTGGACTTAATAATTCAAATATTTGAACAGTCACCTATATGTGGCAATAATTCATTCTTTTAATAAGTAATTCATGAATATTTGTCTCAATTGGGAATGAAGGGTCAACCGCTCATTTTCAAGAAACTCTTCATTCCTTCTCCAGGCTTGTCTATTTAATGAACCTTCTCCTTCTATCGAAAAAAGGCAATTGTGAGAGCATCCATACTATAGTGAATTTTAGTCTCAATTATCTTCATATTTCCAAGATTTTTCATTGCATAATTAGTTTAATTTCTCATTTTATTATAATATTGCACTCTCATTTAATATAGTTTGATTATTGCTATTAGATTAATCTCATATTTCTTTCAAAGTTATTTAGATTAACTTGCATCTTCATATTTCTTTCAAGCTATTAGATTAATTGCATTTCTCATTTCTAGATTAATTTCATTATTGTTCATCTTTTAAGCTTTTGAAAATCCTTCTTATTAGCTTGGTCTTACGGTTGTTGGCTCTCATTCTGAGAGTAAATCAAACACCCCAATTAATTAGAAGGCAATAGGTCGAATCAATAGAATCGTGTGAATGGGTAATTCATACTCAATTTTATGATTTGATGATCAAGCAATGACTATGTTGTGTTTATAGCTGGATTAGAGGTCCACGTTCAGCTTATAACACTTACAACCTACAAGTAGACACATACTGCTGCATAAAGGTGATTTTTGGTAAGGCACGATATCAAGAAAAATAAAATGATTTCACAAGAGATTTCACTATGACACTTAACACACAAAATATCAGAAAATGATAACGCCCTTGAAAGCTTTATTGATCACCAAAATATGAAAACTCTGCCATATATTTCTTTACATGAGCTACAAAACTTCATTAACCTCTGTAAAGAACTCTCCAAGTTACAATACAACAAGCCAAAAGGTAATAAATCTCTCAAAATGAAGTCTCGACTCATACTTATGCTCCTCCAAAGATATCTACATCATAAATGCCAACAATAACTTTTGGTTCAGATGCAGTCAATAAGACACTTTTTGAACCCCACATACATCTAAAAAAGGCTCAAAAAGGTGATCCAAAAGTTGAGACTCGCCATACCATCATAATAACCCTTCATAAATGCACTCTTATCCCCTAAACAACTCATAAACAACCCTCAAACAACAAGGTACCCTCCTAAATGCATTCTTATCCCTCTTAGACTCAACAATATAATCTCCTAAATATCTACAAACTTATCCTTATGACAACACCATTTGTCATAACTCCATAATAATATCCCTCTTTGACCTTTAAAACTAAAAATAAATATCTATTTTACATCACAAATATCATTTATTAAATGATTTATAATTCACTACTTTATAAATATTAATAGTATTCATTAAGTGATGAATTATAAATTATTTAATAATTTTATTTTACTAATAATAACAATTATTAAGTATTTTATAGTTTATTACTTTGAAAAATGTTAATTATATTAATAATATTAATTAAGAAACAATGTTAATCACTTAATAATAATATTATTATAATGAAATTCATTAAAGTAATAAACTATAAATTACTTAATAATATTATTAAATGGTACAAAATAAATGTTTATTATCACTTCTCAAATCAAACTCTTCAAATTTTGTATTATTTAAACAATACTAATAAAAAATATTTTATAACTTTATCATTTTATTAATATTGTTTTAATAATATAAACTTTTTAAAAAATGGACACAATTTTTTTTATCAAGTGATAAGTTGCAAACTCTTACAAAGGCTAAATACCCGCATGGGTATTATTTGGAAAAAAAATGCTTAAAAGAAGGGCAAAAATCCTTAGAAAAAGTTGACCATATTAGGGAAATGAAACCCTAAAAAAATGAAATGAATTTTTTTTAATGATGTCTAGGAGACCATCGGTCTAAGGGACCAAAAAGCAAGTTAGGCATCCAACTATGATTTCTCCAGGATGTTCCTTTTGTTGTGGATGGGGATTAGGAAGCTTGCTGTCTTGTTTAGTTTTGCCTCTTCTAAAAGTTCCTCCATGCTGCTCACCTGCAGGGACTCCATGTACTCGTTGTGAATATCCTCATACACCCCACATTCCTTAATAAAATGTCATTCTGTTTCCACCACTCCCTTGCAGCTGAAAGCACAAATTATCTCTTCCCACCTCTCTTTAGGGACAGTCAATCTACCATCCATAAAATGAAAAGAAAACACATTTCTTTTTACTTCTTTCACACTTTTCTCTTCCTCTCTGCTCTTTGTGCTAGCCGCCATGAAAGAGGGTTTCAAGGATATTTTGACTTTCATTTTTTTTTGCCTGCAACTTGTGGCACCACCATGTAATACTTTTTTGGAACAATTTGAGGCTTTTGAGGATGGTTTTATCGCAAGTCACAACTCATCTACAGATGCATGTTCATTATTTGGCATGATAATGTGTTATGTCTCTGTGAATTCGAGTCTCCTGATGTCATTTGGTGTCTTTATCTTTGAATGATAAATTCTTATCTTTGGCTTTATTTATGCCATTTCTTTATGAATTCAACTCCATGCTATTGTATTTTATAAATATGATTTCTACCTTTGTATTTTATCTTTTATGCTGATGTTATCTTCTGGCATAATTTATATCAAACTTTTGAAATCTATGCTTTTGATGCTCAGTTGATGGTTCTGTTCATGGAAATATTACCTTTTGTGGTTATAGAGACCATTAAAAGTGACATTTATATTATATTGCGATCCTTGATAACATTGTTGTTGAATGTTATGGAAGCACTATAATTTATTTAATCCACAAGGGTTTGGCATATTATGTTCTCCTATCTACTCCACAAGGGTTTGGCATGAAGTCTTCTATCTATTGATTGCTATAGTCATGTATATTTATGAGAGCTTGTATTTCTTTAATGTTGTTTTGCCACTAAAATGCTTTGTATTTATGATGATGAAAGGCTTTCAGAAGTCATTCAATGTCCACGTTACTGTTACTTTTGAATTTTTATTTTTTTTCATCTCTGTTCAAAAATCCAAGTGCATACTTTGAAATAATGTCATTGTATTTCATTTTTACTGTTAATGTAAAATTAAAATTACTGTTATTTTCACTATTGTTGCTCCATATTATCTTTAACAACCATATCACTATTATTTTAAGTCCTTCATGGGAATTTCTTCATTGACATGTATTGTTCCTGCATTTTTTAATGGCACTAACGTTTAGTTGCTCCCATTATGGCTTACTATATATATCCTGACTTGTGCTTTCACTTTCATAGAAATCATTGTTATTGATCAACCATGTTAAACATAGTCAACTTCCACTACTTTCACATAACGTCAGTCATGTTGTTTTTATTCAAGATGTCCTTCATTGTGTTGCCCTTAATGGCACAAACTGAAATATTGCCATAATATATCAATGGCTTGTTTATTATAACTGCCCTTATATTTCTCCTATGACATGGAAGATCCTTGACACATACTTAATTATGATCATTGATAAGGTAATCAACATCATGCTAACCATTTATTGGTCCTTACTTCCACTTATTTTAATATATTGTAATGATACTATCCTATCTGTATTAGTACTATAGATTATCCTTGAAAACACAGTTTCATGCTCTAATTTTGAACTAATCTCTTGAAACTATCTTTGATTGCAATCAACACTACTATTTCAGACCTATATAACTAGTGTTTCCAATAGGAATACAATAGTTCTTTGATATATGCTCTCTCTCTCTCTCTCTCTCTCTCTCTCTATTTTTAACATATTAGACATTGCTTCCCATATCATGAAACTACCACTATTTTCAACATTACTTATGCTCTTATCTCAATTTTTTTAGTTGACAATACAATCCTTTTGACTGTCATAAGACAAATTTTCCTTTTGACTGTCTTAGCACCCATGGCATTGTCCTAGACTTTTTATGGTTTCCATTGTCATCTTTGGATTGACTGTTTTAGTATTGTCTTGCATCTAATCTCTTGACAACTGATCACAACATGTAATGCCCCACTCATACTCTAATTTTCTATATGTTATGGTTGTTTTAGGATGATCGATTATATGTTAGGATATCATTGATGCTTATGGTTTTTACTGACCCCATACTTGCATGTGTATGGTTGATGTGTTTGTTTTATATTTCTATTTGACGTGCTTGATGTGGTTGAGGGACGGAGTCATAGTTACTTGCTTGCAAGATCCACACGATCGGCCAATCCCCATCATTACCTATTTATATTATACATGTATGTACATGCTTGTGTTTTATGCAAGTTTGCAGGTACCAGACATCGACTTCCCTGAATTACCAGGATGAGCATTCCGTATCGCAAAATCTCAATGGTAAGAGAGGGGAGATAACATACAAATCCAAATCCTAACCCTAGTCATTGTTTGTCCTAAATATCAAGCAAGTATTTGTTTCTACCTATCAGAATTCATCAATATGCCATGAATTCGTGAGCCCTTCCTCGGTGTTGTTTGATATAGAGTTCTTCATTTTTTGAGTTTCGGGAGTCAAGTGGATTTTCTTGTGTGTATTATTTGATTTAATTAATTAAGTTAGGAATTATTATGAGATTAGAATAGTTATATTTTATGAATGTGGTAATTTCAGTTATAGAGCATATTTAAGTATTAAAGGCAATTAAATGCCTTTGTCAATTAAATGATTGAATTAAAAGATTCAAGTTTGGATTAAAGGGTTTAATTAATTATTAAATCATATTATAAATTAAAGGGCATAGTTGATGTATTTAATATTTGATTTATTAGTTTGCATAGTTTATTGTGCTAAAGTATTTATTGGTTAATTAAATAATTGTATGCAATTTAAGTTGCACATTCGGTTTAGGTGAAAATTGAATTAGAATTTAAAGTTAAAGTTGAGTTAGGATTTAAAATTAGAAAAGTGCATTCTTTTATCATGGTTATTGGAGTTTATCATGCATAATTAATTGGTTAAAGTAGAAGTTGAGAGTTGAGAGTTGAGTTCTATTTTCTAATTTGGAGTTGCATGTCCAGTTCTGTTTCTTGTTTGGATATTGTATGTAGGGTTTTGAGTGGGGATTTTCTTTACTAGAGATTCTTTTAGTCATTCTTCACACACAGGTTTTGGGAGAGACTAGATTTTGGAGAAAATTGTGTGGATTGTGTGAAGGATTATTTTCAAAGCTTAGGAGTATTTTGGATTCGTAAAGTCTTCTTTTGGATCTTTGTTATTTTTCAGATTCTTCACGTGGATTTCAGGTAGGGTTTGAAGCACCCATGTTAGTTCATTGTGAAAAGATTGGTTGCATTGTATTTGGAAGACTTGTTGAATGTTTTTTTATGATTTTCAATTATTTGGTTGGATTGGGTATTAAATCTTTGTGTGGAATTTTGAGAAAGAAACCAGATCCAGATTATTGTCTATTTTAAAATTTAGAAAATTTAATGCACACTGGAACCTTAGGCATTCTTGGAATAATTTTACATGTTTTGTGATTTGGGATTAAGAAAAAAAATCTGATTTTAAATGTTCTCGGTAAACCCTATAAATTGGAAATAAAATTTGCCTCCCTAACTATAGAAATTAGTCATTAGAAATTTAGTGGAATTAAATACATATTTATATTCTTTCATGTTTCCTTTTTCTATAGTTCTTTTTAGAAATTAAAAAAAAAGACTCCCTATACGTGCCTTAGATATTTTTGACAGGACAATAAAATATATTATTTAAAAAAAATATAAATTAATAAAACCCTAGTGTGCTACTTTGTTTTGAAAATAAAACAATTTTTTTTTCTAAAAAAAATATAAATTAAAATTTTTAGGTGGGGACGGGACACCACTCCCCATACCCCACACAGGCAAGGGAAGACCCCTGCTAGCGGCTTTCCCCATGGGAGCCGCATGACAAAGGGGACCCCTACTAACGATTCCCCATGAGAGCTGCACGACAACGGTAGCCCTGTCGGTGGTACCCACTGGAGGTCACACGACACAGGCTCCCTTGCGACGATAGTTGTTGGGGGCCACATGGTAGGGAAGGGGGGGTGTGCCCCCCCCCCAAGGTATGTTTAAATCAAGTTATGTTTATTTGGTCATTATATCCAATTAGTTTATTCAATTTCCTTTAATTTAATTTAATTTTTAAATTGGGTTAAATTAAAAAGAATATTTTATAGTGTTACTTTATTTTTATGGATCGTAAATTAAAGGACTAATATTATTTTGAATTTAGTTATTTTTATTTTTTTTACCTTTGCTGGTATAATTTTATGTGTTGGGGGATTTGAGTTGACATGGAAAAATTGGTTGACCAGAGGCTTGGGGGTCTTTTCCTTGGGGTGTTTATATATTTTCTTTGTTATGCATTACGATGTTATATCATTTCGATCATTATATCCAACCTTATTAATTTGATCTCAGGTTTAATGTGAACACCTGGAGGGTGTGTATCATTCATGTATGCATTATGATGTTTTGATTATGATCTTGATTATTCTACCCAATCTGATTTTGTGTTGAAGCATGTGATTTTTGTGAGCTCTTTTGAGAGTACATATATGATGTCATGGTTTTGAGAACTAGTGCATGTTCCTTATGTTTTGTGGGAACCAAAATTTGATCAGTATACTATCATAAGACCTATGCGATTATTTATGCTTGTGAGTCTAGGGGAGGTTAAATAGGTTCATCTTAGGGGAGTGGCTTACAATAGGGGTCTGGGACCCAAAGTGGTTAGTATCAGGGTAACCTATCGTAAGTTGTGTAATAAGTGATAACTTAATAAACTTATTTTCAATCAAGGATAAAATAGTTTTTGAAGGGAACAATAACCCTTTACATTAGGAAGAAAGATAGGAATAATAAGCATAAAACAAAAAGAGATAGCTAGGGGACAAGGCAGAGAACATTAGAGACCCCCCAAGCATAAGCAAGCAGCAAAAAATAGACCGACACACAAAAAAAGGTGAAGACCTAAAACAACACAACTAAGACATTTTTTCCATAAAGTTCATTGTGTCTTCCTTCAGTAAATTGGATTGCTGGTTGGACTCCTAAAGAGCCATGATTTCCTTTGAATTATTAGCTTTCTTCTTTTTTATACTAGCTCTAGTACGAGAGCTAGGGCCAACAGGGGTAAAGCCTTTAGTATCTTCATCTTCAACAATAATAGGACTATTGTTCCCTTCCAACATAGAGAGAAGGGCCTTTAGGTTGTAAGTAGTCACCTTCATGCCCTCAAAGTTCTGCTTCATTATTTTGTGGAGGGTATCTTCAATGCTCAGGATACGACTGTAGGTAGTCTGCATGTGAAAATTGACAATAGCATTTATTTTATATTCAAGCTTCTCCATTATCCCTTTTCCATCATCAACAACAAGCGTATGAACATCACTATTAGTAGTGTTCGTAGGCTTAGCAAGCAGTAGGGCAATTTTGTTCACTCTGTCCTCCAGCTCTGAGTACTTGATACTGACATCTTGGATTTCATCATACAACCAGGAGTTCATTTGCATGTCCATACCAGCATGCTCTTTGAGAACCTGTACGAACCCAAAATTCCCTTTAGCCTTCTCAGTATTTTCCTCCTAGTTTCTCCCAATTTCCTTCTATGGATCCTTCTTGTCAATGCCATCTTCTTTTTTCTCTTCGGCCTTCTCAAAGATAATCCTAGACCTTGTTTCCTCCTTGGAGGATGAGGCCTCATAATCCATAAGAATCAAGGAAGTATGGGTTATCCGAGGATTGGTAGACTCATCAATGTGAGCCACGAAGAAGGTAATAGGAGGAATGGAACCTACCATAGCCTAGGGGCTAGCACCCACATCATTTTTTTCCAAGTCGGTGGTCTCCCCTCAGGAACATAGTTGTCATTCAAGCCTTTTGTCACCAAATCCCCAATTTTGGCACTGCTGACTTTGTCGCTCTCAGTATCTGATGAAGGCACAGTAGCATTATCTTGAGGGTCTTGATCCTCCTCATCATGGTAGTCGCTAAGGTTTTGATCCTCTTCTTGCACCTTCGTATCATCCTTTTTTTCCATACCCACCTTCTCAGAGAGGAATTTAGCTGCTTCAGCCATGTCAATGTTTTTATCTTCCTCTCGTAGACCAATATGTTCATCAGTGTCCATACTAGCCTCCTCCGTGAGGAATTTGGTCACTTCGACCATCTCTTATGTACAGTTGTCTTTCTTTTTTTTACTGGGAGTGTTTCTATCCATCAAGAGGGATCTTTTACCCTTCTTCTCCTTATTCTTCCTAGAGTCTAAAGCAACATCTTGGAAGTTAGACTTGGCATATTCATAAATAAGAAGAATAAGTCCATCATGAAGAATGGGCTTCTCAGGGCTCTTCTTGTGCTCCGTAATATTAGTACCAAGAGATTGAAGAAGAAGGCAAGGAAAATAGATTTTCCTCTTGTAATGAAAATGATTCACCAACATGAAATGAAATTTGTAGACTCTAGTATACCGGCCCTCAAGAGTAAAGTACTGCATAAGGAATTTGACAAGTTTACCCCAAAGCAACTTCATATGCTTACAAAGAATAAAATCCCCAGACTATTTCACGAGGAGGGCTTTCTCACCTTGAGATTTGGGATACATTTTAGCCGTATTCTAGGCCATAATCCTACCTCTATAATACTTCAAACTAGACATTTGTAAACCTGTAATCTTAGAAATAAAATTTTCAGTAATATTAAAGGTTTTACCACAAAGGGTAACTTTACGATTATTCCAACTGTTTGTGAACTCCTTGGAAATGTCCTTGTCATAGCCGTGTAATTTTTCCATGTAAGGAGTGAATCAACCCTTCTTGAGCTTGTCCCTAACTTTATACTCCTTCTATTTACACACAGTCGGTTCCTCACATTTTAATTTACCCCCCATTTTACCAAAAACCCAACAACTAGTCTAAGGCACAGAGAATTTGCCAAAATCGCTAACATAAATACAGAGAAAAAGGGTACTAATGAAGGCCGCTACTTTAATAGCATTAAAGAAGGCAATGAGGATGCTATACCCACACTTTCTTTTATTTTTTCCCTATCCTTGAAGTGTGTGAGATGCTATCGTGAGGCTTTTACACCATTTATCCTTTCTAATCATCATAATTACTAATTAATCCAGGATACTGGTGGATTTGGTCGTACCTTATGAGGCTAAGGACTTCATTACTTAAGCCTTGATTTCCTTGCCAATAGTTGACATCATCACTATGAGCTCCCACATTTTCCAAGCTGTCAGCCATAAAATTGGCTTCTCTGAACATGTAGGTGACATGTGTGTCCTCAAAATCATTAATATGCCTTTTAATCTGGGTGATGATGTGCTTCATATTCCATGATGGTTTATGATCACCTTCCAGCCAGAGTTTAGTGCAATTCTGATCCTTGGAAAGCTTGCAAGCATAAAAGGCAGCCATGGCCTCAGCCACATGGCTAGATTGGATTCCAATAGGTATAGTAGTAGCAGCAACACAACAACCTTAGGGGTTTCTAATAATGTTCCCACAACCAACAATGCTAGGATTACCCTTTGTAGAGCTGTCAAAATTGGCTTTGAACCATCCAGGAGGGGGAGAATTCTAGACAACACCATCATGATTAATGAAATGGTCTTAGGTATGGAAGAGAAGTTCTAGTTATTGAGGACATCCTTATCAATAATTCCTTCCATTAGTTTAGGTCTTTGCTCTCAAGTCAGGTGAATGTTTTCAACAATACTTCTAATATATTTAGAGCCAACCAACAAAGGCTTAGAAAGGTTGTTTCTGAATATCTGGTTGTTTCTTTCTTTCCATATCCTCCAAATAACATGGGGGGTAGTGAAATTCTAGATCAATTTACCCAAGTTGTGAGGAAAAGGAGAGTACCATTGAGATATGAAGTCCTTAATAGTGCTAGGGAGCACCCATCTCATATTCTAGTGTTGCATCACAATTGACCAAACCTCCCTAGAAAAAATGCAATGTAAAAGAAGGTGGGAGGAAGATTCTGCCTCTTGCATGTAGAGGTAGCATCTATTAGGAAGCTTTCAACCTTTCTTAGCCATATTCTTAGTAGTAAGTACTTTATCTTGAACAAAAAACCAGTAAAATATATTAATTTTAGGGATAAGGGAAGGATTCCAAACCTTAGCCCAAAACGGCTCATAGTCAAAGGTGGAAGATAAAGAGTACGCATATGCCACTATGAAATTGCCACTAGGATTGGGAGACCAGATGAGTTAATCATTAACATTCTCATGAATAAAGTAGGGGGTCAAGTCAAGATCAACTTTTTTCAGCTGGGGGTCAATGTCACAAAGACTAATCCATTTATTATTTCTCTAGTAATTAGAGACTTTTCTCCTGATTCTTCTAGTACATATGGAAGAAAGAGGGGCCATATCATTGGATTGGATGAGAGGTTTGTCTTTGATCCAAGGATCTTCCTAGAAGTTGATTTTCTTGCCATTTCCAATACTCCACCTAGCACCTTTGGTAGCAAGAGATTTAGCTTTTAGAATACTGTTCCAGATGAAAGACCCCTGGACATTGAGGGGGAGGAGAGGAAATCATCAATGGTAGGGGTGGCAAAAAGATATTTAGCTTTGAGAATTCTATTCCACTCTTTTTCTTCTTCAAAAATTCTCCAAATTTGCTTAGCCAACAAAGCCAGATTGAAGTCTTTAATTTTTTGGATACCAAGACCACCATACTTAATAGGTTTTCAGACATTCTCCTAGGCCACAAGATGTATCCTATTTTTTTCCTCCATACCAGACCACAAAAATCTTTTCTGCAATCTCTCAATAGTGTCAACAATCTTAGAAGGGTTTTGAAGAGACTCAAAGCATAAACTGGTAGGTTCTGAAGGGAGGATTTGAGCAAGATAATCTTCTCCACTTGGCTGAGGAGGGCCCCTTTCCAACCAATAAGCTTATGGTTGAATTTATCAACAATGTTGTTCTAGGAGTCTGGGGGTTTCAGACCCAGGGGAAGACCCAGGTAGCTAGAAGGGAAAGAGGAGATCTTACAACCAAGAATTGTTGCCATTTTTTGTTGTCTATGCAAGGGGTATTGATAAAGAAAAGTGAGCTTTTCTCCCAATTGATAAGTTGGCTTGTAGCTGAAGAGTAGGTGTTAAAGCCTGTTTGATAGTTCTAGCTTCTTTAATCGAGGATGAGCCCATTAGGATAGTGTCATCAACAAATTATTCATGAGAGAAAGGCTGGTAGGAAGAAGAGGGGATCAGACCCAGAATTAAACCATCATGAACCCATTTAGAGAACAATCTTGCAAGGCATTCAACCATAATAGAAAAGAGGATGGGGGAAATAGGATCCCCCTAGTAGAGACCTCTAGAAGGGAAGAAGAGGTTGGAAGTTGAACCATTAACCAGAACTAAAATAAAAGGCATGGAGATAAGTTTCTGGATGAGGTTCACAGCACACCCCAAAAAAAAGAGGCCAAAAGAACTTTGCAAAGGAAGTCCCAATCCACTCTATTGTAAGCTTTAGAAAGGTTGACCTTCATGTGGAAACCTTATTTCTATGAAACCTCCAGTGAATGGATATTCTCATGAACATAAATAATAGAGTCTAAGATCTGACACCTCGACACAAAGCCATTCTGTTGGGGGGGATATAATCGCAAGGAGAAAATCCAAAATTCTCACTGTGAGGACTTTAGAAATGATCTTGTAGAAGGTATTGCATAGGCTGATAGGTTTGAAGCTCTCCATAGAATCAACACTAGGTTTCGTAGGGATAAGAAAAAAAGGACAAATTAACTTCCTTAAGTAGAAAACCAACCCCAAAGAATTCTTTAACATCTGCCGAGACATCTTTTTCAACAAGCTGCCAAAAAGATTGGAAAAAGAAAGGGGCGAAGCCATCATGACCAGGAGATTTTTCCCCCTCAAAGGAAAAGGCAACAAATTTAATCTCTTTAGAGGAAGGAATTTTACATAGCAAATCATTGGATTCTCAGTCAAGGATACAAGGGATGGAATTGAGTAGAAGATTATGATTTTCAATGGAGAGGGAGGGGTCACTAGAGAGAAGGGAGGAGAAATAAGACAAGACTTCTATTTTGATGTCCTCCTCCTTAACTAGTTTACCTTGAGGGCTATTGAGTGTGTCAATCCTTTTGGCAGCCTTATGTTTCTAAGCTATCATATGGAAGAAATGAGTATTCTTGTCCCCATGTTTTAGCTAGAGAGCCTTGGATCTTTGTCTCTAGAAGGCTTCTTCCATAGAGATGATGTTATGATAGTCAGCTTGAATTTTTTTTCCTTCAATTTGTTTTCCTTGGTAAGGCCCTCCTTTTGAATAGTATCTTTTAATTCCTAAAGGTCTAACCAAGTAGAGATTTTAGCTTTGAATAGTATCTTTTAATTCTCTTAAGTTTTTGGACTTATACATAGTCGTTCCCTCCACTTGGACATTCCACCAGTCAGTAATGTTCCTTTTTAAGTTTGGGTGATGCATCCACATTTTCTCAAATCTAAAAGGAGGGTTTATTTTATCTGTCAAGGGGTTAGCTTGAAGGGCTATGGGAGAATGATCAGAACCAATACGGTGTAGAGTAGACACTGAACAGGTGTAGGAAAGGATCTAATCCATAGATATCAGAGCTCTATCTAGGCAGACTTGAATCAAGTTGTCCCCAGTATGGCAGTTGGACTAGGTATAGGTTCCTCCTCTGAGATCAAGGTCCATGAGGGATTGATTATTAATGAAATCCATCAAAGCCACACTATTGTCATTCTAGCAAGAGACTCCCCCAAATTTAACTTAATAAACTTGTTAGACAAATATTAATAAGATAATTGTATTCCTTTCCCATGCTTTGAGTGCTTGTATAGGCTAAGGATGGGAATGAGATGATACCTAAATAGTAGGTATGATTAGAATTCCTCATCTTCATGAGAGGGTATGGGTCATGTTGAGGGTCCAGGGTCTAGAGTGGCCAATCCATGGTAACTCAACTTGATAACCGCTTGAGGGTATGGGGTCTAGAGAGACCAATCCAGGGTAACTCAAGTAGTTGTCCATGTGATGAAACTCCCATAGTTTGTAGCCTAAGTCTCCTCCATAGTTTATGCATTTGCCTCTGGTGGTGTATATTTGTTGTCTCATTATTATCTAGTGGGTTACTTTGTATTATTTGGTGATTGTGTACATGTTTTATATTCTAGTATTTTGTGTTTTGGTATGTGTTGGTTATTTGATGTTTATTTATCTTTAGTCGGTGGCACCTTTGAGTTAGAAAGCCTTCAGGAGCTTTTATTAGATGGTTTGATTGATTTTTTTATCTGAGTGGAGTTTTTTGTTATCTCCTCAACATGGTGGGAGTGGACCTTTGGTTGCACGAGGTCAGGTGGTAGTGTTATCTTTTACCATTTGAGATTACGACATTCCTGTAGTGGGGCTGGAGGATGCTTGTTCCTGTTACCTTCTTGTTTCCCTTCATTAGAGGTGTGTTCATTCATATCTCTGATGTTCATGATTATATCTTGTATCAGTGCCTCAGAGTTGTAGATATTGTATTATATTTTGTATTCTATTATTTTGACATACCCTATGACTTGTGTAGATGTTGTAGCATTGTATATACCTTAGGGTATTGGATGTAATTGTTACTCATGTGATTTAATTGTAATTATTCTTAATATAAATATTTATTTTGTTTACATAATTCTGTGTCATGGGACCCTCGAGGATTGTTAACTGTAATTGAGTTGTGTATATGTATGTGTTTGTATGTCATGGTTGTATTGCTTCCACATTGTTATCATCACTATTTGTAAACACTTAAGAAAAAAATTATTTTGAAAATATAGTGACTTGTATTAGGTTAAATTCTCCTGGGTTCCCTGATAGGGCATTACACAACATACATTGGGATGCTTCTCTATGAAATGCATTTTGATCTCTCTCATATTCACATTATTGATGTATTATAGGAGGACCTTTAAATGAATTGTCACTACTTTGTGTTGATCAATATTAATATTTGATATATATCTTTGATGGTCCATATAATAGCACTAACTTCCATTTCTTGTCATCTTTTGAAGTTAATCCCTTGAGTCCCCCACTATTATAACCTGATCTAACAATAAGGAATATTATGGCACAACATAGAAACTCATGTTTTTGAATTAATCTTCCTATCATAGTGATGTCCATTTGTAATTTCTTCTTACCAATTGTTCTCAAGCTTTTACATACTACTCCTATAGCTAAATTTACCATCCTGTAGCATGATTGTGTCATTTAACAACATGTTGGGCTCTACCCTCATGTGAGCCTATTTCACTCCACATGCTGAATAGAAATAGTACATGTATATGCACATGAAACAACCATATTAAAAAAAAATGTTGAATTTCATATTTGTTTCTTTCCTTTCTCATCTAATGTTGTGGAATACTTAGCTTGATGTTATATGAAAAATTGTTGTATTATTGTCTAGTGGTTGCATATGAATGTATTAGCATCCAAATCTCTAACAAAAATTTTAAACAATCTTGTAGGCACATCTGGAGCAGCGAGGTGACAAGACTTGAAGATATGGCCATCAATAGAATTCATCAGTCAACCTCTAGGAAATGATGTACTACTTACCCCTTCATGCATCTTTCCATTTTGTAATTGTATGATTATTTGGTACATATCATTTAGCTAGTTAACCCCATGGATTGTGTGAGATATCATACATTTGAATTATGAATGAAGGTAATTTTAAATGAAATGTTGTATGATTCATGTCTATTTTTCATAGCATAATTTTATTGTATCTAATCTTCATTAGCTAACATCTATTTTGGTAAAACACTTAGCATTTATGCACGCACCCTCCTTTTTCATGCTTGTAAAATGTAACCAACTCCATTTAATGAGATGAGAAATAAAAATGGGTAAAAGAGACTATAAATATCAAAGTTGATAATGGTGTGTGCCAAAGTGTGAAGCTTGTTCCTGAATTAAAAACAAATCTATTTTTTGTATCTCAAATTGAAAATCAAGGTTATAAGATAGATTTATACAGTGATAAATATTTAATCAAAGATGTGAATGATAATGCTACAGGAGCATCCTGGGTGTAAGAGCAATCTTGCATCACCCAAAAATATTTCAAAATATTTCTATTTTTGTATTCAATAAGGGCTATCTTGTGCAGAGTTGCTATTTATGGAAACTGGCTATTTTTAGTAAGTTGGTCTTACGATCTCAGAATGTTCTAATTTTACATGTGGAGGTTCATCTCAATCATATCAGCCTGCCAACAAAGTTTCATGGCTAGATCAGGTCTAGTTTTGAAGATATTGAAGATTTTCGGTATTGGCAGCAGGGTATAGAAACTTTGAACTCAGTTTTGAAGGCTTTAGAAGCCTCGGATGAGGTTGAAAATTTGGGTGACAGATGCTTTGCATGAGCCAAGCCTGTAAAGCGCTTCGTGGTGTTTCTAGAATGGGGTTATAATAGCCAATTGGGTCAATGGGTGATGACTTATGGTCCTCGGAAGTTGGGTCACCTGAAATGGCAGAAAATAATTTTTCTTCAAAATTTCTGTTTGGGTTTCAAAACTCATTTTGAGCTGACTTTGATGTAATAAATTGTAAAATAAAATAATTCTAAGTTTGGTCGGCCCTAAGGGCTAAATTTCTAGAACCTTGCCGGGAGGTGGGAATTGCCTATATAAAGAAGGCCGTAGTGTTGTCTAGGGAAGTTCCGGGTAGTAGATCTAGGTATTGATTCGAGGCTTTGTCCTACAGAATATTGTAATTCTAAAAGTTTGTAATTCCAAATTTGTGGAGATAATAAGAAGCCAATTTTCTGTTCTTGCATATTATTGTTGTTGTTTCTCTATTTCTGTTATGTGTTTGTGGTATTAAGGGGAACACCCTTCATCAAGTGGTATCAGAGCAGGAGTTCTTGAGTGTGTAAATAGATCGCTGACTATGAGGTAGTTTGCACCAAGACCATGGCTAGGGTTTTAGTGCACATCGCGAAAATGCCTCCATGAAAAGAACATGGCGGAAGAGCTGGTGCTGTGACCCCTGAGGTTAGAGAGCTGCAGAGACAAGTGCGAGCATTGCAAGAAGAGATTCACAGAGGAATGAATCTTAATGTCAGAGACAGAAGCGAGGATGAAGCTGAAGAAGAATATCAAGAAGGAGAAGCTAAAATTGTGAACCAGGAGGAAGAAAGAATTTTTTGGACGATTTCCAAGATTGGGAAAAGACCTAAGATTGAGGTTCCTACATTTTCTGGAAATCTTAACCCAGAGGAATTGATCGACTGGATCAATGCATGTGAGGAATATTTTGAGTATGAAGATGTTGAGGATCCTGATAGGGTCAAATTTGTGAAGGCCAGACTGAAAGGTCATGCGAAGATCTGGTGGCAAGAAATTCAATTGGAGTGAAATATAAGAGGGAAAGATAAAATCACAAGATGGGATCGGATGGTGGATAAATTGAAGTGATAGTTCATTCCTGTTGATTATGAGCTTGACCTACTAAAGAAAAAGCAAAGTTTGAAGCAAGCAGGAAGATTTGTTCAGGAGTATACAGAGGAGTTCTATCGACTCCTCATCAAAATAGGCCATGCAGAAGCTGATAAGGAGAAAGTTGCCCGATACCTTAATGGGTTAAGGCCAAGCATTCAGGAGGAGTTGAATCTGGTTCGAATGAACAGTATTAAGGAGACATACCAGTTTACCCTAAAAGTAGAGGAAAAGCTGAACAAGAAGTTTGAGAGCAGACAAAATGGAAGAGGTCGTGGTGGAAGATCTAGTGGATGGTCATATGGTGGCCGAAATGAAGATCCAAAAAAAAAGGATGAGGCCAGTAGCAACTAGAATCAGAGAGGAAACAATTCCAATCATTTCCAAGATCAGAATAATAGAGATCAGAGAGGAAGAGGAAGAGGACAAGGATCCAGAGGAGGAGGCTTCCGTGGAACATGTTTTCACTATGGAGAAGAAGGTCATAGGGAATTTGAATGTCCTTAGCACCAAGGTAGAACAGAAAGGAGAAATGAAGGCCAGACCAGAGTTGCACATGTAGATGAAGATGCCAGATCATCAAATTCTGAAGATGTTGAAAGAGGAGAAACACTAATTAATAGAAGAGTCCTGCTGAGTGGTGAGAATGAACCTGAACAAAGGAGGAGCTTATTTCACACTAGATGCAAGTGTGAAGGTAAATGTTGTGATGTGATTATTGATAGTGGAAGCACTGACAATTTGGTGTCAGAAGAGATGGTGACAAAGTTGAAGCTCAAGAGACAGAAACATCCACATCCATATCAGATTGCTTGGGTGCAGGATGACCACAAGGTCATGGTCAATGAACAGTGCCTGGTAAAGTTCAAGATTGGCGGGTACCAAGATGAGGTACTATGTGATATAATATCTATGGATGCATGTCATATGTTGTTGGGTAGACCATGGCAGTTTGACAGATGTGCTGTACATGATGGTCGTGTGAATACCTATTCTCTGACAAAGGATGGAGTGCGACATAAGCTAAAGCCATTGAAGGAGACCGAAGAAAAGGTATGTGGTAATGCAAGAATAAATTTTGTTGATGGAAGAAAATTCCTAGATGGTATGAGGCATGAGCATGTGTGTTTTTCTTTAATTCCAAAAGCTGGTAAAGAGGAAGTAGAGGATGTACCTATAGAGGTTACAGATTTGTTGAATGAGTTTCAGGATATTGTATCTGATAATGTACCTGATGGATTACCACCGGTAAGGAAGATCAGTCATCAGATGGATTTGATTCCAGGAGCCAGTTTGCCAAACAAGGCAGCACACAGAATGACACCAATAGAAAGTGAAGAGTTAAACAGACAAGTACATGAGTTGTTATAGAAGGGATTGATTTGGGAGAGCCTGAGTCCATGTGCTGTACCAACGGTATTAGCACCAAAGAAGAATGGAGAATGGAGGATGTGTACAGATTCCAGAGCAATAAACAAGATCACAATCAAGTATAGGTTTCCATTGCCATGAATGGATGATATTATGGACTGTTTGAGTGGAGCTATGTATTTCTCAAAGATAGATCTGAAGAGTGGATATCACCAGATTCGGATCAGAGAAGGAGATGAATGGAAGACTACCTTCAAGACAAAGGAAGGACTGTATGAGTGGTTAGTCATGCCTTTTGGGCTAACCAATGCACCAAGCACTTTCATGCGGCTCATGAACGAGGTTCTGAAAGAATTTCTGGGTAAGTTTCTCATTGTTTACCTAGATGATATTTTGATCTTTAGCAAGACATTGGAGGAACATATGATGCATATTCGTATGGTGTTTGAGAAGTTGAGAGATGAGAAATTGTTGATTAATTTGAAGAAGTGCAGTTTTGTGAAGAAAGAGTTAGTGTATTTGGGATTTGTAGTTTCAGTAGAAGGTCTAAAAATAGACCCAGAGAAGGTACAGGCTATCCTTGAATGGCCTAATCCAAGGAGTGCTACTAAGGTAAGATATTTTCATGGTTTGGCTAGCTTTTACAGAAAGTTTATTAGAAATTTTAGCAATATTTGTGGTTCCTTGACTGAAACAATGAGAGGGGATAGAAAAGAGTTTAAGTGGACTAATGGGGCAGAAAAAAGTTTTCAATTATTGAAACAAAAAGTTACAGAACAACCTGTTTTAGCACTTTCAGATTTTAATAAGGTGTTTCAAGTAGATTGTGATGCTAGTGGTACTGCAATAGGAGTTGTTATGAGCCAAGAAGGTAAACCTATTGCTTATTTCATTGAGAAGTTAAATGATGCCAAGAAGAAGTATTCTGTTTATAATCAAAAATTTTATGCTATAGTTCAGGCATTAAAGAAGTGGAGACATTATCTACTTCCCAAGGAGTTTGTTTTGTATACTGATCATCAAGCTTTGTAATATTTGAATAGTCAAGGAAAGTTGAATCAGAGGCATTTGAAATGGGTTGAGTTTTTGCAGAGTTATACATTTGTTTTGAAACACAGAAGTGGAAAGTCTAACAGGGTTGCAGATGCTCTTAGTAGAAGGCAACTATTGCTAACAGAGATGCAGATTGAGGTGGTTGGGTTCAAGGAACTCAAGAATTTGTATCCAGAGGATCCTGATTTTGGTGAAGCTTGGAAAGCTTGTACAGAACCTGTTACTCTAGACAGGATGAAATGGCTGGATTTTATCATCCAAGATGATATGCTATTCAGAGGGAGTTAGTTGTGCATTCCATGAAGTTCTATGAGGGAGAATCTCATCAAGGAGAAGCATAGTGGAGGATTGGCTGGACATTTTGGTCGTGATAAAACCCTTGCTTTGGTTGGTGAGAATTATTATTGGCCACAATTGCAGCAAGATGTGAAGAAGTTTGTACAGAGTTGCAGAGTATGTCAGATGGTGAAAGGAGTGAAGCAAAATATAGGGTTGTATCAGCCATTACCTATACTAGAGAAGCCTTGGGAGGATATCAGTATGGACTTTGTTCTTGGTTTACCGAGAACTCAGCGGGGACATGATTCAATTTTTGTGGTGGTTGATAGATTTTCAAAGATGGCACATTCCATTCCCTGCAAGAAGACTAATGATGTTGTTCATGTAGCAGAATTGTTTTTCAGAGAAGTGGTGAGATTACATGGTTTGCCAAAGACCATAGTTTCAGATCGAGATACTAAGTTTGTTGGATATTTCTGGTGGACATTGTGGAAGAAGTTGAAGATAGATTTGAAGTTCAGTTCATCACGTCATCCACAGACTGATGGATAGACAGAGGTGGTGAATAGAAGTTTGAAAAATTTGCTGAGATGTTTGGTTGGAGATAAGCCAATAGGATGGGATTTGATTTTACCACAAGCAAAATTTGCATACAATAATTCTGTCAATAGAAGCACTAGTAAATCACCATTCCAGATTGTATATGGAAGTAGTCCAAGAAATGCATCTAAATTGAGAAAGATAGATAAAGGAGAAATAAGTAGTGCTGAAGCTGAGGATTTTGCAGAACACTTGAAGAACATCCATGAGGAGGTGAGGAAGCATATTACCAAGATGAATGCACAGTATAAGGCTAAGACAGATGAGAAAAGGAGGCATAAGGAATTTTAGGTTGGAGATGAAGTCATGGTTCATTTGCGGAAGGAGCGATTTCTGGTTGGTACATATAACAAGCTGAAAATGAAGAAGTTTGGACCATGTACGATATTGAAGAAGCATGATTCAGGAAATGCATATGAGGTAGGATTGCCTACTGAGCTGAATATTTCACCAGTGTTTAACATTTCAGATTTGACAGAGTATCATGAAGGAGGTGTTGAAGATGAGGTTGCAGCAGCACAGTGGAGTATTCCAGCAACCAGTTCAGATATCAAGGAGATTGAAGACATACTGGACAGTCGTGTTGGTAGAAGCACAAGGAACAGGACATATGAAGAGTATTTGGTCAAATGGAAAGGATGACCTGTTGAAGATTCATCATGGCTAACAAAGGAGGAGGTTAACCATCTTGGTTTTCCTCTGCACTACTGAGTCGTGACAGGGTCACTTCTCAAATTACCCCGGATGTCTGATGCAGGAGCATCCTGGGTGTAAGAGCAATCTTGCATCACCCAAAAATATTTCAAAATATTTCTATTTTTGTATTCAATAAGGGCTATCTTGTGCAGAGTTGCTATTTATGGAAACTGGCTATTTTTAGTAAGTTGGTCTTACGATCTCGGAATGTTCTAATTTTACATGTGGAGGTTCATCTCATTCATATCAGCCTGCCAACAAAGTTTCATGGCTAGATCAGGTCTAGTTTTGAAGATATTGAAGATTTTCGGTATTGGCAGCAGGGTACATAAACTTTGAACTCAGTTTTGAAGGCTTTAGAGGCCCCGGATGAGGTTGAAAATTTGGGTGATAGGTGCTTTGTGTGAGTCAAGCTTGTAGAGCACTTCGTGGCATTTCCAGAATGGGGTTATAATAGCCAATCGGGTCAACGAGTGATGACTTATGGTCCTCAGAAGTTGGGTCACCTGGAATGGCGGAAAATAATTTTTCTTCAAAATTTCTGTTTGGGTTTCAAAACTCATTCTGAGCCGACTTTGATGTAATAAATTGTAAAATAAAATAATTCTAAGTTTGGTCGGCCCTAAGGGCTAAATTTCTAAAACCTTCTCGGGCGGTGGGAATTGCCTATATAAAGAAGGTCGTAGTGTTGTCTAGGGTAGTTCTGGGTAGTAGATCTGGGTATTGATTCGAGGCTTTGTCCTACAGAATATTGTAATTCTAAAAGTTTGTAATTCCACATTTGTGGAGATAATAAGAAGCCAATTTTCTATTCTTACATATTATTGTTGTTGTTTCTCTATTTTTGTTATGTGTTTGTGGTATTAAGGGGAGCACCCTTCATCAGATAACTATAGAGTGACAATAATTGGTAAAATGGAGAACAAATTATATAAATTTCAAGAATTTATTTTTGATAGTGGAGATGAGAATGTGTGGGTTATTGCCAAAAATTATGATATGAGTAGGTTATGGTATGAGAGTATGGGACATGTGAATTATCAAAGTCTCAAGATTATGGAGAAACTAGATATGGTGCAAGGGCTTCCCAAAATATCACCAAGACATAAGGTATTTGAAGGATGTGTAATGGAAAAGAAACATGTGGAAAGTTTCCTACAGGAAAAATCAAGGAGGGAAAAAACTCCTTTACATTTGGCTCATAGTGATGTAATGGGTCCTTGTAAAACACCTTCACTTGAAGGATCAGGGTATGCTCTCATCTTTATAGATGACTATACTAGAAGAGTTTAGGTGTATTTTTTTTATAAAATAAGGATGAAGTGTTTCATAAGTTTAAAGAGTTTAAAGATTTTATTTGAAAATAATGTGGAAAATATCTAAAGATAATAAGAACAGATAGAGGGACTGAGTATATAAATAAAGCCTTCTTAGATTTTTGTAAAGAGAATGACATAAAGAAAGAATAAAATGTTTCTTATTCACCCCAACAAAATGGAGTTGCAAAAAATAGAACTATAATAGAAATGGATAGATGTATGTTTCAATCTAGAAATATAGAAGCCAAATTCTAGGCTGAAGTAGTTCATATTGCTATATATATCTTGAATAGACCACCTACTAAGGTAGTTTTGAACATAACACCTGAAGAGGCATGGAGTGGAAGAAAGCCTATAGTATTTCATTTTATAATCTTTGGTTGTAATTCATATGCTCACATTCCTGATGAAAGAAGGAACAAATTTGAAAGGAAAAGGGAGAAGTGCATAATGGTTGGGTATAGTGAAGAGTAAAAAGGATATAGGTTATACAATCCTAAAACAAATGAAATTCCTATCAAAAGGAATGTATGGTTCGATTAAGATATTGAAAGTAATCATTCTCCAACATTATCTTACTTTCCAATCTTGATTGAAGAAGATAAATCCACTTCTACTAATGACCAAAATCAAGGTGTGGAATCTTCTGCGAGAGGAACACAAGTTGAAGAATCAAGTGAAAGTGATGATGAAAATACATGGAAAACTAGAAGCATTCAAGAAATTTACCAAGAAGGTCATAGAAATATGTTTTCTAACTATGCTCTTATGACTAAGGTGATGGAGGTTGGGACTCAAAGAATATATGAAGAAGAAAAATGAAAAGATGAATGGGAAACAAATATGCAAGATGAGTACAATTCTTAGATAAAAAATGGAACTTGGGAATTGAGAACACTTCCAGAAGGGAAAAATGTGGTTAGTTGCAAATGGACGTACTGAACAAAGTTCACTTTAGATGGAGCTATTGAAAAATACAAGGAAAGACTAGTGGCTAGAGGCTTCTCACAAATAAAAGGTGTTAGAGTAAAGTATTAATTATATTAATTAACTTTACTCCCTTCTTAAGGTGTCAACTCTTTTGCTTTAGTTGTTTATATTTAAACACACATGCACTAGTTTTAAACTCATGCACTAGTTGTTTTAAATATAAACTTGCATGCATTAGTCTTGTAATAATTTAACTAATTTTTACATGCACTAGGGTTTTCCTTTCAAGGTTTTTGATCTCCTTTATAAGGATGATCCATTGTACATTTAATTCATTCATTATTTGAGGAAATTTTCTTCTTCATATTTTTGAGTCAAACCCTTGCCCTCTTCTTGTCTCTACTTCATTGTAATAGGTTTTTGTATGCAGGTGATCTTTGGGTTTTGTGGATTTGTATGGCTCAAATCCTACATGGTATCAGAGCCTTATCTGCTACAACTTGTTCACATTTGAAGGATTCAGAGATTAGAAATTCATCTATTTAAGATTAGGGCTTTTTTTTGGTTTTTTATTGAAATTAGGGGGTCCCCAAATTTTGGTGCACTTTGAGCTAAAACGGACCTCACCGTTGACCTCGCAGCACCCAAAAACCCATATTTCGATATAAAACATGTCAAATTTGGACAACTTTGCATTTTGGGACCTTTTTTTGGTACGAGACAACTTAGCACGCTTCCCGAGGTATTATTTTTTGTTTTGGCACACAAATCAAGATAAATTTTTTTCTAACATGCAAATTAAGACCAAAAAATTAACATGCAAATCAAGGTAAAAATCTGAAAGGCCTAGCACGGATCCTGAGGTGCACATGCGATTTTGCCAAAATTTACTAGGCGATGACCATTTGGCTGTCAAATTTAAGCCAAGCGAATGCAATTTTTGCCCATGGTCATATGGTGACCAGGGGCCCAGATTTTAAGCCCCAAGGGCCTTGTATGCTGTGACGACCATTTGGCCATCAATTTTAAGTCTATGAAGTGCTAATGTCAGCACATCTAGACACCATTTTGGGCCCTCCGCAGCACTTGGTGGTTTTTTGCTCATAACTTGAGCACACGATGTCGAAATCAGGCAAAAAAGATATCGTCAAAAAGCTGGTTTTGAGCTCTATCCAGATATGGAGGTTTGAAACTCTAATTTTTCTTTTTTGATTGTGCTTTTTACTGTCAAAGCTAGATGTTTAGTTTTGCACTCCGGAAGCTCTATCTTGTGCATCTAGACTCCGTTTTGGGAAAGTGAGATATCATTTGAAAGCTTGTTTAGAGAGCTTTCAAGTGTTTTATTTTATTTTCCCTGATTTTTCTCCAGGTATATTTTATTCATTTTTTTGCATTTCTACACTCTGGTGGATATCTTGGATGTTACAGGTCCTGGGATCTCTTCCCTTTGAGGGATGGCTTGTCTTAGGCTATTCTTTTGTTTCAACAACATTTTCTCTTCTTTGAGCAGTGTATACTTCACTTTTGTAGCATTATTTTATGCACATACACTGAGATAAAGTGTCATTCTATTGCATGCTTGGAATCTTGAACATGTTTGTGCTATTTGTACTTGCACTCCATTATAAAGTGCCATGGGGGGTTTGATGTTTGCCCTTGTTTTCCATCTACCTTTGTCAAGTGAGTGTTCCTTCCATGACATTAGCCTTAGGGCATCTTTATTTATGTTTGTACTTTCATTGCACCTTCGATGTTCCTGGTTCTTCATGATGCACTTCTTATTGGAACTATTTTCAGTGTACCTGTCACCTCTCCCTTGTCAGCATTATGGGGGGATTTCTACTGATTGTTATTCTGCTTCCTTGGTTTGATAGTGTGAGCTATGTATTCAGTATTTGTTCCTATGTACTAGGTGGATGCAATGGCTGGGTACTTATGCATTTTGGTGAGATGGATCATTTACATATATACACTCTTTCTTTCCTATTTTTAGAGGCACTCTTCCATCTTTGATTGATCAACTCTTCAGGCTTTGGTGTTTTCTACCATCTGTATCTTTGAGTTTAGTTGTTTTCCTTTGTTTGCCTCCTAATTTGAGTAGTGTAATTTGAGGGCACTCATACAGATTACAGTCTTCTCTACTTGGTCATATTTCAGTGGAGGATCTAAAAAGTGCATTTATACATGCATGGTGATTTAAAAGAAGAAATTTACATGCAACCACCACTAGGATTTGTTAAAGTTGGTGAAAAAAATTTGGTGTCTACATAAAAAAATCATTATATGGACTTAAGAAAGCACCAATGACATGGTACTCCAAAATAAATGAGTACTTTATAGATGCAAGATTCAAAAGAAGTAAAGTTGATCCAAATGTGTATGCATAACATAGTGATGGTCAAATTGTTATTGTGTACTAGAAATTGTACCTTCATAAAATTAGTATTGTCAAATAAATCAAATAGAAACTAAGTTACCACAAATAGAAAATCTATTTATCAAATAAATGAGAAATTAAGCATTCTATGGCTCTCTAACTAAGAGTGTTAATGGTGAAGCTCTCAGCAAGCCCCATTAACGACAGTCCTAGAATGAGAAATGAGTGATAAGCTAAGCTAATTAATTCAATTCCAAATAGAAATGCTCAATTAACTTCCAAATTTCCTTTTTAGCTATAATTCTCAAGAGGTTAGATGCAATTCTTCGATTTGTGGATGAATTGTGAGTGAATTTAGCCTTGCTTTTATAGGATTTGGCAAGGGTAGGGGGTGTGGTAGAGTTGATCATGATTAGGATTGAGTTGAGTCTTTGGTTCCACCCTTTGAAGACAATTTAAATATTGTGTCCACAAAGCTTGGGACAAGAAGACAAGATGAGTGGACAAGATGCTCTTTCAATTTGAGTGATTGAGATTGAATCTGGCTTGATCCATGTGAGCTCTTTTCTTAAATCCTATTGGTTGAGGCTTTTTGCTCCCATGTGGTGTTGAGAGAAATTAGGATTTAATCAATTGATTTTAATTCATTTATTTAGCCAATTTTACCCCTTGAATGGGTTGAGTTTATTTAATTCCAAACTATATAATTAATTGCACATTGATTTGATTTAACTTGATTAAAATGCTCTTGATTTTGATTTAAATTAAATTGAAGCTTGATTTTAATTTTGATTGGCTAAATACTCATTTTGCTTCAATTGCTTTGATTTTGCCTTGATTTGCCTTGATTAATCACTTGAATGATCCTGTCCACTTTTAGGTGATTACAAATGCCCCTCTTTGAGTTGACATGCAAAGCATGATGATTCAAAGAATGTTTTGATCCAACTGATAAAAGGTCCTAGTTCTATCGATGGTCGATCTTGATGTTCGATATGAAATGCCGATATTGATGAAGTTTGATGTAGTTTTGATTTTAATGTCCTGATGGCCGATCTGATGTTAGATTACTGATGTGATACCTGATTTGATGTGGTTTGATGTTTGATGCCCCTTTCGATTGATTAGCGAAAAATTTCCTGAGAAAAGATTGCACTATGATTTGATGATTGCTCCCCTGATTTGATGATGATGTTGTTGTTATTGATTATCTGAGTATATGCCCCCTCATAAATGAAATGAAATTTGATAGATTTTTGAAATTTTTTGATGGTTTAGGTCAATTTGTCAATTTCATTTCCAATATTGTTTTCACTTTAGTTTGATGAAAAGTGCCCCTGATTTGGCAGAATTGGTGAAAAATTTGGGTCCTTAGGCCCCCTTTGATCAAAGATTCCCTTTTTAGGTCAAAGGTACCCTTTTTAGGTCAAAAGATTTATATAAAGGGGTAAAAAGTCATTTTTTACTATTCATTTTCACTTTTACTTTTGACTTTTGAGCTCTAACCTCCTTTGACTCCTTGACGATGTCAATCTTGATATGTGAGCACAGATTTTAGTGTGGGTGACGGTATCAGTGGCCACTAGCCTATGGACCTCTAGTAAGTGCCTGATCTTCTCATTTTTTTCCAGTTTTGCATTTAAATTCACAAAAAATGAAATTTTCTCAGGAAAAACCTATTTTTTGCTTTTTAAATTTCAAATAGCACTTTCACCCTTTTAAATAGCGCGTTTACCCTTCAAGTTGCACTTTTGTGGTTTTATTTAGCGCTTCCGTGAATTGAATTAGCACATTTCCAGGCCTGATCTAGGGCATAAATTGCTTTTGCTTTGTCAAATAGCACTTTTAACTTTGATTTCACTTTTGCTATTTAGATTAGCACATATGAACTTAGAAATAGTGCTTTCAAATAGTTTTAGCGCATTTTCCTTGATGTGGCACTTTTGAATTTTTAAGTAGTGCGTTTAAACTTTTAAACAACGCTTTTGAGTTTTAGGGCTTTTAAAGCCTGAAATAGCGCTTTTACCCTGCTAAGATAGATTTAAAATTTCCATAGTGCACTTTGCAAAATTTTCAACATCATCAATCTGATGATTGGTTAAGGTAACCAATTTGATGTGAGTCGTAAAATTTCAGTATGAGTTAGTCATAGTTTGAATGTTTGATTTGTCAATCTAGATTCAGATGATGGGTGATGATGAATTTTTCATCCTCTTTGAGTAGACTCAGGAAATTTGATTGTGGTTTGATATTTGTAAATATTTGATTGACTTAGGATAATCTAAATGATAACTAATTTCAAAACTGATGTGATTGAACTTGCTTTTTGTAGGTGGTGCTTAAGTCATTGGGAGTTCATGGTTCATATCCCTTGCCTATGAGCATGATTGATGGCCTTAGTGCATTTGATCGGTGACATATTATCCTTTGTGGTCTATCCTTCCTTCTTGTCTTACCGTAATTTTGGGTGAATTAGGGTTTGATAATTGCTATGGTCGAGAGGTGGCACTCAGACCATAATACATTCCATTTGCTTGTGGGTGAGATGATGATCACCCCAAAGGATGTGTATTGTATCCTTCACTTGCCTACTAGAGGAGAGTTGGTTTATTATGATTCTATTTATGATGGGTCAACATCTCGGTGGGTCTTCTAGGATTTGACCATTGGAGATGATCATATCCAGTGGGCACAGTTCCATTCTTTTCCAGTATTACCAACAGTGTTAGGTGCTCTGATCAGTGGGTTCCTTCTTCCAAATAGACATGGTCATGGATTCATAGTCAGATGGGTTCCTATCCTTGAGGAATTGATGGCACATCCCTGATGTTTTGATTGGGGATCCTGTGTATTAGCTCAGTTGTATCATGAGCTACATACAATTGTTTATAGATGATCTTCTACTCTTACTGTAGGAGTGATTTTACTATAGATTTGGACTTGGGAGCATATCCCAGTGACACATCCCATCATAACATGACAACAAGATTTGGGTTGGCCATTCACCTAGATATATGAGGGCATGGTGATTCAAACCCATATGGGTAAGCTAGATTATTGGCATTGTGTCATCGATGATATGGATATTGTGGTTTGGAGGCCATATGTGGGATGTGAGGCTTGGCCTAAGGATGGAACTGAGTTGCCTTTCATGTTTTGTCCATGATGGATGATTGGACATTCCTCTTATATCATTGAGAGATTTTTTTTTAGGAGATTTTTGCGTCAATCTGGGTGCACACAGGGTATGCCCTAGGGCATGGCTATGTATGCTCGAGTCTAGGGAAATAGGTCTTTTTAGGGTCCTTATGTGGATTATGGGATAACTGTTTGAGAGATTCACAACCTTAGATATCTACCTTGGTTGATGAGAGAGCATATTATGGATGCTGGGATTATAGATGAGTATGGAGATTGGCTGGCTTGGAACCTATTTTCGAGGTTTACAGATTCTGCTGAGAGAGTCCCAGGTATTGATGAGGTGTCAGATGGTGACGAAGGTGATGTGGGAGATAGGGGAGATGATGTAGATGATGGAGATGGTGGGAGAGGTGGGGGTAGGATTAGAGCATGACATAGATAATGGGGTCATCAAGTAGTCATAGTAGGTAGAGTTCAGATTCCAATGATTGCTGCTACTCCTATCCCTCCTAGGATTGGTGGTGGTTAGGGTAGAGGTGGTGTAGATAGAGAACTCCACCAAGTTGCTGCAGATCTAGCTATAAGATAGGGTCATCATAGGGATAGATGATAGAGAGAGATGGATGCACAGATTGCACATCTTTTACTTGATCAAGCACAGGGTCCTCCTGCTCAGTAGGTTATACCACTAGTTTTTCCATAGGCCTCCTCCTCTCAGACACCTTCTTCTACTTTGATGCCATCATCTTCTTCACATCCATCTTCATTGAGTTTTGTTCCATCCTTATTAGATCCATATTCTTCCATTCCTTCTTCTTCCATACCTCCACCATAGACTTCTGCAACACAGGCTCCTGCACCGGCTTTAGCATCAGATGTTATATCTCTTTAGTCTCAGATGTCAGCAATGCAACAATAGGTTACTCAGCTGAGTTTGATGATGTATACCTTTATGGCCATGATGAGTCAACAGGGATTACAGGTGAGCTCGAGTCATCCTCCAGATAGTGCTCCTGGTCCTGATGGTGGAGATGGTGCTGGTGGTTCAACCAGTTGATATATGATATGCGATATTTTAGATTTTTGCATTTGATGATATACATGATCTCATTCCTTTATTGATATCAAGACATTGGAATCTATTGTATCATTTTTTATTCATTGAGGTTGTTTATGCTGATACTTTGATACTTTGATTTACTTTGATAGACTTTGATTATATGGATTTTTCATTTATAATCTTTTGATGGACTCTAATATCCTGTTGATTTTATGATGATGGTACCATAGACTCTGATACTCAGTTTTGATAGCTTTCACTATATATGATGTCATGATGCGTTGGATCTCCTTTTTAGGTGTTTTAGCATGATATGCAGATATAGATGATTCTATCTCCTATATGCTTTGTTTTTATGCTTTTTAGATGTCATTTTTGATATGTATGCAGATGTTCTAATGATGCTTAAATGATTGTCTTATGTATGACATAAAATAGATGGATGAATGTAATGAACTTTAATGATTAATGCTTTGTTATGGATGCAATGATGTATAGATGTGGATAATGAATAATGCAATGGATACAATGATTTTATATGATATGGATGTACATAATGTATATGAATGGCTTTATGGTATTTAAATATGATGTAATGGTTTTATGTCATGTGTATGATATTTAATGATTCTAGGTGTTATATGATATGAATGATGATGTAATGTCCTATGCTCTTATATGAATGGATTTATTTGCATGATACATTTTATTCTAAGATGACTTAAATGATATGCACCTAGTGATGTTTTTATGTTCTATTTGATTTAATGTAATGATTTAATGAATGTAATGATGTAATGTTTTTGGCTTAATGAATGCAATGATAATGCACTTAATGGATGTAATATGAATGATTTCTTTTGCAAAGAATGATGTGTTCTAAATAAAATGAATCTTGAATGATGCAATCTAATGCACTTAATGGTTTTTATGATGCAGGGGCATTCTAGGGTACTCAGTAAATCTGCATGGAGGTGTGTTGTTTTGGTCTTGCGGTACTCAGTTGTAGCTTTAACTGATGGTATCGGTTATTGAAGGAAGCTCAGTTGCTGAAGGAACTCAGTGAAACCTCTGGTGCTTAGTATAAATTGTACTTGAAAATGCTCATGGTGTTTGGTCTACGTGCTTGCTTGATCTTGCCTAGCTAGCTTGGTTATTTCTCTGGCACTCGGTAGTTATGGCTTACCGATTGGAGTTCTTGGTGATTTTGTTGGCCGACTTGGTGCATTTAATGTTCGTATCTTTTTTTGTATTCTCCTATGTAGATCTAGAGGCCAATATGGAGAATTAAATAACTATAAGGATATTTGAGAGCTGACTTGCATTGCATTTAATATTTGTTTGTAGGAGTTAATTATTTCTTCCAGCTGACTTGTGGCTGAAGATTAGTATTTAAGGAGGGTTTGGGTAGTTGTTTAGGATAGAAGTAGTGGTGGGGAACCAAAAAAGTGAAGTTGTGGAAAAGATCTTGGATCCTATGAGATCTAGTAGATTAGATTAAATTTTGATGGTTGTGATAGCAGAGCTAGTGGTTTGCATGCTTGGAGACAAGGAGATTGCTTGGTGACTTGCGAGCACAAGTTCAGATCTGCCTTAGGGTTTCCATCAGTTGTTGATTTGTCTCAGAACTGAACTAGCTAGAGTTAGATTGGATCTTGTTGATCTTGTAGAATTACTATTGTTTGTAATTGGCCCTAACCTGGAAGGCCTTATAGCCAAGCATGTTAATGAAAATATGATTTTGAGCATATCTTGTTGTGTTATTTCTGCTGTGTTGTTGATTGGTTGCAAGGTTGGACTATCCTTCATTGGATCCACATTCCTTGACTACGTTAGGTGCTATCAAAGCTGAGTTGATCTTGTTGAGTGAAGGTTGACATAGCAAGGATGATCTTGTGAAGTTGATCTTGTTGGTAAAGAGATTGTATGATCTGAGTTTTGGATCCATGGCACTGAACTTGTGGAATCTTGACTTGCTTGTTCATGTAAGGTGGTAGGCTGATCTAACTTGCATACAACTTTGAGATTGTCACAAGGTGGTTGGTATAGGGTTTTTTTGCAGAGGGTTAAGGATGCCTCTGAGAAGATTGGACACTAGGGTGATTATAGATCTCTGTGACACTATGGAATCTAGGATTACAAAGAAGGTGATATCTGATTTCAGATCTGAGATGGAGTTGATGAAGAATGACATGGTCACCAAGATCATGAGAGCTATGACTAGTGTACCTTAGAATATTTGTACTAAGGATGGTTATGAAGAAGTTGTTGAAGACTTTGAAGCTACTAGATCTAGTGGTGATGACCAAAGGGATAGATCTAGTGAAGTCAGAATTGCTCGGTTGCCTAGATCTAGAGCTCGGTTAAGTAATAGTTACCGAATGGAAGTTTCTACTTTCTTTGGTACTTTGAAACCTGAGAACTTGATTGAATGGATTGGTGAATTAGAAGATTTCTTTGAGATTGAAGAAATTAAAGATCCTCTTCGGGTGAGATTGGCATAGACTAAGTTGAAAGGACATGCTACTCGTTGGTGGAAAGAATTACAAAGAGATAGAGAATATGAAGGTGAAATGAAGATCAATCAATGGAGGTTGATTGTGACTAAATTGAAAGCTAAGTTCATACCTATTGACTATGAGCTTGACTTGTTTAAGAAGTTGCAGAATCTAAAATAGAAGGATTTGACTGTGGAAGATTATACCGAGGAGTTCTACAAACTTACTATTTGGTCTAGACACAAAGAACTTGGTAAGGAAAAGGTAGCTTGGTATGTGAATCATTTGAGATTCAATATTTAGGATGAGCTTGGTATGTTGAAGATTGATTCTTTTGAAGATGCTTATCAGTATTCTCTGAAGGAAGAAGATAATTTGAAAAGGAAATAACATGGTAATCCCTGAGGGAAGCAAAATATTGATCACTCGGTGAAGGATAAACTGACTACAGAAGATGAAAAAACACTTGTAGAACCAAAGAAGAAGACAAGTAGAGTTATCTTTAAGGGTACTTGTTATAACTGTGGTGAAGAAGGACACCATTCTTTTGAGTGTTCACATAAGAAGCTTGGTGACCGAAGAACTACTATGGTGAATGAAAATGTTGAGAATGAACCTGAATCTGATAACTTGCTAGTTCGAAAAATATTGCTCGGTACAAAGGAGGAACCTTGTCAGAGGAGTAACTTTTTCAAGACTCGATGCAAGTCTAGAGGTAAACTTTGCGATGTTATTGTTGACAGTGGTAGTACTGATAACCTTGTTGTTGAGGACATGGTTGAGAAAATTGGTTTGAAAAGAATGAAGCATCCTTATCCTTATAAGATTGGCTGGTTACAAAATGTTCATGCTCTAGAAGTAAGAGAATAATGCTTTTTTGATGTTCAAATTGGCCAGTATAAGGATCTTGTGTTATGTGATATTGTGGAAATGAATAGTTGTCATATATTGCTCGGTAGACCTTGGAAATATGATTGCAGAGCTATGTATGATTGTGTTAAAAATGTGTTTACTATTGAAAAGGATGACATGAAGTTTTCCCTGATGCCTTTGTTGGATACAACATTCGATAGGAGAAGTATGAGTATTGGTAGCCGAGTTGAGTTAGTAGATCCTGAGGGTATGGATGACCAGTTTGGAGAAAATACCTATGTGTTATCAAGGAAAGACTTGAAGAGATAGAGGAAACTGAAGTGGAAGAGTATGGAAGCTGAAAAGATGGAGGACATGTATGTGAAGAACCAGTTCAGGGTTTATGTGCTAAATCCTGGAAGATGTTCTTCTCACATATGAACATCTTTTTGAACCTGGGGTGTCTAATGCAGGGGCATTTTAGGGTACTCGGTAAATCTACATGGAGGTGTGTTATTTTGGTCTAGTGGTACTCAGTTGAAACTTTAATTGATGGGATCAATTATTGAAGGAAGCTTGGTCACTGAAGGAACTTGGTGAAACCTCTGGTGCTCAATGGAACTTGTACTCGATGATGCTTGTGGTGCTCAGTGGATGTGCTTGCTCTATCTTGCCTAGTTGGCTCAATTGTTTCTCTGGTGCTCGGTAGTTCTAGCTTACCGACTAAAGTTCTTGGTGATTTGGTTGGCTGACTTGGTGAATTTAATGTTGGTATCTTTTGTTGTATTCTCCTATGTAGATCTAGAGGTTGACATGGAGAATTAAATAACTGTAAGGCTATTTGAGAGCTGACTTGCATTGCATTTAATATTTGTTTGTAGGATTTAATTGTTTCTTCCAGCCGACTTGTGGCTGAATATTAGTATTTAAGGAGGGTTTGGGTAGTTGTTTAGGACAAAAGTAGTGGTGGGGAACCAGAAAAGTGAAGTTGTGGAAAATATCTTGGATCCTGTGAGATCTAGCAGATTAGATTAAATTTTGATGGTTGTGATAGCAGAGCTAGTGGGTTGCATGCTTGAAGACAAGGAGATTTCTTGGTGACTTGCGAGCACAAGTTCAGATCTACCTTAGGGTTTCCATCAGTTGCTAATTTATCTCAGAACTGAACTAGCTGGAGTTGGATTGGATCTTGTTGATCTTGCAGAATTACTATTGTTTGTAATTGGCCCTAACTTGGAAGACCTTACAGCCAAATATGTTAATGAAAATCTAATTTTGAGCATATCTTGTTGTGTTATTTCTACTATGTTGTTGATTGGCTGTAAGGTTGGATTGTCCTTCATTGGATCCACAATCCTTGACTGTGCCATTTTAACATGGATGAGTGTGTTGGATACAATTGTCTAAAGGATATTGTTGGAATGATTATGTGTTGTCTTTGATGTCACACAAATGTCATATCAATTGTCAACTCAGTTGGTCAGCAAAGCAGTTCCCAGTGTCTACCGAGACCTCTCGAGTGTCAAAAGAAAAGTATGGCAAAAAATAGTGTTAACCGAGCTTCCTCAGTTATCGAAGGAAAGTTAGTGTCTACCAAGTTCACTTGGTCTCCAAAGGATGTTGAAGAATTCACAGTACGTACCGAGTTATCTCGATCGCCAAAGGAAATCTTTTTCAAATTAATGTTTACTGAGCAAGGTTGGCCCAGTAAAGGATTTTGTCAATTTAAGAAATAAAGTTGGTTTATTCCAGCCGACTGTTGTAATGATTAGTGATGTTTTGTAATAATTATTAGTGCTGAATTGACAATCTGAATGGTATATATATAGAAGGTCATGCTGTGAATTATGAGGAAGAAAAAGAAAAAATGAAAGGGAAGAATAGTATGAGCAAATTTTGAAGGATGATTAGGTATCCTTGAAGAGCAGCAGAGATATATTTGATCAGGAAGGATCTAGTGAAGTAGAAAAGAGATTTGTAATAAAAAATTCAATTGCATCACTATTCAGGTCACTTCATTGTTACTTTCTTACCATTGTAGCAGTGATTTCAAAATCTCCTAACCGAGTTGGTTTAACATCCATTTTGTAAATTCTCTAACAAGGTGACAGTTCTATTGAATTATTTCAAGACCTCTTACAAGGCCACTCCTAGCAGGGTGATTAAATCCTCTAACAAGGTCACACCTAACAGTGTGTTTTGTAACCTTTTACCGGGTTGGCTCCTAACAGGGCATCACTTCAGAAGAGTGAAAATCAGTAACTAGTTACATTGGTGGTTTTTCCCATATTGGGTTTCCACGTTAAATCTGGTGTCTCTTGTGTTCATGGTATTTTCTTTATTCATGCATGTTAATCACCGATGAATGCTTAAGAACAGTTATAATTAACACTCTCTGCAATTACCGAGTTTCAACATTTCTCTGTATGTCAGTAGTAAATAATTTAATAGGACATCTAAGGGATCAGTGGTAATATTTTATGGTTAATTGATTCACCCCCCCTCTCAGTTACTACATCTATATTTCCAACAATTGGTATCAGAGCTTTTGGTGCTTGCAAGAAGGGTTTTAAGGACCTAAGCTAAAGATCAGGATGTCTTACAAGAGAGAAATTCCAAGGCTTAACAGAGATAACTTTTCAGCATGGTAAGGTCTCATGAGACTTCATCTAGCTTCCATTGGTGATTTAGGATGCAAATATATTGATCAAGAATATACTATTCCTACTGGCACATTAACTGTTGAAGACATTGCAGAGAAAAAAAACCATAACACCATGATGATAGATATTGCATTAGCCCTTAGCTATGAAGAATTTGATGAGATCAAAGACTACACAACTACCTATGAAATGTGGAACAAGCTGAAGAAAATTTATGGTGGTGATGACAATGTGAAAAGAGCCAAAGCAGAAAGCCTAAGAGGACAATTTGATCAGATGAAGATGAAAGAAGATGAAAACATTGCAAAATATGTTGAAAGAATCAAGGTGAGTGTTAGTGCAATTAGAGCTTCTGGAGGAAAAATTGATGATGAAACTATTATAAGTAAGGTTCTTAGAACATTGCTTCCTATCTATGCAATAAGAGTATCTGCTATTCAAGAAAGAAGATATGAACAAAATCAAAATATAACTTTGGATGCCTTAGTTGGAATATTGACAGCTTTTGAATTGGACAACTATGATAACTATGTTCCAACTTCTAAAAATATTGAATCAGCATTTGAGGCCAAACTCTCACTTAAGAAGGGCAAGAAAATCCAGCCAAAAAGTGAAGAAGAATCAGAGGAAAGTTCAGACAGTGATCTTGAAGTTATTGAAGCATTACTTGCAAAGAAATATACTAGAGGCAGAGGTAAATACAAAGGTAAAACTCCCTTAATCTATTTTTCATGTGAAGAAATTGGTCATATTGCAGCTAGGTGCCCAAACAAACAAAGAAAAGATGAGAAGAAAGGTCACAAGTACAATGGCAAGAAGAATTTCAAGTCATTCAAGGATAAAGGTAAGAAAACATGTTTTTTGGCTAAGGATTCTGATGATAGTGAAGAAGAAATTGTCTTGATTGTAGTAAAAGATGAATCTGATGATGATGAAGATGAGATGGCACTTATCTCTCATATAAGCAAAAATGATACATGGATTATAGACAGTGGATGCTCACATCATATGACTGGTGACAAAACTAAGTTTGAATATTTTGAAGACTATGATGGTGGTAGTGTAAGGTTTGGAAACAATGAACCTTGTTGTATAAAAGGAAGAGGACGAATTTCATTAAACAAAGAACTTATATGTGATAATGCATATTGGGTTGAAGGACTAAAACATAATCTTCTAAGTGTAGCACAGCTAATCAACAATGGACTCAAGGTTGAATTCATGAATGGCAAAGCAAGACTGTTGAATGACAAAGGAAAACTAATTGGTTCAGGCAAACAAACCAAAGGTAACCTATTTTATCTTGATCTCAGTGAATGCTCATGTTTTATTACTCAAATTGAAGAAAGTTGGTTATGGCACAAAAGGTTATGTCATGTAAATTTTGATAATATGGTGAAAATAAGCAAATTCAAGAAAGTAAGAGGTATTCCTACTTTGAAGAAACCTGATATTGGTCTATGCAAGAATTGTCAGATTGGTAAAATGGGAAAGACTAGCTTTAAAAGTAAAAACTATTAGTCTGAAGATATTTTGGATATTGTGCATACTGACTTATGTGGACCTATTGGAATTGAAAGCTATACTGGAGAAAAATTCTTTATTCTCTTTGTTGATGATTACTCTAGAATGATGACTATTATGTATTTAAGAGAAAAGTTAGAAGCATTGGAGAAATTCAAATGGTATTTGGAAAGAGTAGAAAAGGAAACAGGAAAAAGAATGAAGTGCTTGAGATCAGACAGAGGTGGTGAATTCATCTCCCATGAATTCAATAATTTCTACATTGAAAGAGGAATCAAAAGATAGGTATCAGCTCCAAGAACTCCTGAGCAGAATGGAATAGCTGAAAGGAGGAACAGATCTATCATGGATTGTGCAAGGACTCTAATGATTGAAAAGAACATTGCTATGAAATACTGGAAGGAAGCTATTAGCACTGTAGTTCATACCTTGAATTGAGTACAGTTGAGGAAAGACACATTCAAAACTCCTTATGAGTTATGGTATGGCTATAAACCCAATGTAAGTTACCTAAAAGTATTTGGTAGTAAATGTTACATCTTGAAAGAATCTAGAAAAGGAAAACTTGATGCAAAAGGTGATGAAGGAATATTTTTGGGATATTCTTGCAAAAGTAAGGCATATAAATGTCTAAATTTGTGTACTCATAAAATCATAGAAAGTGCACATGTGAAAGTAGATGAGTTTGCAGAAAAGACTGAAGAAGAAAGCAAAAGGGAACCAGAGGATTACAAAAGATTTGTTTACATTGAACCTGATACATTGCCAAACACATCTATCAATGAGGAGACTACATCAACCGAGCCCAGTATAGTAATTGAGTCACAAGAAGAAGTTCAGACCGAGTCACAAGAAACTGAGTCTCAGCCTGAAGTTACCGAGAAAATATCTACAGAGCCCAAGAAAACTAAACCTGAAGATGAAATTCAAGAAGATGACAATGTAACTCATTCAAGAAGAAAGGAACCTGTATTGGCCAAGTATGTCAGGAAGCATCATACACCAGATCAGATTATTGGAAATAAATTAGATGGCACTATGACAAGGAATAAACTAAAAGGTACATGTTTACTTGCTAATTTTGAACCTAAAAATGTCAAAGATGCATTGGAAAATGAAAGTTGGATTGAGGCTATGAATGAAGAAATAGAGAAAATAGAGAAAAATAAGACATGGACTCTTGTACCTAGGCCTAAAGATAAAAATATAATTGGGACAAAATGGGTATTCAGAAATAAGTTGAATGAAGATGGTCAAGTATCAAGAAACAAAGCAAGATTGGTATGTAAAGGATATTCTCAAGAAGAAGGTATAGATTATGGAGAGACTTTTGCTCCTGTTGCAAGATTAGAAGGTGTAAGGACTCTACTTGCATATGCAACACATAAAGGATTTAAGGTATATCAAATGGATATAAAATCTACATTTCTCAATGGTATTCTTGATGAAGAAGTCTACATTGAGAAACTTGAAGGTTTTATGGATCCAGACAAAAGGGATATGGTCTGCAAGTTACACAAAGCACTGTATGGTCTAAAACAAGCCCCTAGAGCATGGTATGAAAGATTACATAACTATCTAACTCAAATTGATTTCAAAAGAGCTAATGACAACAGTAATTTATACATCAAAGAAGGACCAGATAACAAAATTGTTTTGGCAGAAATATTTGTGGATGATACTGTGTTTACAGGGAATGATGATTAGTGCAAAGAATTTTCAGAGAAAATGAACAAAGATTTTGAAATGTCTATGTTTGGTCAGATAAAATTCTTTGTTGGACTTCAAATTCAGCAGAGCAAGAACGATATCTACATTACTCAGTCTAAATACATCAAGGAAATACTTAAGAAGTTTGGTATGGAAGATTCAAAACTAGTTGGTACACCCATGTGTACTGGACTGAAGCTTACCAAAGATGATGATTCAAAAGAAGTAGATCAGACCTTATACAGATCAATGATTGGAAAATTATAGTATGTAGTACATACAAGGCCTGATATTGCCTTAGCAGTTGGTATAGTAGCAAGATTCTCAGCAAAACCCAGAGAAAATCACATGATGGCAATCAAAAGAATCTTGAGGTACTTAAGAGGAACTGAAGATTATGGCTTGTGTTATAAATTTGGAGGCAATTTGGACTTAAAAGTGTTTACTGATGCTGATTGGGCAGGAAACATTGATGACAGAAAGAGTACAAGTGGTGGAGCATTTTTTCTTGGCAAAAGGTTAGTATCTTGGACTAGTAAAAAGCAAAATTGCACATCCCAATCCACAACAGAAGCATAATACGTTGCTGCAGCAGTAAACTGCTCTAATATTGTTTGGTTCAAACAGTTATTGGAAGGCATGAAAGTTGAGATCAAAGAACCAGTTGTTATGTTCTGTGATAATACAAGTGCAATAAATATTTCAAAGAATCTAGTAATGCATTCCAAAACCAAACACATTGCTATAAAATATCACTTTGTCAGAGAATTGGTGCAGGACAAGGAAATCAGATTGGAATATGTTCATAAAAAAGAACAAATTGTAGATATCTTCACCAAGCCACTACCTAAGGATGCATTCTTGTATCTAAGAGGTAAGTTAGGGGTCATTCCCCTATCCGAGGCTCACTAAATTGAGTTTTAGTAATGCATCAACCAGAGCATGTTGAAGATCAGTCAGTTGATGCAGCATAGTCAAGAAATCATTGCATATGAATTAGTACTTAAGGCACATTGGTATTCAATGAAAGTGTGTTATCTTTGGCATGTGTTGTCAAAGAGGGAGAGTTTGTTGTTTGCTGTCATTATTTCATGAAATTTCTAAGAAAGAGATTTAAAAAAAAAAAAAGAGAAAAGAGGGAGAGTTTTCAGTTAGAGAGAGAAGTTTGCTGATAGAGGGAGATGAGAATCAAAATGAAGCTAAGGATATGTTCCTTATTCTATGTTTGCTATGAAATTTCATTGTGCTATGACATATTGTGTTGCCATCAATGCCAAAGAGGGAGGTTGTTGGATACAATTGTCTAAAGGAGATTGTTGGAATGATTATGTGTTGTCTTTGATGTCACACAAATGTCATATCAATTGTCAGTTTAGTCAGTCAACAAAGTAGTTCCCAGTGTCTACCGAGACCTCTCGGGTGTCAAAAGAAAAGTATGGCAGAAAACAGTGTTAACCGAGCTTCCTCGGTTATCGAAGGAAAGTTAGTGTCTACCGAGTTCACTCGATCTCCAAAGGATGTTGAAGAATTTGCAGTATGTACCAAGTTATCTCGGTTGCCAAAGGAAATCTTTTTCAGATTAATGTTTACCGAGCAAGGTCGGCCCAGTAAAGGATTTTATCAATTTAAGAAATAAAGTTGGTTTATTCCAGCCGACTGTTGTAATGATTAGTGATGTTTTGTAATAATTATTAGTGCTGACTTGACAATCTAAATGGTATATATATAGAAGGTCACGCTGTGAATTATGAGGAAGAAAAAGAAAAAATGAAAGGGAAGAATAGTATGAGCAAATTTTGAAGGATGATTAGATATCCTTGAAGAGCAGTAGAGATATATTTGATCAGGAAGGATCTAGTGAAGTAGAACAAAGATCTATAATCAGCAATTCAGTTGCATCACTATTCAGGTCACTTCATTGTTACTTTCTTACCATTGTAGCAGTGATTTCAAAATCTCCTAACCGAGTTGGTTTAATAGCCATTTTTTAAATCCTCTAACAAGGTGACAGTTCTATTGAATTGTTTCAAGACCTCTTACAAGGCCACTCCTAGCAGGGTGATTAAATCCTCTAACAAGGTCACACCTAACAGTGTGTTTTGTAACTTTTTACCTGGTTGGCTCCTAACAGGGCATCACTTCAGAAGAGTGAAAATCAGTAACTAGTTACATTGGTGGTTTTTCCCATATTAGGTTTCCACGTTAAATCTGGTGTCTCTTGTGTTCATGGTATTTTCTTTATTCATGTATGTTAATCACTGATGAATGCTTAAGAACAGTTATAATTAACACTCTCTGCAATTACCGAGTTTCAACATTTCTCTGTATGTCAGCAGTAAATAATTTAATAGGACATCTAAGGGATCAGTGGTAATATTTTGTGGTTAACTGATTCACCCCCCCCTCTCAGTTACTACATCTATATTTCCAATAGAATGAATGTCATGAAATGTAATTAATGTAATGTAAATGGATTTACATGATATATGCAACCTAATGCACTTGATGTAAGATGCTACTTAATGTAATGAACTTAATGAACCTTAATGCAATGAATTTAATGATTCAAATGATGAATACACTTAAATGAATGCAAGGTCTAATGAAGATGATTTAATGCAACTCAAAGGTAATGATTTAAAATGAACTTAACAAATGCAAGTGAACTAATGAAATGCACTTTTGTTTTTGTTTTTGGATTTCCACCACACTCGATCACATATAATTTTTGATGCTCATTTGATTTTTTGATTTGACCACACCCTCTTTCATTTTTGTCATGTTTCCCTCTTGCAAATTAAACTAGGAAAGGTAAAAATACATTAAATGCATTTAATCTAAGATGTATGCAACTAACTGTCATTATTCAAAAATTTGGAGCTTATAATCATCATTGAGAAATATTTGGAATCCCACTTCAGTACAACCATCACTAGTTCAACCATGATGATATGAATACTTTTTGCACCTCTTTTGTTGCTTTCCCATCCTTTTTGGTATGACTATCACTGATTGAAGTCAATCATGAGAGTGTGAATACTGATTTTGTCAGATTATATGTTGCAAGTGGATTTTGGTATTATGATATTGAAGATCAAAATATCCAAGGTATCCTTTTGTGTAAACAAATAGAGATCTTAGTTTTATCCTATGTACAAGTTCTCATTGATTCTTTGATGATCACATCCTTAGACAAATAATACATGATTTATAAATTTGATCTTAAGATATTCATTCAGAAATCAACTAAAATATCACGCTTTCATCTTAGCTTGTCTAGTTAAAAACTTTCATTGATTCGCTAGAAAGACATGATTTCATCAATCAAGTTAGCACTTAGAAAAAAAATTTGCAATGTTTTTCAAATCCATATTTCAAGTGTAGATCCATTTCATACTTTTAATCCTGATAAAGATAGGGTCATTGAAAATCTTGGATCAAATTTTGCATTTGGTTCGAATTGGATTAGGATTTAGGATTTGATTAAATGCTTCACTTGCATTTTTGATGAATTGATTCAATGATTGATTGAAATTTTCTTTTGATGAATCCTTCCTCCTTTTGAGTAGATTTCCCCCAGTTTGATATGATTTCAAAGTTGGACTTAGGACAATTTGTAGATTAGGTGACCCAAATCTTGAGGTACTTGCAAATGCAACTGTGGGGTTTTATTATGCAATATATACAAATGATGGTGAATGCAATATTTACAAGGTGACCTTCTAGGTATGTGACTGACTTGGACTTTCAATGGAACTTATTTACTAGGTTTTCATTGATTGAATGGATCTTGCTTCTTTTTTCTATTTTTAAAGCTTTTTCCTTTTTTTGCTACCAAGGTACCTATTTGCTAGGTTTTCACCAAGATACTTTTTCTCTTTTTTGATTTTTTTGTATTTTCTCTTTTTCAATTTTTTTCTTATCATCAACGTGCCTATTTGCTAGGTTTTCACCAAGACAAAATCTTATTGAAGATATTCATGTATCTGTATAAAACTTTGCTCTGCTCTGGCGAAAAATGGCCCTGCTTTTTGGTGCAAAGCCGTGAATTTTTACTATGATTTCCTTGGATGCACAACTGCAATATTTTGATAAAACCAAATATGCTCAGAGCACTAAGCTTCCTTTGGCCTCACTGTAAAAAGCTGTAGGGAAATTCAATAATCTTCCCCTAGAATCACTTCTAGGGCATCACCACGAGAGTTGATTAATCTTGCCCAGGACAATCTTTGGTTTCTGACACACAAAAAAAATGCCAGGAGGACTAAGTAGCATGACATGAAGTTTTGAGTGCAGCATTACTCTCATCATCAAGCACCTTTTGTTATGCCTCTTAACAACAAATTTGATAAGCTTAGTTCAGAGAAAGATACCTTCTACTCTCCGCCCCATAAGCATCTACCAAGATCTGTTCTAAAAGACAATAAACTTAACCCTAATGCTATACAATGAAACTCGGTTAAACCCCAAAGTGCTCACAACCCTATCAACAAGAAAGTAATCCAAAAAGGAAATTAGAGTCAGTAGGGTGTAAAGCCCTACACGCCCTTGCATTGCAGTTATAATGGTAAGTATAAACAACCCCACTCTGATTTAGATTATAAATTTTTAGAAGATCTTTTTGCTAAGTCTCCAGAAGTAAACAGTAGAAGTAGATCTAATGATTTTCATCAACATGCATTAGTAAAGCATAGCTCTATCTATTCCCCCCCTCATAGGAGATCTGATATAGTAAGGAAAAACTCTTGTGAATTAGAAGATACCATTCGACATAACAATGTCCCTACATGCCCAAATCAATTATACTCTGAATTGGAGACCACTAATCTACATCTTAAAGATGGTTGCATAGAAAAAGTTCAGAGTGTCTATGTAGGTTTTGGGATAATTTGCAAATGGAATGGAGTCGGAGCCTCAATTTTTGATATAGCAACTTGGTTGAAATCTCAATGGAAAAAAAAGGGTAGCTGTCTCAATTCTTGCTGAGTATTTCATTTATCTAGATTTTAGTAATAAAGCACTTAAAAAGAAGATACTATCAGAAGGTTGCCCTAAATACAAAAATATATCATTTAGTATTTTTGACTGGATCCCTTTTTTTAACCCTAAAAAACTCACTGACTTTATGGTGGACAAAGAAGTTCTCCTAAAAAACCTCCCCCTAGAATGCACATGGCAGGAAACTCTTAGAAAAATAGGTAATAGTATTGGCAAGTTTATAGGGACAGTTCAAAATGAGCATAATCAGGCAGAAAAAATAATTATAGTCAAAATGAGTCTACATAAAAAGACAATCCCTCCTATCAGATTATGATGTAAATCAAGCACGGTGGTCATCAATCCCACTATTGTTGATGACTACTTAGAGGAGTTGGAAGATACCCCTGCTTGTCCTATCAGTTCAGTAGTAACCCCTAATTACCATATGGAGAATATGGACATTAAGGTAGATTTACTTGAGCATAAGGGGGGGTTTGTTATCAGTAACAGTCATCACAAGGTTGTGGAGAATGCACCCTCATCTCCCAAGCATAGTAACCCTCACAAAATATTAGATTTACCATCACCCAACTCTAATAGTATATTCATTTTCTCTGAACCCTTGGCCACAAGATTCTTAAAGGAGGATTAGAATAAGATCAAGATGGTAGAACACAGCCTTGGCAAAGCACCTGATCTTGTACAAACCTCTAAAGTAATAAGGGATGATGATATTGTGGAAGTGATCAGGGTAGTTCAGATGGATGTCAGTGAAGAAGTAGCACACTGTAATAATAAATTAAATAATAAACCTCATAATACAGATGTGATACTAGAAACTCCTCAAGAAAGTGAATATGCCACTTCTATTTCAAAAATCACTGAGAACCAAGATTTAGTTTTAAATATAAGTAAAGATGAGAAAAATCATGAATCAATGATTGTGATAGGTAAAGTTTCCACAATCAATAATGATCAAACACCCAATCAGAGCACAACAATTGAAAACAAGGTCACATAAAATTTAGTAAATATAAGAAATTATGAGGAGGATACTTTGACTGATATAGAAGATGAAGAACAGAAATGTGAGAGAGAGGTCAATGAAATTTCAGAGTATTTAGGCAAAAAAGTTACAAGTGAATTAATGGATTTATTTTTGGATTAAATCTATGACAGGGATGAACTAGCTCTACAAAGGAATCTTTTAATAAAAAATATTAAGTCAGGTAAGGAAGTGAGGACAAATAAATTAGAAGTGCTTGAGCAACAACAGGGGATAGAACCTCAAGTTGCTAGAGCTTCTCCCATCTCTATACCTATAGAATTAGAATCTCGCAATGAAGAATTTGGATTTAGCCCTGAAAACATCTTGGAGGATTACGGAAAAGATATTATAGATCATGAAGATTCACTCATTAATTTAGCTATGGGGCAGGGAGAGTTTGTACAGAACAACCTTATAGAGAAGACTCTTGGGAACAATGAATAGACATAAGATGGACAAGATATCCTCAGCTGTATGAAATGAAATAACTAATAAGGACAGATAGCTAGGTATTGCTATGAATAGGGAGGGTCTAGCCTATCCAATTACCCTCAAGAATAAGAAAAAACAAGGCAGGAAATCTATTAACGAGTTGAGAACTTTAGCTGGTAATGCTGATAATCAACAAAAATTATCTGACATCTTGTATGATGGGAAGGGGAAGAGCCTTCCCAAAGAGCAATGAAAATAACCACCTGGAATGTTAGGGGCCTTAATTCCCCTAACAAACAAAGGTTAATTAAAAGATATCTTAACACATTTGAATCAGAAATAATAATATTACAGGAAACTAAGTTAAATAAGGAGGAAAGCTCAAAGTTCAGTCTCAAATTAGGTATCTAGAAATCTGAAATAGTCCACTCAGCAGGAGCATCTGGGGGACTGGCTGCCATATGGGATCCTAGGAAAGTAGTGATTGAGGTAATTTCTAAAAATAATAATTGGTTACTGATTACAGTTAATAGTTTAAAGACAAATTTAAAATTTAAACTCATTAATATATATGGTCCTACCCATAATGTAGATAAGAGGAAAGTCTGGCAGGAAATTCAGAATCAATTGTCTTCCTCTCCCAATGACATCCACATCTTAGGTGGTGAATTTAATGCAATTCTAGAGAGCAATGAAAAATTCAGTGGTTCACAATATATTTCACAATCACAGAAGGATTTTAGTCAATGGGTCCTGGACAATAATTTAATAGATATTAATACCAGTAATGGCATTTTCACCTAGAATAACAGAAGATTAGGCTTCAGCCACATTCTTGAAAGACTCAATAGTTTCTTGATTAATGGAGACATGGGTAATCTTAATCATAATATTAACGCAGAAATCCTCACCAATGTAGGGTCTGACCACTTTCCAGTAAGACTCTCCATTACAGAAAACTATAAACCCCCTAAAAACCCATTAAAATTTGAATTCATGTGGTTTCAAGATAAGGATTTCATGTCACTTCTAGAACAATGGTGGAAATAGATAAAAATTACTGGATCAAAGATGTACTGCCTAGTGGTGAAACTAAAGATCATTAAGCACAAGATCTTGGATTGGAACAAGGATAAATTTAATAATATTTTTGAACAAAAAAGCAATATTGAATATGAAATAGACTATCTAAATAAGCTAGTCATAGAATATGGGATGAATGAAACAAGTTATTTAAGAGAAAAAGAGCTTATGGTGGAACATGCAGAGATCTTATTAAAGGAAGAAATATATTGGAAACATAAATCTAGAGAAAATTGGTTGAAAGAAGGGGATTGTAATACAAATTTTTTTCATAACAACACAAACAACAAAAGAAGTATAAATAGAATATCCAAAATACACAATAATAATGGTATTCTTTCAGAGGACCCCAAACTCATTTATGAATAGTTCATTAACTTCTATCACAATCTTTTTAACAATCATGAATTTGTTGATCTTAGAGCACAAAATGAAATGCTCTCCTCTATTCCTAAACTGATTTCTGATGCAGCTAATAAATGGATGAACAACAAATTTATCATTGAAGAAGTTAAAAAAGCATTATTCCAATTACACCTAGAAAAAGCCCCAGGACCAGATGGTTTTCACGTAGAATTCTTCCAAAAATGCTGGCACTTTTTGAGGGGAGATTTATGGCAAGCAGTGGAAGCCACTAGAAACTCTGGCACACTATTATCCGAAATCAACAATACCTTCTTAACCCTTATCCCTAAGAAGAATGATTGTATCAAACCAGGGGATTTCTACCCTATATCCCTTTGCAACACCATTTATAAAATCCTCTCTAAATGCTTAGCAAATAGACTTAAAACCTTCCTACCTTTGATTATCTTAAAAGAACAAATTGGCTTTGTCCCTAATCGCTCAATCTTAGGTGGAATTGTAATAGCCCAAGAAATAGTACACTCAGCACAATATAATAAAGAAGCCTATATGCTAATTAAAATTGACATCCAAAAAGCGTATGATAAAGTAGACTGGAGATTTTTATGCAAATGCCTAGCAGCTTTTGGGTTTTCTAAACAATGGATTAATTTAATTTTTAGCTGTATATCTACACCCAAAATTTCACTCCTTATCAACGGTACTCCCGAAGGTTTCTTTGAAATCTCCTAAGGTATTAGACAAGGCGACCCCCTCTCTCCCTTCCTTTATGTAATCATGGCTGAAGCTTTAGGTAGATATATAACAAAGGCCCACTTACAGGGTAAAATTTTAGGAATCAAAGTTACAGAACATGTCCCTAATATAACACACCAGCAATTCACTAATGACACCATACTTTTAGGAGCATCCACCTGTAGGGAAGCTAAAGCATTCAAAGATGTTCTGGATGTATATATGAAGGCATTAGGGCAGATAGTCAATCCTAATAAATCTAAAGTTTTTTTCATTAATACACTCCCAGTTAGAGCTCGATAGATTTGCAACACCCTGGGCTATAAAATTGGCAAGTTTCATTGTAAATGCCTAGGGATCCCCCTAGATAAGGGAGTTCACGATGCAAAGTTATGGGAACAAGTGATATCCAAAATCTAATCCAAAAAAGGAAATTGGAAAGGTAAATGGATCACTAAAGCTGGAAGGGCTACGATGATTAAATCTATAATGACAACCATCCCCACATATCAGATGTTGGTACTACCTCTCCCTATCAATTTTAAAGCTAGTTTAGACAATATTTTTAGAGATTTCTACTGGCAAGGTCCCTTAGAGGAAAAAAAGTTAGCCCTTATAAAATGGGAAAATTTGTGTAGACCGATTTCCCTAGGTGGATTAGGTATAAAAAATCTTCAATGGAAGAATAAAGCACTAGGTGCCAAACTCATTTGGAGATTATACAAGGATTCTAGTAGAAAATGGGCCACAATCCTTTTGTGCAAATATATCCCTAATGCAGACCCTATCAATATCTTCAGATCCTGGTCCCATGTAAAAGGATCTCGTATATGGAACTTTATTAAAGAATCTAGAGGAGTTATTAACAATTTACTCATGTGGGATATTGGAAAAGGAGACAAGGCTCCTTTTTGGGATGACTCTTGGGGTGGTTACACCCCCCTTACTAAGTTAGGTTTCTCACAAGGTTTCATGGATTTCTGTAAAAATATTAGAGGCCCTTTTCTGAAGGACTATATTTCTCTCGAAGAGGATCTAGTTTGGAAAATAGTAAATGATATTCCAATAGAGAATGAGGAAAAATAAAAGCTCATTGACATTCTCAAAGATAGAATAGTTACTATAAAAAATAGAGAAGATAATCTTATATGGGCCGGTTCAAACAATGGAATATATAATGTGAAGGAGGGTTATAAAACAATTGTGCAGGAACATAACATGGATTCCCTAGATATCCCTCTGAACTTATGCTGGCATAAAGCATGCCTACCTAAAGCAGGAATGTTCCTTTGGAAAACATTGCAAAAGAAAATTTTAATTGTAGATAGATTAAGGAGGCTAGGCTATGAGGGCCCCTCAAGATGCCCTTTATGTGAATCTCAAGAAGAGGATGCCAACCACTTACTCATAAATTGTACATTTACCCAGAAGTGTTGGAAATGGCTGTGCAAATGTTTAGATTGGCACACAACTATGCCTTTTGATCTTGTGGATTGCCTTAAAGCTTGGCCCTCTCTGAATAAAGATAGCTTGTACAAAGATATATGGGTCATCTCTCCCTCTATATTAGTATGGGAAATCTGGAAAGAATGAAATAGAAGAATCTTTACTGACCAAAAGCTTGGCTGGACAATGATTACTAACAGAATAGAAGTGTCAATCATTGAAGTAATAAATAATAGACTAAGAGATAAGATGAGTTTGGAAAATTCCTTTAAACAATGGGACAATAAGATTACAAACCTCTGGCTGTAATTAGAAATCCCACCATTATATGGAAGAGGGGGTAACAAATCAAAATCAGATAGAAGCATATGCAAATGGTCACCTCCTAAAGATGGATGGTATAAACTAAATTTAAATGGGGCCTCTCGAGGCAACCCTGGCATAGCAGGTATTGGTGGGATTATACAAAATTGGAATTGAGAAATCATCTCCAAATTTGCTAGGCCCATTAAACCCCCAACTAATAACATGGCAGAGTGTAAGGTTGTATTAGAAGGACTCAAATTATGTAAACAACTAGGCCTCTCTAAAGTAGAAATTGAAGGAGACTCCCAAATTATAATTAATGCAATCAGAACTAGAAAGACTCCAAACTGGAAACTCAACTTGAAAATAGAAGATATCACTGACATCCTTGACACCATTCCCCAATTTGAAGTCAAACACATTTATAGGGAAGGTAATATAGATGCGGACCAGCTTGCTAATCAGGGTGCAAATGGGGATACTGTGTAAACATAATTCTATTATTAGTAGACAATCTATAGGTTCCCCTCATAGCATATTTTAAGTTACATCATGAGTATGAAATGCCAAATTCTAGATTCTTACATTAATAAGTTCATGCATCATTTACTTAATATAATAGTTTTAGATAATAATTGTGACATTAAATATAAAGGTGTGTTTTCAAAGAATACTTGTTTCAAACATGGGTATAAAAATGCAAAATTAGATTTCTTGGATTGTAGGTATACTTGGTAACAGTCACAGGATGATAAACTCTTAAGTACAACCATGATTTTTAGAATATCTTTATCCTCATGATGATATATTGAGTTAAATTTAGATATCTAGACTTATTTAGGTATACCATCCTCTAATGATATAAACATAGTAGATTCTAACTTATAAATATAATCCTCTTCGAATAAAATGTATATGAGCAAGAGATCAGATGCATTTTGCAATTTTAAATGAATATATACTAACCTCAATTTATGAGTATTTGAAATACCTCATATACTACTAGCAGCCTCTAGACCCCACAGGCTTAAGAACCCTATGTTTTCATGATTAGTGCTTGTATGCCACCTCACCTCTATTTCTTCATGCTCCAGTGAAGTAGCTTTGTCATTTAGAATTTTTAGAAATCTTATATAGGGGTGGGTTAGTTTTAAATAGGATAATCCTCCTGCCGTTAGTAGAATATTATTCTTAAGGTCCTTCCCCTAACTTAGTAGTGTATAAGCTTAGCATTTACCATCTAGATGTCTCCTTAGATTCTATGCTTTTGATTACCTTCGGCCCCTGGCAATAGGCTTAGAACCCAGCAAGATATCTTCTCAATCATAATAGGTCTTCCTCGTCGCATATGTAAACAAACTATCTTATCCTAGTAATAATATATGCTAATAGCTTTTTTAGCCCATTCCAATCTCACTAGAATACTTGTAAACATAGTGTAGATTTAATGATTACCCTTGAATTGAGTTTATATGCTTTAGATGATGTCTTAAATAATTACTACTAACCAATTAAATTCATAATCAGTGATCCAGATAGATAATTCAGGTCCTCGAGAAAATGGGAATCTACAACCTCAATGATAATCATCACTATCTGCTGAAGTTAAATTTGTATTATAAAAAACACAAGTTTGCTATTATAACATATCAAGAAACACTACTCCTTTTAGAAATCAAGTACGTAGTGATTAATTAATATGGTCACCTCACTCTAGAAGAGGAGTTATGTCATGATAGATCTCAGGAAATCGATCATTAGGTTTATGTATCGAGATGATGAAATACAATATATGATGATGAATAGATGGATAGAAAGTTAATCATGGAAATTACCTCATGTACAGTCCCCTCTCGTAATCCTCTATATAGCAGCCCATAGCATGACTCAAATTTATCTCTCGCACAAAATTTATGAAGTCCCAAGATTTCGCCAAGCCATGGAATCAAGATTTCTCACTTTCTCTACTAAAGGAAATCGAGCGATGGCTTTTAGAGGACATATCATGCTTGAGCGGTGGAACCAGATCCTGAATCCCTTGTCAGACTCATCTAGAAGGGCAATAGAGAGAGCTATGGGTGCTTAATATTTTGACAATGATTATACATTCAGAACCAATGGAGCAATTATAGGACAGTTCATCACAATATCAATTTTTGCTGGCAAGATGAAAGAAGATATTATTCAGGTAGTAGGGGAAATATTCATTGAAGACCATCTTGGTGGTTTGGAAAACATGGTAAACTATGTCGACAACCAACTAACAATCCCACATCTAGAGATTACGATGAAAATAGAGATATCCAAGCTTGATGAAGTCCCTCAATCAAAATGTATACCCATGCTAACCTTCAAAGATGAAGGAAAGTTTGACACTCACTGGTCGGAGATGCTGAGAAACTTGGACTTTCTCTTTAATGAGATCCTATCTGAGGAGGTAGACATGGAGTGGCTCCTTAATTACTGGTGGAATGAGGGTTTCAATATTCCAAGAAACCTCAATCAAGTTGAGTCAACAAACCTTCATATTATGGCTCCAGAGGTCACTAGGTGTTCTCGACACTCAAGAAAGGAGGCAATAAAAGTTGAATGTATCATCGTGATGGTAAAAAATGAGAATATTTGGAATTGTAGGGAAATCCAGAAAGATGGAGCCAATTGACCAATGGTATCCAATGTCTCTTTTTGTAGAATGTTGTATATCTTACTAGCTAGATAGCATATGATAACTTTACTGAGATATATAAGTTTCAGACTCTACCATAAACTATGTTAATATAGTTTATAAGTTTCAGTTTCTTTTGTAAACTATGTACACAAACTCATGGATATATAGTAATATGTTATAGTTTAAAGTAAATTTCTTTCTGTGTACATGGAAAGGCTTCTATAATAATAACTGGTATATTCTCAGTTTATTCTCTTCAAGCAAATTGATTAGGTCTAGGAGTATACTCTCACTTAATTTTCTTTAAGCAAATTCCCCTTAGTCAATAAACAGTAGTATGTTTTGTAATGGAGTAGTGAGGGCTCTCATATCCTGGTTGAATTGGATAAATTAGAGACATCTAAGACCCATATTACGACTCTTGAGCTCCAATGATGCATCCATTATGTGAAGGAGATGGCTCTAGAGGAAGAATGCATCATCGTCATAAGAAAGGAAGAGAATATATGGTACTGTGCGAGGGTTCAAAAAATGGTGTCAATGTCTTCTTTTTTGTTAATTACTATAGATAATACTTCAATGTAAGAAAAAATAGTATATAATTTTAGTGATCAAATCGGCTTAGAAGGCAGGGCACTATGGTCTTTGATATTAAATACAGCTTAAAAAAATCACTATATATCTATAAGTGAATAACTCCTTTTTGTATATAAAAGTACATAATAGTATGGGTGTTATTAATTTATAGCTACTAGTAACTATATCCAGCAGGATCCTTTTTCAAATAGGTAGTGTCTTCTTTTTGAATCTCTGTGATTTTCCTCCTTTTGTACTTTATTTAAGAACATGAAAAATGTGAACACTACTATGTTTGTTGTCTCATTTCAAAGAACTAATTACAAATACTATCTTTACATCATTTTTGTCTACATACTGGGTTTAATAGAGGAAGAAATTAAATAGAGGGAAGAAACTCTATAGTATTTTTATAAATATAGTAAATGCCTCGCCTCCCTTTAGAAGATAAAGTAGCATATTTGAAGAGAATTCAGGAAACAAGATCAGTCGTAGGCACCCAATAGTCAGGTCATTTGAAGATTAAACTTATAAATAACTCATGTCCCTATAACTTTCTCATATTGACCTTGCATAATCATAGAAGTACAGGATAACATGGAAACTTCTATTAAACTCACCTTTAACAGGGGTTAGTTGGCCTTTGAAGGCAAGATTATGCCAAATTATGTCAAGAAGATATTAATTAATAAGCATCCCCTCTTTATCAGAGCTATCCTCCAAATCTTAGGGCTAGAATTTATCAATTTAGAGGATAGTTATAGGGTCCTCTCCAATATCTCCTCCATGTTTGTAGCCGTCATTTCTTTCTGGGGTCTCCACGAATAGGATATATGGAGACTCAGTCACAAAATCTTTAAATGTAGATTTTTTGGCAACTTTGATAAAGCCCTTCTAAATATTAAAAGGGATCCTACTGTAGCCAAACCAAGAAGCTTGGATAAGGCACCCTTCTACACTTCCTCATCTATTATTGTAACTCAGAACATGGAAGACTTCAAGGAAAGAAAGCACATAGTTATTAGAAACACAACCTTCCTGTTACATTATTTACATCTCTGAAAGCTTGAGAAGGAAGGATGGTTCTACAACTACTGACACTTTGATGAAGTTGGAATTACAGATATGGAGAGCTTTGCAAAATTTGGTTCAGAATCTCTTATCGACCTCTAGTTCTAAATCTCTTATCGACCTCTGGTTATATGAAGGAAAGAATCACAATAAGAAAATAATATGACCCTCTGATGCAGATAAAGAGGGCCAAAGAAAGGCTAATGTTATTTTCATTAAGACATCTGATTATAAATATTCTTATGCATTTTTGTACTTATCCCGAATGGAACAGGGAGAGTTAATTCTTAACAATCCTTAAATTAAAAAGTATAATTTTGACACATAGTAGCTTTTTGTTTCCAATTTACAAATGGATCAAGTAAGGCTAATACACTGCTCCCATTTAGCTAGTATATCATATTCATAATTGCTAATAATCCTTTTTATCATCTTATGGATTTTTCTATAATCAAATGGGACTGTTTATAGAAATCCTAGCATGAATCATCACATAATATCTAGGACAGGTATGTTTCAATATGCAGTAGATACTTTATTAAGAATTAAGATTTACTATCTAATCAGTATTCCTTGCTTACCATCTTTAAATTCTATTTGATCATTAAACACAAACAACACTATCCCAAACAGATGTCCCGAGCTAAGTATTAACAAATAATAAAAGACATTAATTAGAAAGGCTAAAACTGCTGCATGGAAAATCATTTGAATGGTTTTACGATAAAATCCTACTTCAAGATAAATTGTGTTTTATGTCTGCTACAATTTCAGGGTCAAGCATGCTATTATGAAGTTCATTTGTATGCTCTAGGCTCAGATCACTTTCTAATTATAGATGCACTATCTAAGATAACCTCCAACTTTCAGTAAACCCACACTTACTTAATAGATCTTATATGGTTTAGAATTTTACGTTAATAATCGGTAGTTTAAGAATAGCATGAATTAATATAGTGTGGAGAAGTAGTCTATTCAAATTGATAGAATGATTTAATATCTATAAGCTATTCCTAGAATCTCTTTAGTCCAGTTTATGGATTTCATCACAAAGTAGTGTCTATAAGAATATGAACTAGAGATTCATAGTGCTGAGTAAAGTTCGGTAGACAACCAAAAGATCACATATATTAAATGGATAAGGCTATTAGATTCAATAGATTTATTTATTTCTTGAGCATAAGCTTATAATCTAGCTGGTTTAAAAAAGGGACACTTTTAATCATATGGATAGACATATATAGAAAATAGAACTACTAACCTTTTTGTTTCAATTGAAATAGGTGGCACAATGAGAGGTAAAAGTATCCTTTTCCTAGCAAGTATTTTTGTTTGAAATATTTAATCCCCATCGAATAAGCTTTTAGAATTTCAGATTAATAAACCATTATATGGATATACCAACAAAGACCATAGCCTAAGATCTAGATTTTCAGGTTCAACACTAAAGTAAATTCAGAAGAATTAAAGAGACAACACAATTAAAGTGAATTCATAGGGAACGCCTATAAGGGAACTACAAACTTATGTAGAATAACATGATTCAGCATAATTTTGTACTAAGATAGCATTTATTTGTTAATGGTGGGTATGCCCACCTAAAATTATTATGTATCAGAATCCAGACTTCGGTCCCAGGCCAGGCTGGAGGTTTTCTCTACCCTCCTCTTTCCTACTAGCGGCTGCACAGAGCGGGGCCCCTTTGCACTACATGTATCACTGTTTTATATTTAATCTATTATTGGCTTCGGCCTTTTACTGATCAGAAAAAAAAACAAAAAAACATCTTTTTGAAGATCATATATGAATGTTTTTGACTTTCTTCATGCTCAAATTTCCACTATTTTTGATCTTTTATGCTTTTCTGATTTGTTTGCTCTTTTTTGTTTTTCAATGTTTTTGGTATTTTCAAGATCTCTTTTGACTATATACAATAAATAGGATGCTTTCCATCTAATTGTATGATACTCTTTATACTCTTTCATCTACTTCATGTATAGAACCTCTTTAGATGAATGTTGTTGATAGGTTCTTGTAGCTCTTCTCCATCACAATCCACTAACCTGAAGGTGCCGGTCCCAAAAGATGAAATGATCACAAAAGGTCATAACCAGTTTGCTTCCCATTTTCCCTTCTTTTCCCTTTCTGCTTGGTTCTTGGGATTCTCTCACAAAACTAGGTCACCTATTTGAAATTTTCTTATCTTGATGTGCTTGTTATAAGTCCTTGACATTCTATTTTGATATACTTTTAAGTGATCAAATTCTTGTTGTTGTTTCTCATCTAGCAATTCTATTTCATGCAATATAGTAACTCTATAATCCTCTTCACTTATTAAACCATGTAAAGATACCCTTAAGGATGGAAGTTCTACCTCCAAAGGTAAAACTGCTTCTATTCCAAAGACTAAGGAAAATGGTGTAGCTCATGTTGGCATTCTAATGCTAGTCCTATAAGCCCATAAGGTTGGGTTTATTTTGATATGCTAGTCTCTACCTAAATTGTCCACCGTTCTCTTTAATATCTTTAGAATGAATTTATTCATTGCTTCGGCTTGTCCATAACCTTGGGGGTAATATATTGAAGATGAGTGATGGATCATATGGAACTTTGTGCACAACTCCTTTAAGTCTTTATTTTTGAAGTGCTTTGCATTTTTGAAGTGCTTGTCCACTCCAATGCCAACTTGATTCCAATGACCAAGGCTTCATATTCTACTATGTTATTGGTGCATGGACATAAAAATTTATATGACTTTGGAATTGTAGATGCTTGAGGAGTGATTACAAGTATGCTTGCTCCTGATCCATGTTGGGTGTATGAACCATCAAAATATATTTGCCATGTCTTCACCTCAACTTGAATTGGTTGATCATCTTGTAGTGGTGATTCTGCTAATTGGTCAGCAATGACTTTCCCTTTGATAGATTTGTGGTCTACATACTCAATGTCAAATTCACTCAACACCATCACCCATTTGGCTAGCCTTCCATTTAATGCTATTTTGCTAAGTAGATACTTCAAAGGATCGATCTTTGCAATGAGTCTTATCTTATGAGATAACATATAGTGGCGTAGTTTTTGGGAAGAAAAACCAATGGCCAGATATGCCCTTTCGATGAAGGTATAATTCAACTTGTATTTGACCAAAGTTCTACTTATGTAATATATTGCCTTTTCTTTGCCAGATTCATCTTCTTGTGCCAAAAGTGCCCCCAATGAATGCTCGGTCACTGAAATATATAGGATCAAAGGTTTGCCTCTGATAGGTGGCATCAAAGTTGGAGGGTTCATGAGTTATTTCTTTAGCATGTTGAAAGATTCTTCACACTTCTCATCCCATTTGAAAACTATATCTTTATGGAGAAGTTGGGTGAAGCTATGATATTTTTTCGCTAGTTAGGATATAAATCTCCTGATGGATTGAATTCTTCCTTGTAGTGACCTCATTTGGCTTATGTTTTTATTTTCTTCCATCTCCATGATGGCTTTTACTTTAGCGGGATCTACCTCTATTCCTTTCGCTGATATAATGTATCCTAGCAGTTTTCCTAATTTGACCCCAAATGTACACTTTTTTTGGATTGAGCCTTACTTTAAATTTCTCTAATCTGACAAATGTTTTCTCTAGAATTGGTAGATGCTCCTCTCTTGAATGAGATTTTTCTAATATGTCATCTACATAATCTTCCATGAACTTATGCATCATATCATGGAATATTGTTGTCATGGCGCTTTGATATGTTGCCCTGACATTCTTTAGACCAAAGGGCATAACATTCCAACATAATTTTTCCCATGCACATGTAAATTTTGTTTTATCTTGATCCTTGGGTGCTATCTTGATTTGGTTATAGCCACTAAATCCATGCATAAGTGAAAACATGGAATGTCCCAATGTTAAATCTACAATGGTGTCTATGCTTGGAAGAGGAAAATCATCTTTAGGACACACCAAATTCATGTCCCTAAAATCCATGCAAATCCTGATGGAATTATCTTCTTTTGAAACTGGCACTATATTTTAAATCCATTGGGCATAATCAATGGCCCTGATAAATCCCACTTTTAACAATTTCTCCAACTCCACTTTTACTAGCAAGGCTATATGTGGATGCATCTTTCTTAACTTTGTTTGACTAGTTTGGCTCCTTCCCTTATGTTCAAATGATGCATAATTAAGTTTGGATCTAATCTCAACATATCATCATATGACCATGTGAAGTTGACTTGTTTTTCCTTGAAATTTTTTATGAATTCTTTTCTCTCTTCTCTAGATAAGGATGCCACTAGGTGTATGCTCTTTGGCTCAGTTTCTGACCTAATGCTTATCTTCTCTATAGGCTTGATCAAAATTAGAGATCTTTCTTCATAATGTTCAGGTAAAGCATCCAAAATTCCTTCCTAGGCACCATAATTAGGTTTTCACCTTCAGAAACATCCTTTATTTCTTTTTATTTTTGATCGAATGTTGACACAATGTGGTTTTCAACATTAGATTCTTTTCCTTTTTTAATTTTTTTTTTCATTTTTTCATGGATTGAAATTTTGGATACTCCCCTTTATCATTTCCTCTTGATATTCCATAGTAGAAGAAGGTTCAACCGCGTTGAGATATTGGGGCACCACATTGTCACAAAAAGGTTGGGAGGATGGTTGGTTCAATGGAATCCCATTCGATTAATTCTGGGTATATAAGAGTTAAAGGATCAATGATTTGGCTCGGTTCAATGGGATTTAGAGATAATACCTTGTTTGATGGTTTGAGCATTGTATATTCAAGTCTATGACATGTGCCTCTTCTAGATGTTCTAAAGAACTAGGGTCAAAGTCTTCCTCACTAGACTCCTCTAAGGTTTCCGTTGGATAAAAGTCTCGTGGATTAAACCTAACATTAGATTCCTCCATAGTAGGTCTCCATGAAGGTATGTATGGTTCACCTACTTATTGATTTATTGTAATTTCTTGAATTTGAATATGTTTTAAGACCACTTGATTTGAACTAGAGGCTCAATTCTAATTTGGTTATGCTATTTGCTCCTTTTCTTTGTTAGAAGTGTAGATATGAATGACATCCATCTCCTTATCATGGCATGAATCACTTTACAATGAGTCCCATTCCCATTGATTATAATCTTCATCACTATGTGATTCTAATTGCAATATTTGATCATGGACTTTAGGATAGTTATTTTGTGTGTACCCTTGTTCTAAGTACCCTAATCCTGTCTTTTCCTTTCTATCTCTCCATGTCATTTCAATTGGTTCTATAAGTCCTTCATTCCTTGTACCCAAAGGTCCTTGGCCTTTGTATTCCATCTTTTGCATTATTTGAAATCCTTTCCCATATTGATGTGTTGGAATGCTGATATTTTGGATACATTTTTCTTGGGCAATTGACTCCTCATCTTTATAAGCAAATTAAGAATTTCATTATCATCTTCATCCATGGATGAAGAAGTATTTTCTCTCACAAAATGATTATTATATCTATGGGGTAGATTGGATGGCTTTCCATATGACTTGGGGGATAATGACAAATCCATCACAGATAAAGAATATTCCCCTACTCCTTTTTGCTTGATTTTACATTGTTTATCAAAATTTCTCATCATTTGGTCCATCTTTTGGTAATGATCATCTTTGGTGTATATTTGGATGGCTTTATATTTGTCTTCTTTCTGCTTCTCATGTGTATTCTCCTCACTAACCTTTTCCTTTCCCTTTGTTGATATAGCTAGGTTAGTGGGTCTTTGGATGTCTTCAACAACAATTTTTCTTTCCATCTTGTCTTTTCCTTTTAATAATGGAAGGTCCTTGGAACTTTTTCATTGCTCTATTTCTTTAGGTATAGACCCTTATGCATTATGCGGGACTTAAGAGTCATTGATACGCTTCATGTTGTTACAATATTGGAATGGGTTTGAGTTTCTACTTACCATAATCTCTTGACCTAGATAAGGAAATTTTAAATATTGGTGGTAAGTAGAAGGCACAACCTACATTTTGTGAATCCACAACCTCCCTAATAAGATATTGTAGGTCAAATTTAGGTCTAAAACTTTGCATATGGTCTCTTTTTGCATGGGACCAACTCTGATGGAAAGTATTATGACTCCTTTAGATGCTCTTTCTTCATCATCATAGTCTTTGATGGTTATTTTATTCTTTGGGTCAATAGCCTCCTTTGAAAATCCTAGGGCTTTCACAAAGTTTAGGGTACAAATATTTAGGCTGGCTCCTCCATCGATAATAACTCTCTTCACTCTATGTTTGTGAATAAGGACCTCTATATGCAAATGTAAATTCTGTGGGTTGTTTAGAAACATGTCATCTTGTTCAGAAAATGATAAGCAATGAGGAGCAACGAGATGTCTCACCATATTTTGAAACTTGTCTGCATCTAGGTTTAGAGGCACATTGGTTTCTACTAAATATTTCTCTAGAATTTCCTTGTGAGTAGGTGATAATTTAAGCAATTCTAGGATTGAAATTTGAGTAGGAGTTCTTTGTAATTGATCAACCAAGTTATATTTCTTTGAAGATGATGACATACTTTGGTTTGGTAAAACAATTCTTGGAGCATTTCTAGGTAGGGTGATTTTAGAAGCTTTCCCCCTAGTGACAACATTAGATGATGCTTCTCCTAGTTTCTCCTTTACCACAATAACATTTATGGTATTGTCCTCTTCACTTGGAGTATTGATTATGTTATCATAAGTATGAGAAAATTTCACTTTCTCATTACCTCTTTTCTAATTTTGGTTGGCATTAGATGACTCACCCTTGTCATGGCTTAGAAAGGGATTTTTGAAGGCTGTATGATCCTCATTGTTTTGAGGCCCTTCAATTTTGATAGTTCCATCATCTATTAGGTCTTGCACTAAGTGTTTTAACTTCATGCATTCATTTGGTTTTGTGACCCTTATTTTGATGATACTCACAATGGTGAGAATCATTCCACCAATTAGGTTTAATTTGAGGTTCATAAGGTCTCAAATCAGGTAAAGTGATAATTTTATTAGCAACCAAGGTTCTTAATGCATTCTCCAAGGGTTCACCTAAAAAGGTGAATTTTCTCTTTTGATATGTGGAGAAAAAGGGTTTGGGATTATTCTCATTAGCATTATTAAAAGGATTATTATTAGAATTGTTGTTGGGATTGTTGGAATTAAAGGGAGCTTTATTTTTTTGATTTACATTGTATGAAGAATTAACTCCACTTGATAAGTTAAAAGGGGTTGCCTTCAAGTTGTGGGCTTCCACAACTCCATCGTTCACAATATTTTTGTTATTATTCTTTAACCATAGCTTAGGTTTATTGTTGTGATTGTTGGCCCCTCTATTATTAACATAATTAGATACATAATGGTTATTTTTGTTGTTGGTATTGGATTTATTGTCTTTGAATAATTTTATCTCTCCTCTTTTTACCAATACATCTTCAATCTTGATCCCATTTTTGATAAGTTTTTCAAATGTTGGGGAACATTGAAGTTAAAGTTGATAATTCATCTCCATGGTAAAATTGTTTGTAAAAATTTACATTTTCTCTTTCTCAGGGATAATTCATGGATACCTTGCAAAAATGGTCCTTCACCTTTGTAGGAATCCTAAGAAGGATTCACCATCTTTCTATTTGGTATCACACAATTTAAGCATTGTGATTTCATGCTCGATATTATAGGAGTAATGGGTCACAAACTTAGAGGCTAATTCCTCAAAAGTCTTTATTCCTCATGGGAGTTTAGAGAACCATTCCATGGTGGGACCTCCCAAACTCCTAGGAAAAAGTCTCATTAGGTACGTAGTGTTGTGCATGAACTCAATGCTTAAGGCACAAAACTCTCTTAGATGATCTTGTGGGTTTGTTTTACCCATATACTTATCATATTTAGGAAAAATGGTATTGAAAGGAAAAGGTTCCATGAACAAGCTTTTGTCAAAGGGGAATGGGCACAAGGCCTCAATAGAAAAGGGCTTAGGTTCGGCGGCCTTTTTCATGGAATCAATTTGTTCTTGGAACATTTTTAATTGTTTGGTCATAGAATTCATGGGGTTATCTTCTTCTTGATTCTTCTTAAGTTGCTCTATATCATAGTCATATGGGAGCTTTACCCCCACTTGGGCTAGGTTTAGGAAAAATTTCTCCCTATCCCTATCTATCAATTTGTCCATGACTTCAAGAAAATTGTTATCTTGGGCCGCTCTATTATCCCTTTCTTCAAGTGTTTCTTTAGGACCTTGATTAACATAATTGGTATTATTGTTGCTCCCCCATGGTGGTAATCATGAAACATGGAGTTTCTATCCATTGATTCAAGTCTTTCTTCAAATAAATTTGGGAGAATATCTCCTTGATCGTGACTGTTGAAAAAACTTTGGTATTCAAATTATCAGACTTCATTAGCAATGCAAGTGATATCTCCTTGTAAATATTGTTTAAGTGTGTGAGAACATGTGGAAATCGACATCCAACAAGGTTTGATTCAAATTGATCCTTTCATTAATTGGTAATTGTTGATTTTAATTGAAGAGATTAAAAATGTAAAATGAGCTCTCAATGGATATCTCTTTCACTTGTTTTATGTATTTCCAAACACAAAAATCACACATACACTTGTTTCTTTTTACCCACTACACAATAAGTGTTTGATTTTGAAAGTATGTTATCATAGGTTTTGCACAAAAAGACACTTCAAGCAATCTACCTATCTCAAGATTGGTTCGTATACATGGCTCTATAAGGTAGTCTTTGCTAAGTTAACAATGTTTTAGTCAATATTACATTCAAAATGGATATTAAACTTTCATCCTCCAAGTATATTAAGAGGCTTCTCACCACTAGTATGTCAGAGTTTTGCGCAATCCGTGAGGACTACTTGAGGAAGTTCAAAAATTTAACACCCTTTTGTCACACACCCCATTAAGGATGTATGCATTTCATTTTATAGTGGGTTGGATGATCATAGAAAAGGTGAGTGAATCCCACTTTGGGCTGTCCCTCTCACTGACCCTTTTAAGGCAAATCTCAGGAGGCGATCCCAACTAATGATCTAGCATGTTCATGTAAAAGCAAGAAAATGGAATGAAGAAATAGGTTGTGAGAGTTTGATTCACCAAAAAGGTGAAGAGCATATCCCTATCCACTTCTCAATCCCCAAACACAATTAACAAGGTGAATAGTGGTAATTTGGAATCACCACTATTTGTGTAAGAGTGTGGGGAAAATGTAAGATTCAATCCTAAATCCAAATTCCCAAAGGAGAGATCCAATTTGATCAACCAAGAGGTTAATGCGCAATCGAATCAATCTATGAAGAATATGAAAGAAAGAACAAATCCTATACTTCCCTATAATTGGATTAAGCTTGAAATCTAAAATAATTGAAGTGCAAATACTAACCTTGAATTAGGGTAGATTTGGAAAATGCTGAATTTTGGCTTCTATATGAACTTTCTAAAGATTCCATCACCTGTTCTGGACTAGAAATGTTGAGGTGGACAAAACCCATAAATCTTTTCTCCAAATTCACACAGGTCGACTTTGACCTTTTAAAAGGTCAAAGGCCACATTATTTATTTGAAGTCCAATTCCGATTCTATTCGCAAATGCTGAAAGATTTTTGAAAAGGGTATCCGAGTTTGCTCTCAGATCTAAGATTCCACACTTGTACCTACAAGAAAAATGGTTTTGTTGTTTGTTTGGGGGGTTTTCCTTGGTCAAACCCCGGTTTGGAATCAACCTTAATATTGAAATTGAAATAGGAGAATGCTAGCAAGTAGTAGAAATGAATCTAACAATGAAGCTATGCAATTCAATAGATATGCTAATGTATTTGGAATGTAATCAAATATGTAGATATGAAAGCTTGAACATAACATTATCAAACCTCCATGATTGTATGCTTGAAATCCACCTTGAGGAGACAATGATATGGATCTTGAAGATGAACAAAGGATCTTGAAGGAAGATCACACCACCATGGTGGCTAGATCTAGGGTTTGAATGATAGATCTTGAATGCTTGAGCCAAATCCCTTCAATAGCTTGAATGCTTGAATCCTTGATCTTCAATGGAGAACTTGGATGAAGAAGAAGACTTGAATGCTTGAATGAATTCCTTGAGAACTTGAGAGCTTGATTGCTTGAGATGAGATGTGAATGTGATATGAAAATGAGAGAGGAAGGCCTCCTTTTATAGTGATCTAGGGCACACTCCCCTAGATGGGCCACCTTGAAGAATTAAATCCCAATTAGGTCCTCACCTTTAGAAAATATACCTTGATTAAATATCATTAAAGGATTTACCATTTTGGAGCCCGAAACAGCCGACCTGGAGGTGGAGAAACCATTTTCCCAAAAGCCAAATTAGCGGGAAATGAAAATTTGAAATTCTGGTAGGAAGAGGTCAAGGTTGAGGTCGACCCTGACCTGGTCAGGGTTGAGGTCAACTTTGACCTCAAACCCTAACTTTGTCAGGATTTGCAGAAAAGGTTCTCGGAGATGCTAGAAACTTGGAAATTGATGTCAGATCAGGACCCAGTGTCTGGAACAGATAGAAAATCCTCTGAATGATATGATGAAGGACTAGGAGGTCTCATTTCTAAACCCTACCTAAAAAATGGAGCCATGGAAAGAGGAAAATTAGGAAAGTCCTTAAGACCTTAACCTTAATTTCACTTAGAATGAAGAAATCAAGTGCAGAGAAGAAGTGGAAGACAAGGGAGAATGCAAAGATGCCAATCATGACCCTAAACCACTTACTCAGAGGGCTAAACACTCTTAACATGCAAGTGCTTCCATTTTAAGATGATACACAAGGTTCAATTTCCAACTCACTAACTAAAGGGATTTGAGTATTACTACTTGTTATACACTGAATTTGCGCCTCTGATCTCAAGCTCTCTTGGTTTTGATAATCTAGTATAACAAGGGAATCATCTCAAGGTTGTGGGATCTTTTTCTAACCGAGATGAGACCTCCAAATTCTAGGCTGGTTTCTCTTGGATAATCACCTTGATTTTCTTTTAAATAGGAAAGTAAACTTTGAGGGGAAAGGGTTAGAAGGAGTGCATGAATGGGAAATGACTGAAAGCAAACTACCTACTAGGTGATGCACTGAAATTGGGGTTTGGATCTCAGTATAGAGGGATGAAACCAATGAAGGAATTAGGTCTAATAAGTTAAAACTCACTAGATAGGCTTGCATAAGTATTTCATAGGAGGGTTTGAACAAAGGCTCAACCTATGACTTGCAAACAAACATCCTTTTCTGCAACTAGGTGTAGGAATGAGACAAGGCTGCTAGGGGCTATAGTATACCCACAAAACACCTAAATCAGATCAGACCGAGTAACACACAAAATCACAGAAAGTGAGAGGGACTAGGAACCCCAATTTCCATTGAAAACATGCATAAACTTCAATCCAATAAGAGACAAGCCAAACAAGGAAGCATAGGGACATGAAGGATTGTCACAAACTGCCTCTGTAATATTTGTATTATCAATGAAAATTTAACAATTGTAGAAAGCCAAAAGGGTAGGAAAAATGCCACAAATTGCTCTCTAAGAAAGAAACCTTCTTTTTTACAATTGCTGGATTCTGAGCACTACAGGCTCCAAAAAATGTTATATACAAACCCTGCTCGCAGGCAGGAATCAAACTTTTAGGGCTACATAGATATGCATAAAATAATCCAACCCTAAAATAGTCACTTTTGATCATAAATGAATCTCTAAAAATATCATGACAGATTAGATATGTGCTTGCGTGCCCATGCTTGTACTGATCCTGCCTACAGATCAACAACCTTGATCCATCTACCCCCCTGCAAATCCACCGAGCCATGAATGACCAAAATCTAATCTCAGATCCTTGAAAGGACCCAGAAATGGTAGCCTAAATATTTGCAAATTCTTGCAACTGCAACCACCTTCAAAATCATCAATCCTTAGCTACCCACACTTGCAAGTGTCCCACTAGAAGAAAGCTCCGCAAAAAAAAGTCACACTGCCTTGAAAAAAAAAAACTGGTCGCATGATCGCATGAGCTAAACAAGCCTCATGTGATCATGTGACAAGCTCTTTGAATCCACCATCACCACACAAGACACATGGCCCTACCAAATATCCAAACTGCCAACCACACGGACCAACAGGAACCGAACACCTCAGCTGGACCCACGACCACACCATAGGAAATGCCCCTTAGAATCCAATGGTGGTTGCATGATCACATGGGATCAGAAGATCCCATGCAAACATGTGACCACCATAGATCTTGCATCTATGGGGCCACATACTACTGGGTCCACAACAACCTTCGCTAACCGCCAGCCAGCCACTGAAAAGTGGACACATCACCTTTCACGGACCCACCAGCAGCTGCCGAAGTCTGTTTTACTTGACCGCTAGAGGCTTGTCACATGGTCGCATGCGGTTAGGAAGCTGCATGTGATCATGCGACCAACATGAAACTATTACGTTGACCACCTGCTTGAACCCCATCGCAACCACTAACGGTTTGTCACATGGTCGCATGGGATCGGAAGATCCCATGCAATCATGCGACCAACAGGAAGATGCTACCCGATGATCGCTAGTGGCACCACTGAAACTATTGATGGTTTGTCACATGGTCACATGGGCTTGAAAGAACCCATGCGATCATGCGACCAACCGTAAGATGTTAGCCACTGACCACCACCTTGTCATTTGCTTGACTATTGACCGACCACCGTTGATGCCTTTTGAAACGAGACCCACTGACAGAAAGGTGAGACGGAACGACGTGGATGAATCAAGAGCTACTGAATAGGATTATGTGGCTTGGAACCACTGACACCAGCATCACATCAGAAGGAAGATCGACGACCGTCGTTACACCGTGTGCTTAAATATGCAACATCTTTCCTTAGCGATGTAGTGACAACCACAAGATTTTGCCGAGCTTTAACTTTGCAGACGGAGAATGGGCCCACCGACAGGTGTCATCCTATCGCATGATCACAAGGGAAAGGAACATTCCTTGCGAACATGCGATAACTGCAAGAATTTGAGGAAAGCTAGCCATGGGGCCCCACCAGGTTGGAGTTGCGCACTTAGGGAAGTGTCGACACTAGAGTAGAAATGCGAAACATGAGGGGTCAAAAACATAGAGAGTTTTTAGACCGAAGATCGAAAATACACTGGGCTTTCACGGTGAATGTCGAAAACATCCTTAGCTTTTGAACCAAAAGGTAGAAAACACACTGGGTTTTTGACACTTGAGCACTTCTTTGGAAAATAGGATCGTGGCCAAAAATGAATGATAGGGAATACTCTCTTGCACAAACAAGGGGTTTATTTGATTATGTGCTTGATTTCCTTAACCTTTATTCTTAATCAAAGAGTTCAACACTTTTGGCATTTTGATTCACTAATAAAAGTGAAGAGCATAGGCCTAATGTTAAACTTCCTTGAACAAAGATAGGCTATTTTTAATTACTAGATTTTGAAAACACCAAAGCCACAATTTAAGTACAAAAATGACAAAGTTTTAAGGTTTACCTTTTCCTTGTAGCTAGCAAAATGCTAGGGGCATTTTTGAGTATTTTCATGTTTTAATGCTTACCTTGGTGATCGTTCCTTTCCAATGTGCTTTTCCTCCAACAAGTTAGTCAACAAAACTAGCAACAATGAAGAAAACAAAATAAAATTGAAGAAACAAAGACAAAATTGATCTTTAAGCCTTGTCAAATTTAAGAAAAACTTGATTAAGGTGAAAATATCCAATTTAATGAAATAAATTTTTCCTTATATGCTTCTATAACTTTGATGTAATGATCATATACCTGACTTTCCTATTGTGAATCCTTAAGAACCAGCTTAATGTGAGCAATGTTCTCCTTTTTGATCTTCCTTGTCAAAGCTTTGCCTTCTTGATTGAATCTGCTCTCTAGTTTTTTTACTTTTCTGTGATTAGTCATCCTGCAGAGACATAAAAATCATTTTCTGACAGTCAGATTATGAAAATTTTCAAATTAAGCAAAAGTGTTATTGAATCTATTGAAAGTGCTCTTTAAATGCTCAAAAGCATTGGAGATTGAATTAAAAGCGCTAAAGAAAATAATAAAAGCACATAAATAGAGAGTAAAAGTGCTAAAATCCTGTGTAAAGGCATCTTTAAATGCTCAAAAATGCTAGAGATCAAGTCAAATGCGCTGGCTAGTCAGGGAATAAGCAATGTTAGAAATTAGACAGAAGCCAAAAATAATCAAAAGCGTTGTTTCTCTATGCAAAGGCACACAACTTTGCCGTGGAAGCATTGTTTAATTGCTCAAACACATTGTTTAAATTCTCAGAAGCACCATTTCACCTACAAAATAGAGAGCTTAACATGCAAAAATTTGAACAAAAATGAGATTTGCAAATTTTTAGAAAGTGAAGCCTAATGCCCCATGGTGGGTGCCATTTTGTGTACTAGAAATTGTACCTTTATAGAATTAGTATTGTCAAATAAATCAAATAGAAACTAAGTTACCACAAATAGAAAATTTATTTATCAAATAAATGAGCAATTAAGCATTCTATGGCTCTTTAACTAAGAGTGTTAATGGTGAAGCTCTCAGCAAGCCTCCATTAATGATAGTCCTAGAATGAGAAATGAGTGATAAGCTAAGCTAATTAATTCAATTCCAAGTAGAAATGCTCAATTAACTTCTAAATTACCTTTCTAGCTATAATTCTCAAGAGGTTAGATGCAATTCTTAGAATTGTGAATGAATTATGAGTGAATTTAGCCTTGCTTTGATAGGATTTGGCAAGGGTAGGGGGTGTGGTAGAGTTGATCATGATTAGGGTTGAGTTGAGTCTTTGGTTCTACCCTTTGAAGATAATTTAAATATTGTGTCCTCAAAGCTTGGGACAAGAAGACAAGATGAGTGGACAAGATGCTCTTTCAATTTGAGTGATTGAGATTGAATTTGGCTTGATCTATGTGAACTCTTTTCTTAAAGCCTATTGGTTGAGGCTTTTTCCTCCCATGTGGTGTTGAGATAAATTAGGATTTAATCAATTGATTTTAATTCATTTATTTAGCCAAGTGTACCCCTTGAATCGGTTGAGTTTGTATGCACCCTAAAATGGTCGCCTAGACTTTGGGCCCCATTTATTCAATTTGTCAAATATCAATTTTCTGAATCAATGCTTTACAATATATTCAAATCAATTTCCTTGATCAAATCATAACTATTTCAATCATTTCAATAATCTCCTAAGGTTTAATCATGTCATCAATAATTTTATTTAATTAAAACAAATAATCCCTTTTAAATAAATAAAATAACTTTATTTAATTAAAAGTAATATCTCTTAAGTAAAATAAATTTATTTAATTAAAACCCTTTTTAATTAAATGATTTTATTTAATTTAATTAATATTCATCTTTTAATTAAATAACCTTATTTTATTTAATTAAAAGAGAATTATTCTTTTAAAATAAATAAAATCCTCTCAAAAGATCTTTTGTGATGAAAAAAGGAAATAAGTGAAATAAAAATAAATAAAATAAAGAGATTTCCTTTTCTCTCCACATTGTTCTTGGGGATGCATTCAATTCCTCAATTTCTTATATAAGGAGCCCTCTCCTTCTCAATTAAAAATTTAGAATTTTCATATTATCATTATGCTGAAGATTTTTTTGACAACATTAGAGCTTTAGAAATCATCGTTTTAGATTGCACATTTAGTTTAATTTTCATATAGATTAATTAGTGAAGTAGTTTATTTCTTGTATTGCATATAGATTAATTACAATAAAATAGTTTATTTCTTGCAATCATATAGTTTAATCTTCATTTCAATAAATTAGTTTATTTTTTTGCATTTGCAATCATATAGATTAGTTTCATTTGCATGCAAGAACTTGATTCAATGAAGATTAGCATTCTTGCTTCTCCTCCTTGAATTCTGTGGTGTACTTGCATGGGTTCAATCTGAGGGCCTCATAGAAAGCCATGCACTCCACAGGTAGAGAGCTGTGAATCGATATTCAAGAGCTCATTATTGAGTATCCTTGAATGCAAGGATTCACAGAAGTGTGACCATTTTCTATCACACATTTTTGGCACCCACCGTGGGGTAGAAAAGATTAATTTCTGGCCTCATTTTTTATTGGTTTTTTAATTTTAGTGTTGGTTCCAAGCCTTGTACGACCATGTACAAATTAGAAACCCTATAATATAGTAATGGATGGATAGGATGATGAATCCTCTTTCTCATGCTTTTAGTTTGGTTCATTTAAATAAAGAAATGAATAAGTTATGATCATTTTGGTGAAAGTGGGTATTTGCAAATTTGAGATTCTCTGAATACAGTCAAATTGAAATGTCTGGTATGGACAAATTATGAAGAATCAAGACCTATAATAATATTCATTGGAAAGATACATGAATTATCTTTCATTTCCGTTTGGTTTGAGTCATTTTTATGCAGATTTGTGAAAGTTATAGGCATTTGAGTGAAAACTGATTTTTAACAATCTGCACTGGAGTTGCAGGCAATGATTTGCTCTTAGAAAATAATTTAGGAATGGAAAAAATAAATGGCTTACATATTTTGAAACTAGATTCATTAATAGTTTCTATGAAATTGGTTTGGTTTCATTTGGATTCTTTTTGAGAAAGATATGTGATTCCCTAGGCAGGGTTTGGTGTTTTAAATTTGATTTATGATAGAAAAATTATAGTCTGAAAAGGTTATTGGTTGAGGAACCAAATGGAATCATAAGACCTTGTAATTTTGGGAAATGATAGTTCTTGATGTTGGCTAAAAAATTAATTCTTTCTAGAAATTTTAAAATTATGATTTTATGGGTCAAATAAATCAATCTTTAAAGACTTTCTTGAAGACAACAATGTTAAATCAAACTCCTAACAATTGATTTTCATATATAACCATCTTAGGGTTTTTTTTTTGGATGTGTGCTAAATACTGGAGTGTAGATCTTTGGACCTAAGGTGAGTTCTTAAAATCTCTATAACACTCAGTTTGGACATAAAATTAATCTCTCATGTGTTTGGCTTGAGTGTTACACGCTTTCATAGAACACATTTTTGATGCTCTTAATGGGAAATGAATGAACATAGATTTGCTTTTATACAAGTTTGTGTTTAAGTGAATGCTTGTGTTTAAACATTAAGTAATTCTTGGTTCCAATATCAAAAAAATCTCATTAAGTAATCTAGGGCATGGATTCATTCCTTGTTTACATGAAGAGTTAAATGCACCACTTTGTGGACTCACTTCATGTTTACTTGGAAAGTTAAATATTCCATGATTCAAACCCTCTTGCACTTATGAGTAGTATTGATTGGCAGTCTTAGATTACTTGTGATTGATCTAGATTTCTATCTTGGGTTATTGGACTCACTCATTTGCCGACCCCTCATTCCACCTCATGGTTGTAAGGTCAGCGCCACATTAAAGGGGAGGGGTCTACATAAAAAGAAGCATTAATTGTTCCACCAGGCAACCTTTTTTTGCTTTTTAGAACTCACTAGTTTTCTAGGATGTGGACTCACTTTGAGTTTGTGTGAGGAGTTAAATGCACCACTTTGTGGACTCACCTCACATTTACTTGAAGGGTTAAATGTACCACCTTTAGTACTTTCCAATACTTTTTGATAGTGAATTACTTACCTTTTCATTTTTTAGAAGGCCTGCTTGGGGATTTCATCACCTCAAGGGATGACCTTAACTCCTGTGTTTCGATAGAGTAGAAATATTGGGAGGTGAATCCAAAGACACCTCTCTTGGGAATGAGTTAGATTTCACTCTTGGCTAAGCCTCAAAGAACTTTATACCTTTGAGAAGTGAAGGAGGAGATTTGGGTTACCGTCTCCCCCCGGCTGTGTGATTTTTAATTCTTCTCATCTATGGATTTGTGCCTCACGTAACTTGTGTATATCGAGGACGCCCTTTAGAAAAGTCATGTATATCCTTGTAGACAACTTGCTAAGATGTTGTTGTGTTCTACGTGCTTGCTAAAACATTTTCAAGAACATAAACAAGTAGAATCTTTAAGGAGTAGCATACTAAGTCACTTGATTGTTCATGTGCAAGGTTGCTTTGCCCCTTGTTCATTGTTTGAAGACAATTGCTTTCTTTAACTCCTTGATTGCTATCTTATGTGCGTGATCAATGATAAAAATCTGTTGATGTACTTGACCTTTTAAAATGAACACAAAAATTGAGTTCCTAAGTTGAAGCACCAACCTTTTTATAGCTTGCTTGATTTTCTATCCTATCATTAGAGACCTATCTTTGTCCTCTAGGGATAGCATCATTTGGTTTACAAAGTCACCTTGGAAATAATTGTCAAGTTGAAAGACTATTCTTGGTGAGAGTTTATCTCTAGAATTGTTAGCCACATTCTTGGAGAATTTTAGTACTCTTTTTGTCCAAACCATTTCCATCAAATTCAATTTCAATTATATTTTGGCCTAGTCCAACCTCCTGATTCAAAAGTGCAAGGGTAGTCACCCTTTGATTTGAGGCACCTCTTTGATAGTGTTGGTAACACCTTTTGCAATTTCTATCTTACCATCTCCCTTTGGACACTAGAGAACTTTGATTATCCTAGTTTGGTGTTGACATTTTGTGAGGCCATCTTATCACCAAGCGTCTTCGATTCTCAGTCTTCCTTGGTTAGTCTAGGTTAGATCCTAGGTGCTGTCATGTTGCTCAACATCCAAACAAACATTAATGGTATCAATTACACAAGATGACTCTTGGTCTTCTTCTTTCTTCTTCCCTTCCCATGTTTTTCTTCTAAAGTCTTCTCTTCACATGGGATATTCTTCTCATCTTCCTAATTCTTTTCCTCTTACTATCTAGTCTATTTTCTTCTATTTCATCTCTTATGTCGCTTCCATGCTTGATTCTTCTTTTTCCAGAACCATGAATTACAAATATCTTTCTCTGGAACCTCTTTTAAAAATGGATGATCTTGAACTCATTGCTGAATTCGAAGAGTTTTGTTCCTTTAACAGTCCTTCTAGATATGGAAAAGGTGATAAACTTAAGATAAAAATAGAAAAAAGATTGAAGGAATCAGACGCCTTTGCTAGAATTATCAACATGATCCTATCACGACCTCCTTCCAAAAGTCTTTCATCTTCTAAATCTTCCAAGTCATACCATGATTCTTCTAAACATTCTTCATATTCTAAGTCTTCTCATCATTCTTCATCTCCCAAATCTTATCATGACTATTCTAAAGATTATTCAAATTCCTCATTATCTAAGTCTTCTTCTTCCACTAGGTCTTCACCTTCCTCTTCTTCATGATCTCATTCCTCTTCTACTTCTCCCAAGAGTCTTACTTCTCTTCATGAGACATACCATAATGAGCAATGGGATAATACTTGTGATACCTCTTCCATGAAGAGTGCCACACCCACATATGATGACTATGATGACTATTATGATGGATATGATGATGAACCCTATAGTCATACCTATGATGCTTCTATTCCTAGCAGTCCTCCTAGCCATTTGCTTGTGCTTACTGGAAATGGGTCATCCCATTAGATAGATCAGGATGGTGATTCATATGACTTTGATTTTGAGAGAAATTATGATATTTGTTGTGACCAATACGATACATCTACTTCTATTGAGGAAGAGAAATTTGTTCGTGCTAATTATAAATGTAGATACTATGAGCATGTCTCCTCTAAAAATTCTCCCGCTGAAAATAAAGATTTCACTCTCAAGAAAGATCATGTTAATGCTAGACCTTTGTCTTGTGATGGTTCCATTCCATCCCCTACTTCTTCCAATACCCCTACATCTCCTAAAGTCACCAAGTCTTCTTTCACAAATCCTGCATCCGACATAAATTCTAATGCTTTCCATGTAGTTCCCTATAGTTATCCTCAAGGGCCATCTCTTAAAGATACTCAAGCTAACCTTCACTTGGCTACAAATACTTCTAGTAATGCTAAATCTAAAGAGCCTAAGCCTTTATGCACTATAATGCCTACTTCAGCTATTCCTTCACCATCTCTACCAAAGTCTTCCATACAGCTCCAACCTACTTCCTTGTCCTTAGAAGTGGCTTCATGTCAAAAGGACTCTAAAACTGATACATAAAAGAATATAAAGAAAGATCAAAATCAAGAACCCTCCATGTCATCCACTCCTTTTCATGATGTTCTCTATTCATGTCATGGTTCTTTTGATCCTTTACGCCCTTCCTCATTTATTCCACCATGTCTTAAGTCTTCTCCGAAGCAAGATCAAGCTACTACCCACACCGTTGAGCTTATTGATAATGAAAATAACCTTACCATGCTTGCACTTTCCAAAGATGATACTTCCATTAAGGTTATTAAAAATGGTGTTGTTACTTCTGATGTTAAGCCTATTCAAGAGACAAATTTTGCACTTGTGCTATCCAAAGATCCTTGTCAAGATCAAAGTCTTCCATCTTCTTATTCTACCATTCCATGTTCACTTCCGCTTTCTACTCTTCCTAAGTCTTCGCAAGCTTTGAATGATCCTATAAAAAAAAATGCTCTTATTCAAGATGTCCAGGATCCTATTGAAAATTCTGATGCTCACTTTGAAGATGCTGATATCCTTGGTTGTCATATAGATGCTGATGAACTTATTGATTATCCTTTTGCATCTTCCACTTCCATCCTTGGACCTCTTCCACCACTACTAAGGACTTCACGTCTTCCTTCCATATTGGGTCCTTATGTCTCTTCATTTTCCCCTCCTAACTCTCCTAATTCATCATCTATCTTGGGTCCTTATGTCCCTCCATCTCCTATCTTTCCTCAAGATCATCATAGATGCATACCTTTGAATCCTTTTCATCCATCCACCCATCTACACCAGTCATATTATCCTTCTTCTTCCACACATCCCAAGTATTTTGGAAGTAACTTGAATGTTCAATATAAGAAAAATAAACAATACAAGAATCCATCAAAGAAAGAAGATCACCATTTCTCCTCTAATCGACATGGGGGCATAAAGTCAAAAGAGATATCTAAGAAGAAAACTACAAGACAAGTATGGGTTCCAAAATCCATCATTGAAGATATTCTCTCTAAATCATCAAAAAGAAATGAAAATCCTAAGGCTATATGGATTCCAAAGTCTCTCTTGAAAGAGTCTAATGTTGACCAAAAAGTTAAATTGACATTCAAGCTTCCAAAGGCTTCCACTTCATCTTCTTCTAAAAACAATCTTTCATTCCATGCACCTGAACCACAACCTCTACTAAACATTCACCATATTCCTTCACGTATTCCTTCATTCAAGTTTCCTCCATCCTCTCGCCACCCTCCAAAGTGTGCATCGATGTTGATCTTGCCTTCCTTTCCATCTACTCTTTCACAATCCTTCCATTCATTATTCTTCTACCTTCTATTCTTTTTCCTCATTTGCATATTCCTCCTATCTTCCAACCTCACCTGCCTTGCATAAAACTTTATCCTCCATTTTTCTTTTCCATTTTCCTTTCCCTATCAGCATCTTTGAGCATATCATTTTGAATCCGTGGCATATCATGGTTTATCCTTTCAAGGACCATTATCTAAAAGCTTGCCTTCTTCCAAAAATTATAAAATTCAAAAAAAAAAAAAAAAGAGAGAAAAAAATGAAAAAATTGAAAATGTGCCTTGGTGAAAACTTGGAAACAGGTGCCTTGGTAGCAAAAGTAAAGAGAAATAAATTCTTCCTATGGTGAAAACCACTCCCTTGTGGCACCTTGGATAAGTACCATGATGAAAACCTGGCAATCAGACATCATGTGTAGTTCTTCTACATATCTCATTCATTCCGTCTTCTCTCTTTGATCTTGACAAGGTTGATCTATACACGTACATTTGGCTATCTCGGGAGCAGTCTTACGATGATCCTGCTTTCATTTCTTTCATGTCTAGCCTTCATATCTATTCTCCTCCATTCATTCTAGTCTTTGCTATCCTTTTCACCTTTGGTCTTGATCTAATCTAATATCTAAAAAAAAGAAACACGATGCTATGAAGCCTCTTGACATGTCTACTCCTTTGGACTGCATCTTTTTCCTTCTTTTACATTATGCCTTTCTGACTTATCCTATGCTAACCTTCCATCGCTCGTTCAGATGTACTTTACATGATAATTTTTCCCTAGCTTGGGTACTCTTGAGGAGTTTGCCTTTGAGGATTTCTTCCCTTCATTCTCCTTCATTATGTTGTCTTCCATCTCTCCCACCAGCTTGCTAATCCCTCTTGTTCTCCACCTCACTAGACATTGGGACTGCACAATGTGATCTTGCTTGGGAGTTTGATGCCTGTTCTATCTGGGGGCATCCTTTGTATATACCTTATTGATCCTGAAAAAATTCCAAAAAAAATCATATATGATGCTGAAAAAATACAAAAAAATAAAAAAAATTAGAAAAAGTGCCTTGGTGAAAACCTGGAAACAGGTGCCTTGGTAGCAAAAAATACAAAAAAATTATAAAAAATCTTGAAATTTTTTTTCCAAGTGGTGAAAACCTAGAAACAGGTTCTACTTGAGGCCTTTGCACCCCTATTTCTTAGCATGCGTCCTCGACACTTAGCCTTTCTCCATCATGCCTTGTCCTTGTTGCCTTGGTTTGGAATTGGTCTTTGTCTTTGTCTAGGGGGCATCACTGTGTTAGCTTTGGTCTCTTGGATATGTTTGTCTTTAGGACACCTCACAAACGGTGTTTTTCAACACCAACCCAACTATGTTTTTCAACACAACCCCTGACATCGAGTGTTTTTCAACACTTATCAGTTTGGTCTTATCCAGTTTCATCATGTGATCTTACCTGCTATCAAGCATTCGATCCTTATCCTTAGAACTCAGTATTAGTTAACACACTTAAATTTTTAAACACAACACTTAATGCTTGAGCTATGTCATGATCTTTTCTTTGTGTGTTGACTATTATTGATTTTCATTGAGTGTCCCTATCTAATAAGTCTCTCCATGATGCATAGCTAGAAGACTTGGGGCATGGGGCATGTTTTTATTTGCTTTCTACTTGTGGGTGTCATCTTGAACCTCTTCAGTGTCTCTTGTTGTCTCCTTGACACACTTAGGATATTTAAGGCATCATCCTTGACAGTTTTTGCACAATCGTTCTTATGGTCATTCTGGCGTTTATGCCTTGATGTGAGTGTGGTTTTGCTACATTAAATTAGGTAAGCTAACATTGCAATCATCTTGACCTTTATGTCCTTGACGCTCATGTTAGAATCTTTCCACATTCCAATCATATCTTCATAGTTGCATTTGTGACTAGTGATGATTGTGTGATCATCCGATGTCCAGTAATAATGGCCCTATGATGAAAATAAGTTCTCTTACATTCTCTAATGAATGATGAACACAAAAATCCTATGTTACCCTATTGCAAGTACACCTTTTCATTTCCATGTAGCTTGCATTATTTAGACTTCATGTTAAATTTGCACTTTTAGGCTACATTATGAGTTTGAGAGGGTTTCCTTCATCTTTCTTGTGGACTTTTAGTCAACTATGGTCACGTTTTGATCTTCATTTCCTTATCTTCTTTCGTGATCTCAATTGAAATTTCCTATCTTAAATAGTTGATTGATTTTGGGGCATCTTCTTTCTGGAGGCAAATTCTCTTTCTTCTCTCTATTTCTTTCCATTTCTTCCAAACTTCTATCTTCCATTCGCTTTCACCCCACTTCTTTTCTTCTAATTCAACCTTGGGGCATAATCTTTCTTGGAAAGCTACCTTAGTTCTGTGATTCTTATATCTTTCATCTTACATCAAGAACCTTATCTTTAGTTTGATTTGATCAAATTTATCAATTTAATGTTTCTCCTCTATCTCATTTTGATTTCGATCACGAGGGGGCAGTACCTACCAAACTTCAATGCTTGATTCAGCTTTATCAAATTTATCAATTACTTCTCTTGGGGCAACCTTGCTTGAGATTCTTATCTCTTATTTGAGACTTGACAATTACCTATTCACAGGTGTTGGCCTTGTCCTTTTCAATCTGCTTATCTATGTCCTGATGTGTTCCCATCCGTCGAACACACATCTAGGTTGTTTTGTGATCCCAAATCGATCTCACACTTCAATTCCATTCTTTGACTGCATGTGATCCCGAGTCGACCTCACATTAGTCAAAGAGGGGCAAATGTATGCACCCTAAAATGGTTGCCTAGACTTTGGGCCCCATTTATTCAATTAGTCAAATATCAATTTTCTGAATCAATACTTTACAATATATTCAAATCAATTTCCTTGATCAAATCATAACTATTTCAATCATTTCAATAATCTCCTAAGGTTCAATCATGTCATCAATAATTTTATTTAATTAAAACAAATAATCCCTTTTAAATAAATAAAATAACTTTATTTAATTGAAAGTAATATCTCTTAAGTAAAATAAATTTATTTAATTAAAACCCTTTTTAATTAAATGATTTTATTTAATTTAATTAATATTCATCTTTTAATTAAATAACCTTATTTTATTTAATTAAAAGAGAATTATTCTTTTAAAATAAATAAAATCCTCTCAAAAGATCTTTTGTGATGAAAAAAGGAAATAAGTGAAATAAAAATAAATAAAATAAAGAGATTTCCTTTTCTCTCCACACTTTCTAAAAATGAGATTTGTTTCCTCCTTTTGCATTAATCCCACATTGTTCTTGTGGATGCATTCAATTCCTCAATTTCTTATATAAGGAGCCCTCTCCTTCTCAATTAAAAATCTAGAATTTTCATATTATCATTATGCTGAAGATTTTTTTGACAACATTAGAGCTTTAGAAATCATCACTTTAGATTGCACATTTAGTTTAATTTTCATATAGATTAATTAGTGAAGTAGTTTATTTCTTTTATTGCATATAGATTAATTTCAATAAAATAGTTTATTTCTTGCAATCATATAGTTTAATCTTCATTTCAATAAATTGGTTTATTTTTTTGCATTTGCAATCATATAGATTAGTTTCATTTGCATGCAAGAACTCGATTTAATGGAGATTAGCATTCTTGCTTCTCCTCCTTGAATCTCTTGTTCTGTGGTGTACTTGCATGGGTTCAATCTGAGGGCCTCATAGAAAGCCATGCACTCCACAGGTAGAGAGCTGTGAATCGATATTCAAGAGCTCATTATTGAGTATCCTTGAATGCAAGGATTCACAGAAGTGTGACCATTTTCCATCACATAGAGTTTATTTAATTTCAAACTATACAATTAATTGAATTAATTGCACATTGATTTGATTTAACTTGATTGAAATGCTCTTGATTTTGATTTAAATTGAATTGAAGCTTGATTTTAATTTTGATTGGCTAAATACTCATTTTGATTCAATTGCTTTGATTTTGCCTTGATTTGCCTTGATTAATCACTTGAATGGTCTAGTCCAGTTTTAGGTGATTACAATTGTTATTGTACTATATGTGGATGACTTGATTATTACAGGAGATCACACACATAATATCAAAATAACCAAGGATAAACTCAAAAAAGATTTTGAAATAATTGATATGGGTTGATGCACTACTTTTTGGGTATGCAAGTATGGCAAGAAAAATGAAGGATCATGCTTTCTCAAACTAAATGTGCTCTTGATGTATTGAAATTTTTTAATATCAGTGATTGTAAACCATCTAATACACCATGTGAATTAGGATTAAAATTGAGTGTCATCTCTACTAAAAAATAAGTAGATGGAAAATTGTACAGACAACTTGTTGGGAGTCTTTTGAATCTTACTATAACTAGACTAGAGATTGCATACACAGTTGGTATTGTATCTAGGTACATGGAAGATCCACACATTAAACATTGGAAAGTAGCTAAAAGAATATTAAGATACATTAAGGGTACTTATCATATTGGAATTGAGTACAAATAGGGAGGAGAGCCTACTCTTGTTGGATATACATATTTTGATAATGTGGGTGATATTGACAATAGAAAATCAACTTCAAGTTACATATTTCATCTTGGATTAGGACCAATTTCTTGGAGCAGCAAGAAGCAATCGATAGTGTAAATTTAATCTGCAGAGGCTAAATATATTGGTTCATCAAAGGCATCTCAAGAAGTATTTTGGCTTAGAAGACTACTTGAAGACACACACCATCCACAAGATGCTCCTAATATAATATTTTGTGACAATCAAAGAACTATTACGATAGAAAAAAATCTTGTATATCATGTCAGGTCTAACCATATAGAAGTGCATCACCATTTTGTTCATGATAGGAATGAGAAACAAGTGTTGGAGCTCTAATTTTTTGGAACAAAGAATAAAATTGCAGACATATTTATGAAATCATTGTCTATTGTCAAATTTGTAAAACTCAGAGACTTGTTACAAATCAAGGAGGTTCCCATCCTCTCCAAATAAAAATTATTGGGGGGGGGGGGGGGTGGTGGTCTTGATGTAATGTTTATTTTATTGTATCATCAATAGTGTGTAGGTAAACATTTATTGTATGTTCTAGAGCTTTTCAGACAACTCAAGAAACTTCCTCTTTTTCTACATTCCTCCTTTGTGGATTTTGTAAGAGGATCAATAAACTTCTAGAGGTTTTCATTTTTTCTATAAATAATGCAGCGTCCCCTACTAGTTAGAAGTGTAGGAAAATAACTAAAAAAGGTTGTATACTTCTTCTCTGTATATTCATAGAGGCACTTCTTTTTTTTCTTTGTGCATATAATATATTTGATTTGCTTCTTTTTACTATGTTTATGTTCTGTTTTAAAATATACTTGTTTTTTTTTTTACATTTATCTTTAGATTGTTCATCAATTATATGGTGTTATAATTGGCGATTATATCTATTTTTATTCCAACTACAATTGGTGATTTTGTGTTATTATCTTGATCACTCATTTTTGTTGTGATTGTGCATTTGAACTAGAAGTTGTATTTCACTATGGATCAAATTTATTTAATGCTAGGAAAACATTTATTATAGGCCCTCCATTTATGTTTATTATTATTTACAATTGCTTTTATTATGTGACTATGTTCTATTTGTAGCAGCCTATATTTTCCTTCACATTGACTCATTATTCTTTGTTGCATCTCTAGGTTTCTTGATTGTGCAGAGTTTACTTCCGCCAATTGGCCTTTAAAGACTGATTTCCAATTGGTGGAGTAACTTGTTTGTGCAGACAAAGATACTACTTTTGGATAGGGAATAATGTTTTGACAATGAAAATTATTATGAGGAGGCTAAAAACATTACAGGTTAGGGAAATACACCTAGATATTGAATTTTCTTAAGATTTATAAAGTCTTTAACAAATCCATTCAATACACTCCTGAAATAATTGCTACTCTCTATGTCGAAAATATTACATTTATATTGTATCAATATAAACATTGTGTTCATTGGTGGATTGACCCGACTACAATATTGTCACCTGGTTAGCCATTCTTTTAATGATATGGAGTCGACTTTAGAGTTTCATATTGTCTTCATTCATTTGTTTCAACTACTATGGCTTCTAGTGTGTAAATCTTGGAAGTGTGAACCTACAACATATATTAGTTGGTATTTTCTTGGGATTATTATCCAACATTGCTTGTGCAACATGACTTGATGCTCTTTGTATTTAGTAGCTTTACTTGACATAGTTCTCATCAAATGCATTGATTGTTTTGGCTTGTGGTAACTCATGCCTTATGTGGTTTGTGTTATTGCGACATTGTTGAAGGCCTTTTTAGATTCCAAATGGCTTAAAGAGCCTACCTATTTTTAGTCTCTTGTTGGTAGTTTTTTTTTGCCTCTATGTGTCTTTTAATGGTCTTTTTTCAAACTGACATAACTTTCACAATTGGAGTTCACTTATAGCACTCCATATACCATCAGAAAGCTCTTTTCAACCAATTCACCATGGTGGAGGTATTTTTCTAGTTATTTGCAATTTTCTACTTCTTTTGTGCACACAAAATGTTGATTGGATATTATGAGGAATATTGTTGTATTATCCTATTTAATTATGGATTGATCAAAATTTGTACTTCTAATTCCATATAATTATCATGAATGGAAGTCACAAATTATGGAGTTATTTTTTCTATTATTAAAATTGCATAAAATAAGATATGGCCCAGATCTTGAAGCTCTTTGAACTCTTTATTTGTTCATTTATCCTAATTTCCAACATCATGCTTCATACTGTACTCATCCTAATGAGATTTGGATCACCTTGGAGAATCTCTTTGGTAGGCCAAAAAAAATAAAAATTCTCATTAGGAGAATGAGTTGATGATCCTTGATGCAAGACATTTTGATCATATCCATGACTTATTCACCAAGCTCAATTCTCTTTGAAAGAATTTGTTTGAATGTGGTGTCAAAAAATATTATGAGAAATTGATACTATCTATTCCCTCTAATATTGGTCCAGATTATTCTGTATTTATTTTTGTATTTTATGATACTATGGATTCTCTAGGTAATGCACACAAAATTCCCTAGCTTGATTGGTTTTTAGCGCAACTTACAAAGGAACAAGAAAAAGTGGCACATATGGGCACAATGACACCTTTTAAGTCCCAAACACTTCTTGTAAAAGACCCACATTAAAAATATTCATGTGGCAAGGATAAGAAACAACATAAGGAGTCTAAGTCTAATGAGAAAGCTAAGGATCATACATCACACCCTACTCTTGAGTCCAAAACCTCTTCTAAAGAGGAATCATCACAAAAGAAAAATGTGCTTATTGCAAAAGAAAAGGATATGATAAGCATAAGTGGTATGCTAAAAACATTTTTGAACTTTTATACTATATTCAAAAGCACACTAGTTTGATGCCCTCATCATTGTATCCATCTTATTCTTCAATGCCAACCTCTTATTGCTAATTTTTTTGCCTCTATGTGCCTTTAATAGGCCTTTTTTTTTCAAACTGGCACAAATTTCACAATTGGAGTTCAATTTTGGTGCTCCATATACCACTGAAAAACTCTTTTTGCCAAATTCATCGTGGCAAAGGTATTTTTTCAATTTTTTGCAGTTTTCTACTTCTTTTGTGCATATAAATTGCTAATTGGATATTATGATGAATATTGTTGTATTTTTTAGTTTAACCATGGATTGGTCTAAAGTTATACTTATAACTCCACATAATTATCATGAGTGGAAGTCACAAACTGAACTTTATTTTTGATATCATTAAAGTTTTATAGAATAATATATAGCCAATAGTGTGAGCCTACAATAGGTATTTTAGAAAAGAGATTATGGTTTGATAGACCATAAAAAATGAGAAAAAATCATTAGGATAATGAAATGATGAGCCTTAATCCAAGACATTTTGATTGTATCTAGGAATTCTTGTTGGAAATTGCAAATTGAAGCAATTGTTGTGTTGTCATTGATGTCAAACCTTAACTGGTAAGACTATTTCTACTTAGGAAAGTACTATATCTATTTGAGTGTTGCTAAGGGGGTAGGCAAGGTTGGTAACAATAGCACCTAAGGAAAGGTTGAGTTATCTTGATACTATAAAGTGTACTTGACTATGTTGTACAATGATGAGACAATGTATTGTTTATCTTAGTAAGATTGAAGACTAAACTGGTAGGCTTGACCGAGCAAAAATAGAGAAATCATGTTCAAGCCGAGTAATGTTAGTGTCGACCGAGTTAGTATATGCCGAGAAAAATTCTAGTGTCAACCGAACATCAATTAATTGTCAAGAAAGATAGTATAAGCCGAGGAAACATTTTTAGTAATGACCGAGCTTTCTACATGAAGATCGAGTAGTTGATCATAGTATTGACTGAACATCAATATTTTTATATTTGAAGAGAATTCAGATTTGGAGCCGACATTGTTGAATTCTTGGATTATGTAAAATGTGTTGACTTTATTTATTGATTGTTTGAAAGCATTGAATGCAATGAAAAATGTTTTATTGTAAATCTTTAAGAGATTTGAGATGTTTCTAGAAAAGGAGCCGAAGAACATAAAGCGGGTAGATTCAATGAATCTGACCTAATCCTAAGATCTATGAAGGAGATTTAGTGGAAAAAGATGAGTTAACCTAATTGAGGAAGTATTAAGGGAACCTAAGCATTAGGTATGTGTGTGCATGGGTGAACAGAGGATGCTGGAAGATCAGTAGATGTTATTGACTGTATAAGCAGAAAAGGCTGAAGGAGAAGTGTGGTGATTGCTTGAAGAAAAGTTCCGAGCAGATCAGAGATGGAGATGGAAAAGTTTCAAAGTTAGTAAACCAGCATTTATGTATAGAATTGGATCTGATATTTGGAAAGTGAGTTGTATGTTTTTTAGATCAATATTGCTACTACTTTCTAACCATTGTAACTATCAAAATCCTTTTAACAGAGGTTGACCTAACAGTTATATGTTTAAATCCTTTGAACAAGGTTGCATTCTAATGGAATGTATGTAAGTCCTATAACAAGGCTCACTTCTAACAGAGTGATTGGAATCCTTTAACCGGGTCACACCTAACAGTGTGTATTGTAACCTTTGATAGGGTTGGCTTTTAACCGAGCTCACTTCAGAAGAGTGAAAATAATAGTAGCATGTTACAAAGTGGTTTTTCCTAGATTGGGTTTCCACTATAAATCCTAGTGTCAATGCTTGTGTGAATGTTTTGGTTTAAACATTTCTATGTTTTACAAGTTAGATACAGTTGGGTAGAGGATTACAATGTTATATGTTTCTATTATTGAATCAGTGATGATCGAGTTGGTTTTGGTTGTTAGATCTGATTTAAAAAAAAGTTTTTGAAGTTTTTTGTATACATCTGGACCTAAGAACAACTGATTCACCCCCCCTCTCTATTGTTCTAAATCATATTAACAATTGGTATCAGATTTGTGTTGCTTATTATTGGTGTTTACATAAATCAATTTTAAAGGGACTTGAAGCAAATGATCAGGATGTATAAGAAGGAGGTACCGAAGTTGAATAAGGAAAACTTCCCTGCATGGCAAAGCTTGATGAAGCTACAAATAGCCGGTATTGGTGATTTTGCAAAGTACTACATTGAGAATGACTATGTCTCACCTATCACACCTTTGACTGCTGAAGAAATGAGAGCTAAGCAAGAACATAATTAGGCAATGCTAGAAATTGCATCTTTCCTAAGCCATCCAGAATTTGAGGACATTAAGGATTGCACAAGTGCTAAGGAGATGTGGGACACTCTTGCAAAGATCTATGGTGGTGAAATAAATGTACTGAAAGCTAAGGCCAAGAGTCTCAGAGGTAAGTTTAATGAAATGAGAATGCAAGAAGGTGAGAACATTGCATAATATTGTGGTATAATAAAAGAAGTTGTGAATGCTATTAGAGGAGCAAGTGGGACTATTGAGGATGAAACTATAATTGGTAAAGTACTAAGAGCTCTGCATCTTATATATGCTATTACGATCTCAGCTATTCAGGAATCTAGATGTAACTCTACAAATATGCTTACTTTGGAAAGTTTGGTTGGCAAGCTGATTGCTTTTGAACTGTCTAACTATGATAACTTCACTGTTGGTAGTATTGGTAATGTTGAATTTGATTTTAAGTCACAATTAGATTTGAACAAGCCAAAGAAAGAAAAAGAAAGATGCATCAGTGAAAGTGAAAGTGACAGTGACACTTCTGATGAAGAACTTGAAGATCTAGAAGCTCTTATGGCTAGAAGACTGAGAAGGGGAAAAGGAAAATATAAAGGTAAACTCCCTATTATATGTTTTGCATGTAATAAAGTTGGTCATATAGCTAATAGATGTCCTGATAGGAATGATAAAGATGAAGAAAGAAAAAGAAAACACAAAGACATAAGAGATGACAGAAGCTATCGAAGGCACAAAGACTACAAAGGAAAAGGTAAGAAATCTTGTTACATTGTTGAAGAAGAAACTGACACTAATAGTGATGATTTTGAAATTGAGGTAGTCTATGTTGCAATGAAAGATGAATTTGATGAGGATGAGAAAACTACATTGATCTCCTATGTGAACAAGAATGAAAAATGGATTATTGACAATGGTTGTTCACATCACATGACTGGTGACAAGAGTAAGTTTGAGACCTTACATCATTATAGAGGTAAAAGTGTAAAATTTGGTAATGATGCACCATGTCCTATTAGAGGAAAAGGTTTGATTAAACTGACTGATAAGATCTCTTGTGAAATTGCATATTGGGTTGAAGGTCTCAATTATAATATGCTAAGTGTTGCACAGCTCAACAACACTAGTTACTGAGTGGAATTTCATCACAAGAAAGCTAAAATATTTGATGCTACTGGTGAACTGATCAGAAGTGGAGAACAGACTAGAGGTAATTTGTTCTATCTTGACCTATCTGAAGAAGCATGTATGGTTGCACAACTTGATGACATTTGGTTATGGCATAAGAGGCTACGTCATGTTAACTTTGATAATCTGGTAGAAATAAGTAAGAAGAAGAAAGTAAGAGGTCTACCTAGATTGAAGAAACCTGAGAATGTGACGTGCAAGGAATGCCAGTTAGGAAAAATGACAAAGTCAAGTTTTAAGAGCAAATCCTTTACTTCTGATAACATTTTAGATTTGGTTCATATTGACCTTTGTGGACCTATGGGTGTACAAAGTTACTATGATGCTAGATATTTTATCTTGTTTGTTGATGATCATACCAGGATGATGCATGTAATGTTTCTAAAATAAAAATTTGATGCTTTTCAATTCTTTAAGTGGTATTTGGCTAAGGTTGAGAAGGAGACAGGTAGGAACCTGAAATGTCTTAGATCTGATCAAGGTGGAGAATTTACATGAAATGAATTCAATCTATTTTGCAATGAAAGAGGAATCAAAAGACAGATGTCTGCACCTAGAACACCTCCACAAAATGATATAGTAGAGAGAAGAAATAGATCTACCTTGGATTGTGCAAGGACATTGTTGATTGAAAAGAATGTGGCACATAAATACTAGAAAGAAGCTATAAGTACAATTGTCTACACTCTTAACCGGGTACAGATCAAGAAAGGTACAAATCTGACACCCTATGAATTATGGTATGGGCATGCACTGAGTGTTAAATACTTTAGAATCTTTGGAAGCAAGTGCTACATATTAAAAGACAATAGGAATGGAAAGTTTGATGCTAAAAGTGATGAAGGCATATTCCTAGGGTATTCCACAAAAAGTAAAGCTTATAAGTGTTTGAACTCTAACACTAAAAAAATTGTGGAAAGTGTGAATGTCAAAGTTGATGAGTATGCAGAAAGAAATGAAGTTGACAACAAAAGAGAACCAGAAGATTATGGATCTTTTGTGTATATTGAAGAAAAAGAAGAGACAAGTAACAAACTTGCACCTGATGCTGAGTCTCGAGAATAAATGTCGAGCGACAGGAAGAGGTTGCTGAGCATCAGGAAAATAGTGCCAAAAGAGAACAAGAACATGCTGAGCGACAAGGTAATGCTACCGAGTATCAAGAAGAGGTTGTCGAGCATTCATAAGATGAATCAAAAAATCTTGTTGAGGAACTTGATGAAATAGAGGAGAGAAGAGCTGAACCTATTTTGGTGAAATATGTAAGAAGACATCACAAGCCTAAACATATAATTTGAGACAAACATATTGGAATTCTAACCAGAATTAAGACAAAGGATCCAACATGTTTATTGTGTGAATTTGAACCTAAGTCAAAAAGAGAGGCATTAGCAAATGAAGACTGGATATAAGCAATGAATGAAGAAATAGACCAGATAGAGAAGAATGATACTTGGACTCTGGTGCCGAGACCTGAAAACAAAAATGTTATAGGAACAAAGTGGGTGTTCTAAAATAAGTTGAATGAAAACGGTGAAATAACTTGGAACAAAGCTAGGCTAGTATGCAAAGGCTACACACAAGAAGAAGGAATAGATTATGGGGAGACATTTTCTCTTGTAGCTAAATTGGAAGGAGTAAGAACTCTACTTGCATATGCTACTTATAAAGATTTCAAGGTTTATCAAATGGATGTCAATTCTGCATTCTTAAATGGTATACTAGAAGAAGAAGTTTACATAGAACAACCACAAGGTTTTATTGATCCAAATAGAAGACACATGGTATGCAAACTGAACAAAGCACTATATGGATTAAAACAAGCTCCAGAGCATGGTATGAGTGGTTGCATAAATACTTAATACAGATTGGATTTTCAAGAACAAATGAGACAAGTAATCTATACATGAAAGGTGAAGAAGGTAAAGGTATCCTATTGGCAAAATTTTTTGTGGATGATATATTTTTGGTGGACAAGATGCTTTGTGTAAAAGATTTCCAAATGAAATGCAAACTACATTTGAAATGAGCATGTTTGGTGAGATCAAATTCTTTGTTGGTTTAAAAGTATATCAGATGAAGAAATGAATTTTCATTACACAGTCTAAGTATGTTAATGAAATACCAAAAACTTTTGGGATGGAAGATTCTAGACCATTGAGTACTCCTATGGCTACTAGACAAAAGTTATCTAAGAATGATGATGCTACAGAAGTGAACCAGACTTTGTAAAGATCCATGATTGGAAAATTGCAGTATGCTATACATAGTAGACCAGATATTGCACTAGTTGTTGGGATTGTGGAAAAATTCTCTACCAATCCTAAGGAAACACACATGATGGCTATGAAAAGAACTATGAGATACTTGAAAGGGACTGCTGACTATGGGCTATATTACAAGAAGGATGAAATATTTGAACTAAGAGTATATACAAATGCTGATTGGGTAGGAAATGTAGATGACAGATAGAGTACTAGTGGTGGAGCTTTCTTTCTTGGACATAGATTAGTCTCCCGGACAAGAAACAAACAAAATTACATTTCCCAATCTACTGCTGAAGCTGAGTATGTTGCTGCTACAGTAAACTGTTCAAATTTGGTATGGATAAAATAATTGTTGGTAGGCATGAAAGAAGAAATCGATGAACCTGTTGTTATTTTCTGTGACAACACAAGTGCTATCAACATTTCTAAGAATCCAGTGATGCATACTAAGACCAAGCACACAGCAATCAAGTATCACTACTTGACAGAATTGGTACAAGATAAAGAAGTCCAAATGAAATATGTGAATACAAAGGAAAAATTAGCAGACATATTCACTAAAGCTTTAACTAAAGAAACACATGAGTATTTGAGAAGTCAATTAGGGGTCCTTCCCCTAACTGAGGCTGCCTAGTTAAGCTAGGAGCACTGCATCAAATATGCTACAACAGAATATTTGACAGATTGATTCAGAAGATTGTCACACTTTAGGACTGGCCTAGAGTTGTGAAGAAGAGCAAAGACAGGGAATCAATCATAAGCAAGATGATAGAGGGAGAAACACTGAGATGGACAGATAATATCTACATCTAATGGATGTATGTTTTAGTTGCTGCTTTGGCATTTTTTGTCAAAGAGGGAGATGAAATGAGATGATATAATAACACATGACACTGAAAGGAAAAGTAAGGAGATGATGAACTGAAATGAAGGATAAGGATAGAGGGAGATATGGATATTTCTGACAGTCACAGAAGTGAGGCTAATAGATTTTGAATCAGAATGAAGCTAAGGATATTAAATTTTTTTTCTTCTTCTAATGGATAGATAAATTGTTGGATTGGTTGGTAATCCATGTGTTATTCAGGTGATATCATATGGTGTTGCCATCAATGCTAAAGAGGGAGATTGTTGGAAATTGCAAATTGAAGCAATTGTTGTGTTGTCATTGATGTCAAACCTTAACTGGTAAGACTGTTGCTACTTAGGAAAGTACTATATCTATTTGAGTGTTGCTAAGGGGGTAGGCAAGGTTGGTAACAATAGCACCTAAGGAAAGGTTGAGTTATCTTGATACTATAAAGTGTACTTGACTATGTTGTACAATGATGAGACAATGTATTGTTTATCTTAGTAAGATTGAAGACTAAACTGGTAGGCTTGACCAAGCAAAAATGGAGAAATCATTTTCAAGATGAGTAATGTTAGTGTTGACCGAGTCAGTATATGTCGAGAAAAATTCTAGTGTCGACCGAACATCAGTTAATTGCCGAGAAAGATAGTATAAATTGAGGAAACATTTTTAGTAATGACCGAGCTTTCTACATGAAGACTGAGTAGTTGATCACAGTATTGACCGAGCATCAGTATTTTTATATTTGAAGAGAATTCAGATTTGGATCCGACATTGTTGAATTCTTGGATTATGTAAAACATGTTGACTTTATTTATTGATTGTTTGAAAGCATTGAATGCACTGAAAAATGTTTTATTGTAAATCTTTAAGAGATTTGAGATGTTTCTAGAAAAGGAGCCAAAGAACATAAAGTGGGTAGATTCAATGAATCTGACCTAACCCTAAGATCTATGAAGGAGATTGAGCGGTAAAAGATGAGTTAACCTAATTGAGGAAGTATTAAGGGAACCTTAGCATTAGGTATGTGTGTGCATGGGTGAACAAAGGATGCTGGAAGATTAGTAGATGTTATTGATTGTATAAGCAGAAAAGGATGAAGGAGAAGTGTGGTGATTGCTTGAAGAAAAGTTCCGAGTAGATCAGAGATGGAGATGGCAAAGTTTCAAAGTCAGTAAACCAAGATTTGTGTATGGAATTGGATCTGATATTTGCAAAGTGAGTTGTATGTTTTTCAGATCAATGCTACTGCTACTTTCTAACCATTGTAACATCAAAATCCTTTTAATAGAGGTTGACCTAATAGTCATATGTTTAAATCCTTTGAACAAGGTTTCATTCTAATGGAATGTATGTAAGTCCTATAACAAGGCTCACTTCTAACAGAGTGATTGAAATCCTTTAACCGGGTCACACCTAATAGTGTGTATTGTAACCTTTGATAGGGTTGGCTTTTAACCGAGCTCACTTCAGAAGAGTGAAAATAATAGTACCATGTTACAAAGTGGTTTTTCCCAGATTGGGTTTCCACTATAAATCCTAGTGTCAATGCTTGTGTGAATGTTTTGGTTTAAACATTTCTGTGTTTTACAAGTTAGATACAGCTGAGTAGTGGACTGCAATGTTATATGTTTCTATTATTGAATCAGTGATGATCGAGTTGGTTTTGGTTGTTAGATCTAATTTAAAGAAAAGTTTTTGAAGTTTGTTTTATACATCTGGACCTAAGAACAACTGATTCACCCCCCCTCTCTATTGTTCTAAATCATATTAACACTTCTTCACCAAGCTCAATTCTCTTCGCAAGAAGTTGTATAAATGTGGGGTCACAGAAGATGATGATAAATTGATAATATCTATTCCCTCTGAGAATGGTCTTGATTATTCTACATTTATTTTTGCATTTTATGCTACTATGGATGCTCTAAGCATTGCACCAAAAATACCCTCTCTTGATGGTTTTTTAGCACAACTCATAAGGGAATGGAAAAAATTGGCACATATGGGTACATGTATCAATAACTTCTTGCAGAAGACCCACTTTCAAAGATTTCATATGGAAGGAAAAGAAACAACATAAGGATTCTAAGTCTAATGATAATTCTAAGGATCATACTTCACACCCTACTCCCGAGTCCAAAACCTCTTCTAAAAAGGAATCATAACGAAAGAAGAAGATCAAATGTTCTTATTTCAAAAGATAAGGGTCACGAATGATGAGAATAAGTGGTATACTAAGAGGATCTATGAACTTTAATAACATCTTCTAAATGACACTAGTTTGTTTCCATCATCAGTGTCTCCATCTTCAAGATCTTTAGCATCACAAGTGGAAGATTCTTCATCTTCATCCAGATAGTCAAGAAATACATATTTTGTGAAATTTAATGCACTCTTGGCTTCTACTACTCCTTATAATAGTAGATGGATTGTTTATTCTAGTGCATCATGTCATATGGTATCATCTATAAACATGTTTTCTACTTTTGAGCCTTGTAGTTCACCTATCATTTTGACAGGTAACAATACATGTTTAAAAGTTTGTATAAAATGATTTATTGGTATGGGTGAGGGATCATTCAATGGTTCTCTTTTTGTACCCTCCTTGATAAGTGTATCATATTACTCTTGGTTCGCAAGGTAAGATAGTAGAGTTCACTCTTGATCATGTATTAATTAGAGATGTGGAGACTCAAAAAATCATTGCTATAGGTTTGGTTGATCATGCATCTAGATTGTATACATTCTCTCACTTTGTTATTGATGATGATGTTCCTTTGGAAGATATGTACACCCTTCCACCAAGGGTAAATCATGTTTGTGACGAAAATTTTATTCATTTGAACCTTGGTGTTCTTGATACTATTGAATATATTCCTCCTCCATGACTTTCTTCTTTGGATTTGGAGATTCCTTCTATTTAGTAGGTTGATCATTGTATTCCAGATCTTGTTATGTGAGAGGATTATTTGTCAAGTACTTTTTACTTGTTTTTGGAGTCTCATCTTCTAGATTTGGGAGACATATTTGAGGGGTTTCCTATCCTCTTTAGTGATATAACTATTATTGATACATCTTTAGACATTGATATTGATGAGTTTTCTCATTCACTTGATTTTTCACATTTCTTTATTGAGTTTTATCATGAGTACGAGATGGATTTATTATGCTTGGAAACTTCTAGTCAATTTTGAGAGGTTCTTATTTAGATAATTCCTTTCCTCTTCCTTCATTTATATTTGAAGTGGATTCTTCATCATTTGGTGTACTTGTTTCTTCCAAAACGGAGATGTGTCACTTGTATACATTGGATCATCTTCTATTTCCAAGCATCCTTCATTGATAATAGAGCTTCCTCATCATGGGGGGGGGGGGGAGAGTATGTTGTCTCCTTTCTTCCTTTCTATGGGGGGATATTTTATACATGATGTATGTAGTCCTTGTGGGGTGTGATTTTGTCCTCCATCAACACATCTTGTTTCTACATATTTTTTGTTTATTTGATTTGGAGAGGAGTTTTTTTCAATGTTGTTTTCTTCTTTTCTCTTCTTTGTGAAAGAATTTTAATTTCCATTGTACATGGGTACCTAAAATAATTTTGTAGCCAAGACCCATCTTGCATCTTGGTCATTTTTCATAGTAATCTTCTCGCCAAGTTGCACTTAAGGGGGGTCTCAGAGTAAATGAGTTATTCATTTACTCATTCTTAAGTTTACTTAGGTAGTTTATTTATTAATGTTTAGTTTTCATAGTTTTATTGTCAGTTATTACTAGCTCACCATCATTGTTCTTGTAAACATGGATTTTACATTATTTTTGTATCTCAATATATTGTTATCATTAAGCACCATAAGTATGCTTAATGCATTATGTAAACATCCAACTATTTCAAATAATTTAAAGTATAAAATTTTCTATAATAATAACATTGCACAAACATGTAACTTTGCTTCCAAATTAAAAACCATAACTACCAACTGTGCTAGAATGTGGTACCAAAAACTATGACAATCCAACATAATAAAAGTGTTATATTTGAGAAACGAACCTTAGAAACCATTGGGACAGTGGTTCGAAGATGTTTGCTAGAGATTCACTGGATACTGGAGGTTCAACTAGGGCTTTTCCTTTCGTTGGAGCTTCTAGGGTCACGCTAGTCGCACCAGTTACTGGAGGTTCAGCTAGGGTTTTTACCTCCATTAAAGTTTTGTAGTCGTTTGGGAAGTTGCAACCTTTATCGTCTGTTGGTGTGCTAATGAGAGCTAGAGTTTTTAGGGTCTTGCCGACTGCTGGTGTGTCTTCTAGTGAATCACCGGTAGTTGGGGCTTTGTTGTGTGCCTGCGCTTTGTCGGATGGTGAAACTTTGACTAGAGCTTTTCCTTCTGCTAAAGAGGTGGGGGTTGTTGGATCCTTGCAGGATTTTCCTAGGATTTTGGTTGCTGTAAATGGGGTGCTGGAGGTTCTACAGGCTATTGGAAGGGTTTTGCCGGCAGCTGGAACTTCTGTTGGGGCTTCTCATTCTGTTGGATCCTCTTCTAATCTCTTGCTTCGTGTTGGAGTTGCGCAGTCTGCTAGTGTTTCATGGATTGCTGGAGGTTCAGTATCTAGTTTTGTGCCTCTTGTTGGTGCTTCTCTATCCAAGGGGACATTATTGTATGCTGGTATGGTTTCAACTAGGGCCATTACCAATCACTCTAGAGGGGTGGGGATTGGTGATGGTTCGTGTTTCTATGCTAAGGGACCTCTCCCTATTTCAGACCCTATTCAGATTTCATTGGATGAGGAAGTGGTGGAAGATATTGAGTTTGCATCCTCTGATTTTTCTTCTTGTGGTGTGATTTGTCGCTTTCTAGGTTTGTGGCCGAGCCTTGCTAATTTGCACTGATGGATCTCTGCTCATTGGGAACCTATTATTTTTGGTAGTTTTCATATTTTCCCTATGGCAAGGGGTTTTTTATTGCTAAATTTGATAATGTTGAAGATAGAAAGTTGATTTTGTGCAATCACTCTTTCTCTTGGGATAATCGTTATATGTTGGTTATGAAACCTTGGTTTCTTGATTTTTCCCCCTCTTTTGAAATTTTTAACAAGATTTTTATTTGGGTGAGCTCCCTTACCTTCCCCTTCATTTTTGGGTTGACTCCCTTTTTGAAGTAGTGGGAGAGGCTTGTGGAGACTTTTTGATGGTGGATGAAGAGTCTTATGATATTATGCACTCAACTTATGCATGATTATTGGTAGAGATGGATATCTCTAAGGGGATACCATAAATGATTAAGTTAGAGTATTCAAAGACTTCCTGGATCCAATCATTGGACTATTAAGGGCTTCCCTTCAAATGTAGGAAGTATTTTAAAATAGGTCACTTGGATGCCTAGTGCAGATTATAGAGGGCTAAGACCATAAGGTCTACTTCTTGGTGGAAGGGTGCTTCTTCTGATCATTATACAGTAGCTAATAAAAATATTGATCTTGCTAATATTGATGTTCCTAAGGATGTTCCACCTATAGGAATTGTTCCTTTGGGGTCTACTATTACTACTGTTGGTAGTTCTGAGGTTGTTCAGTCTACTGGTGTTTCTTTAGCTGGAACTATTTCTATTGTTTCTAATGGTAAGTCTCCTAGTAATTCTATTGCTACTAGGATTCCTCCAGCTAGTTCTGGTCTTAGTGGGGCCACTGAATATTTTTTTGGTGTTTCTACGGGTACTATTCCTATTGGAAGTATTTCTTCTGCTATTGGTGTTCCTCCTATTGATTCTAGTTTTGTTGGGTCTAATGATACTTCTATTGGTAGTTCTGGAGCTGGAAAGTCTACATATGTCTTTTTGGATGGTTCTGTTCCTATTGGGTCTATTGGTTTGCTTCCAGCTAGTTCTATTTTGAAAGGACTTTTTATTATTGCTGAGAAGTTTGGACCTGGTGTTTCTCCTTGGCGTAAGGAGGCAGGTCCCTTTGTTGATTCTATCTAGACTTCTCTTGTTGGTTCTATTGTGTTTGGTTCTTCTTCTACTTGTCATGACTAGCAGGAGAAGGCTTCTTTGGTAGAGGAGGGGTGGACCCCAGTTATTGGTAAACATCATAAAAAGTCCTCTGTACAATTTGATATGAATCTCCTCTCCTAGAAGAAGGGAGGTAAAGGAAAATCCTAGATTTTTCTCATTATGTTTTTCTTGTGGGATTCGAGCTTTGTTCTCTTTGGGCTGATTGGGCTTTCTCATTTCTTGCTTGTCTCGTGTGGCCTAATCCTAGATTTGGTTTTCTCTTTTCCTAGTGTTTTCATGAAGGTTGTTTCATGCATTATTTCATCTAGGTTGTGGGTGCCTGCTGTAAAACCCTCGCTTTGGTCTTGATCCATTTTGTTTAGTGGGATTTTTTGAATATCTTTTGTGACCATTTTGTATAGGGTTTCGGGGCCCCTTCAAAACCTGTATTTACCTTAATCAAAAACATTGCACAAACATTCAAGAATTTGAATCCAGACACAATAGAGTTTTCTATTCTATTGTGTCAATATCAATTTTATAAATGGCTTTTTACTATAGTACAAGTAGATGGTTGTGATTTATTGAAGGTCGAAAGGGATTCATACTAAAAGTGTATCAACAAAATCAATAAGTGTATAATAAAACTATTAATGTATTTTTTTTAGAGTAAACATCTTATGGCCCATCACAATGCTTTGTGTGGTGATTAATGCAATGTTACAACCATACAAGCCCTTTCATCAATTATTGTCACATTGTAAAATTTATAAGTTTCATATTCACAAGAAATGTAGTTTACATAAAACTAACTGAAAATATTACAAATTCCCTTTGTGGATTAAAAAATTAAAATATGCAACAATGAATGATATAACTATTTAATTTTATACTTTATTTACATCAATTGATAATATCATAGCTTAACCATGTCACACAATTCTAAAACCTAAGAGTGTCAAGTTGTACAAGATTAGAAAAAAAAGAAAAATGGAGTATAAAATATTTCCAAAGTGAGGCACAAGAGACACTTTTCTAGCTCTATACCCAACTCTTGTCATAAAGAAATGATATTCTTTCTAACCTATAAAAAATAATCGTCAAAATCCTTTTGCATAGTTCCCAAATAGCTCAAAACCATTCAATAGATATCTTCTAGTTGAAGTTGGTACATTTTCTATTAAAGTCTCTACTATGATGCATCTCATCGTAGAACTTTTAATAAAATCAAAAGTAAATAAAAATCCCAAAATTAGTGTCAAAGAAGTGTTGGAGGAGACAAAGAAGTCAAAGAGTATGAAAAAAACATCAAGTAAATGAGAAAAGGGCATTCACTTGAATGCCTATCCCAATAATTGCAAAAAAAATAAAGGATTTTTCTATACATAAATTATGTAAGTTCAATTGGGAAAATACGTACAAAAGAAAGATGAAGTATTATTTTCTAAAATTAATCCCACTTATGATCATCAACAAAAGGCCTATATAGGAGTAGATATCCCTTAGGGAGAAACTATTCTCATGGTTCAAATAATTACTAACTCAAATAATCTTCAATGTGAAATAGGCAAATGGAATAGGCCAAAAAAAAGAATGAAAAGAGAGAAATGGGTATGTTTGCATAGCTAGGACAATCAAATCAATAAAATAATTTATTTTAGAGTGTGGAGCTTAGACTGACATCCAAGTCAATTACACCAGCATTTTACCAACAAATTCCTTACAAGTTTTGTTCAAAGGGGAGATTATTCATTAAAGAAAATGATCTCATCATTAAATTAAATACCAAAGGAGTAGCAATTTAAGAAAATATGGCGACAAGGTGTATTGTCCCAAAGGATATTTTTGGCCTCATTGATGTTAAAAATCTTCTACTCTATTTTATACATGACTACTTTTTAGATGTAATTTTTTAATGACTTCATCATTTCCTTTTTCTTTTATTTGTCAATATGATTTACCTGACTTACAAATGTACATGTGATTCACATAATTAATAAATCTTATTGATTGAGATTAATTTATGATAACTATGTAAATGACATGACCTTAGTCAACCAAGTCCAAATTTTATAGACACAATTGATAACATTAAGTTAATGACTTGCCAATCAATAAACCACTAATATTTGATCTATAAAAAAAATACATCTACAACTACCTTAATCTATGATAGCTTGATAGGGTAGTCAAACTCTATTTGTTTGCCCTTTTTATTACTTCATCATCATAACCACCCTCTACATAGGGATATAACACTCCTAAAATGCAATACAAGATTATAATCAGTTTTCAAAATTATGTATTCACATTATATAAGTTATTCTACATAGAAAATTTTAAATACAATTTACATCATTATGTGACAATGCGTATAAACATAAAATCAAATTAAATTAAAAAATAATATTTGAAAATAAAACACCATTATTTGTAATCATAAAAATAACATCATATAAATAGTCATAAATAAATAAATTTATAATATGATTCACATCATTTTGTCATAACATATATTAACATCAAATAAAATTAAATTAAAAATAAATATTTGAAAATAAAACATCATTATTTGTAATAATACAAATAATTAAATAAAAATATTTCTATTAGAATTTTTCATAAATTACACATGCATATATAAATACATTAGTAACACCTACACCAAACATCAATATTAAAAGTCACAATAATTTTACACTTATATGATTATGTCATCCATCAAAACTTTAAAGTTGGTGTAGAATCCATAAAAGTATCACTTTAAAAAATTATGTAGGACCCATGAATGTGTCACCTTATCTAACATAAGCATGGGATATATTCCGCCTTGAATTGAATGCATATAATTATTGTGGAATTATTTTAAAGAATCGAATGTACACATATTTTAATATATTGGGCCTAATGTTTAAGCAAATATAATTAATGAAATCTCGTATAAAGGTAAATAAAAGGTATAAAAGTAAATAAAAGATTGTCCTTGTGTATGAGGAAAAGTTCATACTAAAGAAAAAACATGTAAATATGTTGTGTGGAATGCATTTATCTAAAATGTTATAGAGATAAATGTAGGACCCCTCCATTCCCCCTCACCTTGGTAAGAACACTCTGGTAAGCACTATTGTTATTTCTTGCAAACTTTTCTTAGATGTATGAGGGCTCTACTCAGAGTCATCATGGCACTTTACTTTTTATGCAATAGACTGGGTATTGAGACCCTTATCTTGTTACGTTCGATTATGATTTCAGTACACTCTAGACTTTATGTGTGGTTTATTCTAGCAGTGACATTAGTAGTTTAAAGTATTTTATTTTGATTATGATCACAGGACATTGCTATGACATTGAAATGATGAATTGGATTATTTAAATTTTGAATGATAGACATGTTGAAATTATGTGATTATTATGCAAAGCTATATAGTTAAGGCAATTATGATTGTGTTCCCAATTTCCAAAAGATAACATGTAGGAAAGCAAGAATTTGATTAATTGATGTTAGAATTCACATGTAGTTAAGTTATTATCATTAAATATGAGATCAAAATTTACGTTTCTTTAGAAATGATGGTGAAATTTGAAATTGTTAGCTTAGGAGATGATATTGCTTAATTGTGTTATGAGTGGATGAATAGATAAATGTTATATTATTTTGAAGCTAATTGAATGTGATGATGTTCTGCACATTTTGATTATGTTATTATCATTACTGGAACTACTGATGCTTGTTTAAGGAGTGCAGGTATTAACCATGGATTTGGGGGAGTCAAGCCAACATATGTTTGTGATCTCTGTGACACCAAGGTCGTGTCCCAAGGGGATACAAGACCTCCTTGTGATGTGATTTTTATTTGTAATGTATGTGGATTTGAGTGTATTTAGGAAGTAAGATGTTTTATGTAATTAAATTGGTTAGAGGATATTGCCAAGTGTAATTGTGATGTGTAGTGGTGTCAATTGACACATGTGTATTGTTTAATGTGTTGGCAATGGTCCACATGGAGAGAATACATGTCACCATCCTGGCCAAGTATTAGGTGGTCCATCCTATTCCTTAAGCTTGGTGAGTGCACCCATGAGGTGGTCCCAATCCTTGAACTTTGAATTTCGAATTTCACCTTGAAGGGAGGTTTTAGGGGGTCAAATAGACACCTAGGGAGATATTTTGCATGAATAAGGAAGGTCCATGGGTTATACCTATGGGTAAGGGACCCTTTTGACCATAGGACACCCTAGGAGCACCTTGGGAAGCCCTCCAAAAGTGACATTTTGAAAAGTTGAGAAAATTCTAAGTCACATGGGAGAGTGTGTAGAGGGTATTTTAGTGGAAGGCTTAGCTTTGGGCTCCCCAATGACCCACTCTCCAACTTTGGAGACAAAACTAGGAGCTTGGAGAAAGTTAGAGGAGGAGAAAGCTTGGTTGAAGAGGAAGAGAATTCTACACCCATCATTCATTTTTCTTGGAGCAAGGTTACTGACTCCATTTCCCATCTGCAATTTGATTTCTAGAATGGTGATGAAGAGAGAAGTGTATGTGCATCTTGTTGTGGTGTATGTAGTGGAGTTTAGTAGATTTCATGCTCTCTTGAGCTTGTAGTTTTTTTTTGTTTATGGGTTTTGTGTTTATTTCTGTTGCACTTGAGTCTTGTTTTGGGTTGTGCAAGAATCCACTCACCCGTTGAAGGCTTGAGAATAAGCCTCTTGTGGAAGCCATGAATGGGAAAGTTTCCATGAAGAGCTTCTTCTTGTGTATTTGTGATTTTTACCTTTGTGGATGTGTGTGTGTTAAGAGGAAGTAAATGTGAATGGACATGCTATGTTGGTGTGTGTTTACCCGTTGGCTTGAACTCCCCTTGCTTGGGGGTGGTCCATGTAATGGGCCTATGGTAGGGAGGAGAGTACCATGGTTGTCTTGGGGTTCTTGTGTTTTGATTTATTGCAGGATTTTGGAGCCATGAAGCCTTCTTGGTTGGAGATTAAACCTTGTGAAGATTTGAGGTGTTTTCATTTTTATATTGGAGTATCTTGTATTGTGTTTGAAGCCTTGAAAGGATATCTTGTGATATCCATGAGCTTAGTAAATCTTGTAATGGAGATTCACTCTCCAAGTCTTGCATTAAAACAAGTGTTGTTGAAATGCAATGTGAGAAAGTGCATGTAAATTTTGTTAAAAGATTCATTCATGTTGTGGCAAAATTTTGTTCTTATGAAAAGAAATATTATAGAGCTTTCATTATGTTTTAGATCATGTAATTAGATTAGTGTTATAAATGATTCAAATTTAAATAGAGAAACAATCTCTGATGCACATTTTATTCATGATAGAATAACTTTTATTGTCATTTTGGATGATAAAAATCATTAGTTTAATAAGCAAATAGAAATTGAAATTATTAGTGCTTATGAGTAACCCATAGTGAAACCAAATTCCTCATCTACAAATAAGCATTCTATCAAATTTAAATCAAGTTGATATATTAACCTTATTGCAAAAAAATGACATTCATAATAAGTTGTTTGAGCATTTAGCTCTCTGGAATTTGTATGAAGGAGGAAAATATTCTCTTACCACAGAGAATATTCTCCTCCTCCTATTAACATCAATTGTTAATAAAGTTTATTATACTAACCTACATTTTAATTCAATTCTAAAATGACTGTTCGAGATTAAATGAACCTTTCTACAAAAAAAAAATATAATAACAAATACTCACCCACTTGTAGTGGCCCCCACAAAGGCCTTTCCTAGGCGCAGGTGATGTACAAAGGGAAGGTTATATAATTAATTTCCTAGTCTCAACAACCCCTATGTTGGTCTTGGGCTATGGCATTGTCAACAAATAAAAAAAAATTTACACTTTCCTTTCATTGGCCCTTGTATCTAGCAATTATGAAAAGTCAGGACATAGGAAACCTTGTGTAGACTTACTACCCCATGCGTACCCTCCTTGGAATGGGGGTCTGACATTCCTTACAAATTTACAATGTACACCCATCTTCCTTGCTGGGTGCACCACCATTGGGAAAGGAAACAAAGACTTTGTTTATGAGTTGTTTAAGTTTGGTGGGGCATCTTTTGGAATATATTCCAAAGGCTTATTAAAATCTGCATCCTCTTCCCAAAGATGGTGCCACTTTTGGTGGGCTTTTCAAACCCCTTAGAAAATGTGCACCCAGGTTGATTTGACATGCTTCTTGGGGCATGTGTATAGGGAGATCCTAGGTAGCTAGGCTTTGGGTGAGGGGGATGACATGTGTAAAGTGGTAGGCTAAGAGATAGAATAGGCTTAGTTAGGATAGATGTTTGATGTGATTTAAGGTAAGTTAGTATGTAATTTAGAGTAATGATAATAATTAAACTTAGTATTATGTTTTATTAACAATAAGTTTTGATATTGTTTTTAGCAAATGAATTATGGCTATAATTAGGCTTAGGGTGATAATGTAGGCATCTCTACTTGAGCTTGAATATTGACATATAATGTATTTATAATAAGTTGAAATATTGTAGTGAATTAAATAATTCATAATTCATAATTAACTTATTATTATTATTAATTATATATATATATATATAAATTTAGTTATAAATATGTTTTAGAGGATTAATTAGATTATCCATGTTGATCTCTTATACTTATAAACGTCATTCAATGGTTCCTAGGACTTAGCATATATGGGATTAATACACATTATCTTTATTAATTCAATAAACAAGTTGATATTAAGTTTAATCTTTGTGAAATTCGATAACCATAGTAGATAATTGGAATATTACAAATAATAGTTATTAATATATGCCTCATCATCCAAGTGATTGTTTTATCTCGAAGGTTACAACTTAACTCCTCAAGATCGAAAATCATTATTTAGGGAATAATCTAAGCATTGTTCTTTAAATCCTTAATGACCTATGTGATTGCTAACACTTCGAACTGTTCGATAATTTGATTAACGAGACCTCCTAGCTTGTAAACCCACTTGGCATATCGTGCTTAGTCTAAGTGTAACTCTAGATTGGACTTATTGTTGATATGTTAGACACAATTATGTAATTAGTGGATTATTAAGTAAAAGAGTTTTTGGTTAGAATGGGTAGGATTGTAAGATGGTAGGTTTTTCTCTTAGATCTGATAAGTTGAGTGTTTTAGTTAATCATAGTTCCGGTTCCCTAAGATGTAATTAATATAAGAGCTATTGATACAGCTTAACCCTTGAGTTATATAGATAGGATATCTTATATCATTGGTAACCCTAGTCAGTTTATGTCTTCAAAAGTATTTCATGATCTGGTTAAGGACCTTGTTTAGCTAATATTTAGATACGAAACATCACATTAACATATGATCCTAGGTTGCATCCTAGACTTGACTTGATAGGGTGACCTATTTATGAATGGTCTAATACTAGTTAAGTCTTTTGTAAAGGGTCACTCCATTAAGACAAGCAGTGGTTATGTTATCCTGATAGAATTCTTGATTAGACCTCGTTGTCAATACCAATTGCTAATTGCGAATCGATCTTTCAGTCCCTATTGAACTTAGGGCAATCCCCTCCATCTTAATTAAAGTTCCCTTTGTCTTGACTATATTCTAGTGTCCTTGGAGACCATCTTGGATAACAAATTGTTTAATTGATGTCTTGAGATACGTTGCCAAAGGTTACCCCCATTAATCAGCAACATTGAATTAGACTTAACTAATCATTTAAAAAAAAAAATTAAAAAAAAAAATTGGTGTGTTTTTAGACTGTTTTGATGGTCATGACAATAAAAATGTATTATATCATGATGTAAGTTCATATTATATATAATGTTAGAAGAGTAATGAAAATGTATACCATGTAAGGATACACTATAATCAAAATATGAATCTTATTTTAAGTGAGAAGTAAGAAATTATTAACCTTCATAAAATAAATATATTAAGTTTCTATTATTTTATCTTCTTTGATTTAAAAGGAGTAAGTTGGTGTGACATACTTAACTTTAACATTTTTATTTAATAAATCTAGTTACGTCCTTAGAACAACTCAATTAGAACAAAGAGTGTAATCCTACTTAATTATTTATATAAAAAAGAGAGAGCAAGAGTCTATCAAATCATCATAAGTTATTTCATCCAATCTATTTAATTATATTTTGAAATATCGAGATTACCTCATGCCCAAAATGGTCTAACCATTTTTTTATATCTCGCAAATCATCATAAACTTTTTTCAACTAATTATTCAAGAAATTTGGGAATTTATGCAAGCAAACTACTATCTATATTTTACCTTTTGGTGATCATTTTTTATTGAATTGGTGTTACTTTACTATTTTTCATAAATTTACTCTAAAACTTGTAATTTTTAGAATTTTTAACTTTTTATATTTTAAAAAATATGATTAAAAATTAGGAAGGAACTTATTCTTGATAGTCTTCAAAACACATTATGTAATTCAGTAGTAAAATTTTGGTCAAAAGAAGAATATGAAATTAAATTATAATTCATGTTTTAAAATTATACAGATACCATTAGCACCAGATATTTCTGTGCTTTACCCAATCAAAACCTAGAGTTTGAAAAATATTCAAGTAGAAGCCATGTCATCTTTCATAATAAAGGATTTTTCTACAACCACTAAGTGCATTGACTCTTTTCTTCTTGCCACATAAAGTTAAGAGAAAATTAAACTAAGATTTGAAATACTTTTTATCATAGATGATTTATGTGTCCATTTACAACTCCTCTGAATGAGAGTTTCGATAAGTTTAAATAGTAACCACTATCTCAATTGAAATCAAAATGAAGCACTTTAAGGTAAGTACTTGGACAAACCAAAATAAGAGATCTAGGGTACAACCAATTTGAGGTCCAAAATTTATTTTACTTGAAATATATATTAATAAGTTTGATGGTAAGGATGTGACTTCATGGATAAGTCTCATGGAACCATAATTAAAGATTCACCATACTCTAGAGAACACAACGGTTGACATTGTTGGAGTAATAAAGTGTTTACTTATTAATTAAATCATATTGATTTAATTACTAAGTCACTTATTACCTCTTTCTGCTTAAGCTAAACTTTAGGCATATAATAATTAATTGCTTTATTAATTATTATCATGCAACCTAAGTTTGTTCACCCTTTTAGGGTTTTGATCTCCTTTGTATTCTTTACATAATTGAGAAACATTCATTTTATTGAATTACAACTTTTGTTTTTTCACATCAAGAATCTCTCTTTTTTCATGGATCCATGCGTTCATGTCTCTCCAGCTTCTTGCTTCTCTCTCTTTTTGTGATAGGTGTTTGCATGCAAGTGTTCTTGGGAGCTATGAGTTGTTTACTCATCAAATCTAATAAGGTATCAGAGCTTCATATTTGTTTGCCCCTGTCCTCTTCTTGAGAGATTTGGTCATGTTCGTCAGATCTAGGTTTTCATAAGTTTTTCTATTAAATCTAGGGGGATCTCTCTTTCTGGTCATCTTAGGCTCAAACTGACCTCACAGTTGCGTCCAAAGAGTCCAAGAACCCCTAGATCCATATAAAATTCATTCAATTTAGACAAAGTTGGAATCTGTGGAAATTTTTTTTTGCAACCGGCTTTGACAGAGATCCCGAGGTGATGATTGGTATTTTAGAACATTTTTAGCTCAAATAGACCTCATCATTGAGCTCATAGCAACCAAGAACCCCCAGATCCATACAAGGCATGCCCTATTTGGACGTTGTTGCATTCTGAGACATTTTTTTTGCATACCAGGGTCGTACGACTTTGACACACATCCTAATGCAAGTACAATGATTTTATCTGGCAAGTAAATCATTTTGTTTTCCTCCATCATATTTTGCCGCTTAATCTTATTCATTGATTTTGTCGCTTTAACCTTCTTCGGCTGATGTGTTAATAACACGTTTCAATCTTCTCTATTAGATCTTCCTTGAATTATGTTAGCCATCAATCTTCATAACAAACCTTATCTGTTACCTCGATTTCATACTCCTTACAGCTCATCACTTTATCGGCTAAACTAATCATTTAATTCCTTTCTATTTTTCTTGGTTAACAAAGAAATGCGTCAGTGAACACAAGCTCAGTTAACACTACGCTCGGTATACACTACATTCTGTTGGTGTATAGTATAATGCTTTATTTACCAACAACATTGCTTTGTGTCTTTCAGCTCTATTCTTCATCATAGATGAATGCAAACATAATAAAGTCGATTTCATCAAGTCATAAAATCATCAACAAGTTACTCAGTGTATTCCTTATCCTCATCTGATATATATATCTTCCTCATGTAGATATTTTTGTTCTTCATCTTGTTCTCCTTTCTTCAGATGTGTCGGTATAGTAACTTACAAGATAAGTATTGTCAAGCTAGTTGACATCAATGACAACATAATACTGATTTAATCATCTTGCATTATCTAATCAGCAACTCCTTAGTAATCTTGAATTACAGATTCTCCATTTAGTGTTCTAAATCAGTTGTAGTTCATCAATCTCTCCCTTTGGCATTAATGGCAACTCAAGTAAATATGAAATGTACCATACACATACCAAACATGTATTCTACAACTCTATGATCAAATGTTGTGTAATGTAAGCTCTCCCTAGCTTAATATGTTTAATCACTACGTTACTAAAAAACATTAAAAAAATAGCTTTGTCATTCTCTCCCTTAGATAGTTCTCATCGGTGCATATCTCTCCCTTTCCTTTTCATATTATTTATCTCTCCCTTTGAAAAAAATGCCAAAGAAATAAATAAATAATCAGCTCTTGTAGTAGCTAAGTAACTCTCTATTGTCTAATACAATCTTTGTATCTTTGTATATTGATATCCCAATCTGTTTCAGTTCGTCAAACTTAATCACAACCTTGAACAACATCCAAAGTGTGAACTATGTTGCATCAACATGTGTGATCATTTGATAAGTGTAAGCTGATGCAACATCTAGATCACATTAGTGACTGATAGATAGGGGACGGATCCCAAGTCTAATCCTCAAGTATTCAAATGTGTCCTTCGGTAGAGGCTATGTAAAGATATCTGCAAGTTGTTCTTTAGATGTAACAAATTCTAACTTCACTTGCTTCTCTTGCACTTGTTCTCTTAAGTAGTGATACTTAATTGATATATGCTTTGTCTTAGAGTGCATCACTAGATTATTTGAAATATTGATAGCACTTGTGTTGTCATAGTATATAATCACCGGGTCAGTGATTACCTCATTCATTCCTTCCAACACTTGCTTGATATATGCAATGTTTGAGAAATTAGTAGGAGCAGCAACATATTTTTCTTTAGCTATAGACTGATAAATACAAGCCTGCTTTTTACTTGTCCAGGTTACAAGTCTTTCACCAAAGAAGAATGCTCCTCCGATGGTACTTTTTCTATCATCCACATTTCTAGCCCAATCAGCGTCGGTATAAACCTTCAACTCAAACTTACCTTCCTTAGGATACCATAATCCATAATCCTCTATCTTTTTCAGGTATCTTAAGATCCTTTTAGTAGCAATCATGTGTGATTCTCTAGGATTAGCAGAAAATCTAGCAACAATTCCCATAGCATGTGCTATATCTAGTCTACTATGAACTACATACATTAGCTTACCAATCATGGATTGGTAAAGTGTCTGGTTTACCTCTGTAGTTTCATCTTCCTTAGTCAGTTTACATCTAGTAGCCATTGGTGTTCCCACAAGTTTTGCATCTTCCATGCCAAATGTCTTCAAGACTTCCTTTATGTACTTGGACTGTGTGATGAATATCCCATCACTCTGCTGAATCACTTGTAATCTAAGAAATAATTTAATCTCTCCTAACATAGAAATTTCAAACTCATTCCTCATGTCATCAACAAAAGATTTACATACATGATCTTGACCTCCAAAAATAATATCATCAACAAAATTTTTAGCAATAAGAATAGTGTCATCAGTATCACCTTTCATGTACAAATTACTATTTTCACTGGTTCTTACAAATCCAATACTTAACAAGTAAGTATGCAGCCTTTCATACCATGCTCTCGGTGCTTGCTTCAAACCATATAAAGCTTTTTGTAATCTACATACCATGTTTCTGTTGTCTGGATCAACGGATCCTTCAGGTTGTTCTATGTAGACCTCTTCTTCAAGTATACCATTCAAAAATACTGACTTCACATCCATTTGATAAACCTTAAATTTCTTGTGTACAACATATGCAAGTAGCATTCTAACTCCTTCCAATCTAGCAACAGGTGAAAAAGTCTCACCATAGTCAATGCCTTCTTCCTGTGCATATCCCTTGCATGCCAATCTCACTTTATTTCTTGTCAGTTCACCATTTTCATTCAATTTATTTCTGAATATCCATTTAGTATTGATAACATTCTTATCTTTAGGTCGGGGTACTAAGGACCAAGTTTTGTTCTTCTCTATTTGTTCTATTTCCTCTTTCATTGCATTAACCCATTCTTCATTCTCTAATGCAACTTTCACATTCTTTGGTTCAAATTCACAAACTAGACATGTACCTTGTCTTGTTTTGCTTCTAGTCTGTATGCTAGCTTGTTTGTCTCCAATAATTTGTGTCTCAGGATGATGTCTTCTAAAAAAACTAGCCAGTACTCAATTTCTCCTTTCTTGTTCATCTGGTTCAGGTTCATGTGCTTGCTCGGTAGCACCATCTTGTTCATCGGTTTCCCTTTCATGTTCCTTGGGGTTATTTTCCTGTTGACTGGTTATCACAGGTTGCGACTTTGGTAGATAATCAGGAAGTTCAATGTAAGTGAATCTACCATAGTCTTCCGGTTCCTTTCTTTCTTTTGTGTTCTTGTCATCAAACTCATCAACATAGACATTAGTACTTTCAATCATCTTATTTGTAACCTTATTCAAACATTTATATGCTTTACTCTTAGTAGAATATCCTAACAATATTCCTTCATCACCTTTAGAATCAAATTTCCCCTTTCTCTCATCTTTCAGAATAAAACATTTGCTTCCAAAAATCTTGAAATAACTTATAGTAGGTTTATGTCCAAACCATAGCTCATAAGGTGTCTGGTTGGTGTCCTTCTTCAGTTGTACTCGATTAAGCACATATACATATTGAGAACTTCTCTCCAATATGTCTGAGCAACATTATTTTGTATCCTCAGTGTTCTAGCATAATCAATTATTGGCTTGTTCCTTCTTTCAGCAATCCCATTTTGTTGAGGTGTCCTCGGTGTAGAGACCTATCTCTTAATACCATGCTCATTACAAAAATTAGTAAATTCATCAAAGATAAATTCACCTCCTCTATCAGAACTTAAGCACTTAATTTCTTTACCAAACTCTTTTTCTACCTTTGCCTTATACCACTTAAACATCTTAAATGCTTCAGATTTCTCTTTCAAGAACATAACAGTCATCAGTCTAGTATAGTCATCAACAAAAAGAATAAAATATCTATCACCATAATAGCTTTGAGTTCTCATAGGACCACATAGGTCGGTATGAACCAACTCAAGTATCTTCTTTGTTGAGTAGTCTTTGCTCTTAAAACTAGACTTAGTCATCTTACCTTTCTGACATTCATGACACATTGCATGATCCGGTTTTGATAAATTAGGCAACCCTCTAACTCTTTTCCTCTTACTAATCTTGATCATGTTATCAAAGTTCACATGACATAACCTCTTATGCCACAACCATGCATCTTCATCCTTCATTAATAAACAAGAAGATTGATCAATATCAAGATAAAATAGATTACCTCTGGATTGTGTACCAGTTCTGACAAGTCATCCTCCATCATCATAGATTCTTACCTTTCTGCTCTCAAAAGCAAGTCAGTGGCCTGAGTTATTCAGTTGTGCCACACTTAACAAATTATAATTCAGTCCATCTACCCAATATGCATTTTCACATTTTATTCTATCATTAATCATCAATGAGCCTTTACCTCTTACCATACAGGGTGCATCATTTCCCATCCTTACAGATCGTCCATCATATTCATCAAGTCGATCAAATTTCTCTATATCACCAGTCATATGATGTTTATAGCCACTGTCTATGATCCATGTATGATTTCTGCTTATTTTAGAGATTAGTGCTATTTCTTCATGTTTCTCTTCTTCCTATGAATTATCTTTCATAGCAACAAATACTACTTCTACATCATCATCAGTGTCAGATTTAGATTCAAATTCTTCGGCTATGTAACATACCTTTTTCCCTTTGTCATAGCTATATCAGTTATCTCTATTATTGTGTCGGTAGCCTATGTTGACTCTTCTCCCATAGCTTCCTTCGGATTGGTCTTTGGATCTATCATCATCTTTCTTATTCGGACATCTAGCAGCGACATGGCCAGTTTATTTACAATTAAAGCATGCTAAGGGTAGCTTGCCTCTATACCTTCCCTTACCTTTGGGAAATCTTTTGGCCATAAGAGCTTCAAGCTCATCATCGGTATTACTATCACTATCATTATTCTTATCATTCCTGCTACTAGACTTACCAATCTTCAAAGAGGACATGAAAGCAGATTCAATAGAAGGTACAACACTATTGTCAAAGTTATTCAATTCAAAGGTTGTAAGCTTACCGATTAGTGTGTCAAGAGTAAGGTTGGATGTAGCTCTTGTTTCATGAATTGTAGAGATCCTGATCGCATGAACTGGCAACAAAGTTTCAAGAATCTTACTTATCATTGTTTCATCGTCAATAACTCCATTGGATGCTCTAATAGCATGTACTACCTCTTTCAGTCTATTTGTGTACTACACAATGTTCTCACCTTCTTTCATCTTCATATCATCAAATCGACCTCTTAGGCTTTCTGCTCTGGCTCTCTTAACATTTGCATCTCCACTGTATATTAGAGTTAGTTTATCCCACATGGCTTTGGCAATTGTGCATCCCTTAATGTATTCAAATTCGGCATTAGTACAGGTAGTAGCAAGTTCCATCATAGTAATATTGTGTTCATGCCTATCTTTTAGTTGATCAAGTGTCAGAGGGCCTGGTGTCGGTTCAATGTAGCCATTCTCCATTCAGTTCTAGTGTAGAATTCCCAATTCCAGATATGTACAACTTCATCTGGCTTTGCCATACTGCAAAGTTCTCTTTGTTCAACTTTGGCACTTCCCTCTTATACATCTTGTGACCTTTTTGTTGGAGTCCTTAAAACTCTATTCTAAGCAACCACTGCTCTGATACCAATTGTTAGAATAACTGAGAGGGGGGTGAATCAGTTATCTAGTGTCCCAAAAAAAAATGTATAATCCAAAACAAATTCTTCAACTTCTGCTACTTAGTAAACATAAAATATTTTCACTGTCTATGTTTTTACCGATTCTTAGTCTAAAACTTATAGCAGTTACTGATTAAATCTAACATGTAATATGAAAAGTATGATAACAAAAAAATATCACAATCAACACATAACACAAGAGATTTAACGTGGAAACCCTGTGAAGGGAAAAACCACTTGGGACCAGTAGCCCAAAAATTGTTCACTCTTTTGAAGTGAGGTTGGTGAAGATCCAACCCTATTAAAGGTTACAAACACATTGTTAGGTGTGACCTTGTTAGAGGATTTTAGACCAGAAGTTATTGTCTAACCAGTAGTCACTCTGGGGTTGACAGGATAACAATGTTCACTCTATGAATGGAACATCAAAAAGAATTTCATAGTCCACTCGGTTAAGAGATTTGACTGTGTACAATGGTTAAATATGTAACAGTAGATGATCTACCTTGAAACAACTTCAATTGCAGTTTATAGATCAATGTTCAGCTCATTCAAATATTTCTAATCAATATACCACTTCAGATTCAATACTATATCAACTTACTATCCGTCGGTAATTTCTCTCTGTAGCTTAGTAATTTTTTTGTAGCTCAGTTCTCATTAATCAGTATGATCAGAATGCATGAAAACTTGTTCACGCAAAAATTATGCAGTATCTTCTTCTTCCGGCTCTTTTCAATAATGAAGTCAATGCCTCTTATATAGATGAGTAAATCATTTTCTTTTCCTCCATAAAATTTTGCTGCTTAATCTTATTCATTGATTTTTCTGCTTTAACCTTCTTCGGCTGATGTGTCAGTAAACATTTCAATCTGCTCCATTAGATCTTCCTTGAATTATGTTAGTCGTCGATCTTCATAACAAACCTTATCTGTTACCTCGATTTCATACTCTTTACAGCTCATCACTTTATTGGCTAAATTGATCATTTAATTCCTTTCTATTTTGTTCAGTTAACAAAGAAATGCGTCAGTGAACACAAGCTCGGTTAACACTACGCTCAGTATACACTACATTCCATCGGTGTATACTGAAATGCTTTATTTATCGACAACACTGCTTTGTGTCTTTCAGCTCTATTCTTCCTCATAGATGAATGCAAACATAATAAAGTCAATTTCATCAAGTCATAAACTCATCAACAAGTTACTCAGTGTATTCCTTATCCTCATTTGATTAATACATCTTCCTCATGTAGATATTTCTATTCTTCATCTCATTCTCCTTTCTTTAGATGTGTCAGTATAGTAACTTACAAGATAAGTATTGTCAAGCTAGTTGACATCAATGACAACATAAAACTAATTTAATCATCTTGCATTATCTAATCAGCAAATCCTTAGTAATCTTGAATTATAGATTCTCCATTCAGTGTTCTAAATCAATTATAGTTCATCAAAGGGTACTTTTACCCCTAGGCATTTCAAAGTACGCAACTTCACAATTGGGAAGAATGCATTAAACAAGCTAAAGGATTGGTTAGGCCACTATAAAATGAGTGCTTCCTTATATAGACATGTGGATATAAAGGATTTCATTTTTATTTCTTGGAAATTCTATACACCTACCATTCCCATAAGCAATAGGCATGAGCAATGTCTTGAGGAGGACCTTATAAGAAATATCCTAGAAGATGATGAAGTACAAAGGAGAGCACAACAATTCCAGGATTTTTGTCATTGGAGAAGCAACTGAAGAGAAAGGGAATTCCCTTTGTGGTTTTTTTCCCAACATTACCTTATTTACAAAGGTTTGATCAAATGATGACCAATTACAATTCTATGATAAATTCTTTAGAAGGGTTGATTGATGACAGAGAGGGAGAAAGAAAAACACTCTTCATCTAAATATGAAGAAGACTGTGATGACTATTCAGTGCATAGTCTTCCTGCCATGGAACAACCACCTCCTACTGAGTGAGGAGATGAAAATATAATTGTAGATTTGACAGAACTTCTGAGTTCTCATGATACTAGTGAGCCTCCACTCAAGAGGCATAAATTACAAATAGAGGAACCTTCACAAGTAAGGGCTATTAAGAAGAAAAAGGATAGAGTGGGAGCTCTAATTACTGGAACTAAAGCTTATGATCATCAATTAAGGAAGAATATGAGAGAAGAGAAGAAGAAACAAAAAGAAATAGTAGAGGAGATAGAGTTGCCTTTGGCTCTCTGTCAGGATGAAAGATTGCTCTAGCAGGATGCTTTCTTAAATGATGATGAATTCATTAAAACTGATGAATTCAAAATTTTCCTCCTATGGCATAAGCCACAATAGGTTGCTTCTAATGTCCAAATAATAGAAGAAGGCCAAGTGCTAGATGAAGCCATTCAAGCTTTGAGAGACTATGACCTTGAGTCTGAAACAATCACTCCTAAAGAGGCTAGGAAGTTAGTAAAGGCTAGCAAAATGCTACTTGTGCCTGGTTGGGACCTTGCCTCTGCCTTCATCATAGATCAAATAAGAAGGCAACCGAACATAAATTTGTCTTTAGAGACTTAGGTCAGAGATATCATAAAAGGATTTGGGTATAGCCCTAAGATTCAAGCACTGGCTATGTGGAGCCTCTATCCCAAGGATTAAAAGCCTTATCTTCTAAATGTGTAGGAGAAGATGGAAGGGGATAAGATTGTGTGGTGAATGCACAACACATGGGACCTTGAAATTCCATAGGTGTTTACCCACTTTGCAAGATTAAATGAAGATAAATCCAAGCAATTCTCAGATAGGTTTAAGAACCTATTTGAATATTCTAGTGCACTTGTTAGAAATAGAGAAGTACATAGTATGAAAGAAAAGGCATTGGAGAAGACTATGGAAGATTTGACATAGTAGATAATAAATATGTTTGTGATTGCCTCTCAACCACCTAAACAACCCCCACAATTAGAAAACTAGAGTGTAGAAGGAAAAGAAGTTACTGAAGAACAAACCAATATAGAGCTGAATAGAGTGGCATTCGATGCCTTATTAAAAAATTTGCAGCATAGAATTGATGTCCCAAAAGAAAAAGCAGATATAGTATACACTGCCTATAGTAAGTTTCTTGAGTTACAAATTGAAGTAAATAATTTTGTTGCTATATTAAATATTTATCATGCAACCTGGTCAGTTAGGGCATCACTGTTTGAAAGATTAGCAGCTGTACAATCCCTCAGGACAGATATTCCAGAGATAGTCTTGTAGGTTGGTGAGGAGATTGATCGGATTATGGCCACCTTGTCATTTTTTAAAGGAAACAAAAATCAAGTGGCAGAAAGTGTAGTTATGTTTGGCCCAAATTTTAACAGATTCATTCCTCCAATCAAGGTTGAGGATGACTCAATAAAGGGGTTAGATAGATGGAAATTAGATTTTGATTCTTTGCTTCCTAAGAAAGAGGCTTTCATTAATGAGAGTAATGAACTAGATATTGATAGATTTAATGCCACTTTAGATGAAGCCTTAAAGGTTGAAATGGACTTCACTAATTTTTTTACAGATGTTAAGCTGATCACTGATGCCAGATGGGAAAGGAAAAAGGTACAATTGCATAAAATTGAGAGTTTTCAATGGCCTACATATGAAGAAGTAACTGCGTGGGACACACTCACTAAGCCAAAGAAGAGAAAGCCTGCAGAAGTTGACTTCGATGCAATTGATGAAGAGTAAAGAGGACATCTGGATATTTGACACCTAATCAATGAGCATAGGGATGATAGCTATTAATGAAGAATGGTGTAGGTTAGCCCGAGATGGTGGTCACCATATCTTGTAATAACTCAATGCAGCTATCAAGAATATCTCCGAACAAAGGTGTCAGTTATCAAACAAAAGGATTAGATATCAGAAGAGTCCAAAAGATTTTTGTCTTTCCACTGCCTAAGGGCTACTTTGTAATTTTTGTCTTAACTATTTTAGGTTTAGGGTTAAACCATTCGAAGCTTGTTGCATCCTTACCCATTTTTAAGGATTCCAAAATGGTTTAGCTATAAATAGGAGACGTACTCCCTTTTGTAAAGCATGATTAGATGAATACAAATTCTGTAGAGCAGACTTCTCATTTTTCTGTGTAAAGACTTATGAGCTTCTAAATCTTGTATGTATTGAAACAAGAATATTTCCAATAAAATACACTGCAATTTCTGTCTCATTTTATTATTGTCTCTTTTCTTTTATGTTTTACTCTTGTATGATTTTATTTGTAAGGCATATAAAAACATATCTATTGCAAGGCAATTTGTCTAGTTGTTTATGAATTTCTTTCAAGGAAAGGATTAAATTTTCATAAGCAATTTCAAAGAGTAAACATGATTGTTAGGATTTTGATAATAACAATATAAGATTGATAGAATAGTTTGTAAGGCATTCTACTCAAATTGCATGTAGGTTGCAAGGCATTCTACTGTATCTTGTTTTAAGTTTTCCTTTGGATTTGCATTTAAAGACTATTCACCCAAGGATTAGGAACTGGTATGATTTGTGTGATGCAGTTATCTTTCAGTCATCAAGAACAAAATATAACTACCAGTACATTTGTGTTTTTAAGTTCACACATATTGTGATGGGAATGTATCTAGGTGATATAGTTCATATTATTGATTCCTTGAAGAGAGAATCAAAAGGTTAGCAATCCTTGAGTAAAAATCAGAAAAAGAAGAAGGATGAACATCCTTATGCCACTATTCTATGTTATTACATTCATAGTATCCCTTGTTAGACTCTGTATCAGGATATTCTCAACTGTTTGCAGAGTGATCTTTTGTTGAACTAATATGAAGCACAAATAGCATAGCAATGAGGAACCCAATCCACCATTTGAAATTTTACTTGAAACATAGTAAATCATCTAGGCAATACTTTCCTGAGTCCTATGGAGCTTGAAGAAGGAGGATCTTATCCAATCCTCATCAATTAGACTTGTTCTTATCAAACTTGAGAGTTCATAATCCGAGAATCAAGCATACCTATTTAACAAGTTTGGTCCTACAAGAAAAAGATCTAACAAATTGGCGACTCTGCTGGGGAGTTGTTACAATTATATATAAATAACACATGTTTCAAGTTGAGCTAGAATCTTGGCCTGCTTATTTCAAAGCATTCAGTCACCATTGAAAAATACAGAGTTATTCCTTTCTCTCCAAGTCTATCTTTCCTTTGCAGTAGCTCATCTACTTTCCTAAGGATAGTGTTCCAAAATTCCCAACTCAGTTGGGTGGCAACTCTCTAAAGATATATGTACTAGTGCTATTTGAAGAATTCACTTTTTACAATGAGTTTTAGAAATACAAGCTCCTGGAGAAAAGAGCATCCAGAATAAAATTTGAAGGAGAACTTCCAGCTACCTCTAGATGTAGCCAAATGATAAAGGAGAGAAATAGTAATGATATTTCTTTCACATGGAAATAGAAATGAAATGTAAGACAAGAAGACCCTATTCAGACAAATCAAGAAGGGAATGCATCAGAATATGAGGAAGCAGTTGATTTGGGTTTGAACTAGTATGAGGACTATTATTCTCCCTCTGAAAGGGGTGGAGAAAAATCACAACATAATAAAAGAATAGTCCTTGGTAAATGTCCTAGAAATGCAAGAAGGTCTAGAAGCCAAAGTAGGAATAAACAAGAGTTTCTTCCTCCCTTTACCCTTGGCTCCTCATTACCTCAAGGCCTCCAAATTTTTGATAGTCATCAAGAAGAAATCCATTTCCAAAAACCATCATCTGAGACAACCCTTCCAGACTCTATGGAAATTTTTGAAATTTTTGAAGAAGTCTTTGAACTAGAAAGGAAAATTCAGGAACAAGCTTCTATCGGACAAAAAAGAGAAAAAGAGAAAGAAGAAAAATCCAAAGAAGCCATGATAAGGGCAAAACAAATGAAAAGATAGTTGTTAGATTTAGAAGCTATAAATTATGTCCCTATACCTGAAGAAACAAAGGAACAACCTATCATCCAAGAAGTATATGAGGTAAGGAATCCCAAAGATAAAGGTAAGCAGAAAGTTGTAGGAATTTCAATCAATGAACCTATAAATGCCAAGGATCCCTTAGATCAAGCTTTAAGGTTATATGCTAACCTTGAAAAGGCTAAAAGAGAAAAGGAAATACTAGCCAAAGAATTAGAAAATGCAGAACTAGAAGCTACAACAGTGGAAATGAAAAGAAAGATTGAGTTTCTTAGACAATCTTCAGGACCTACAAATGTAGTTTCTACTTCTTTGGTACAAGGTGGAAATATTGCAAATACTGCAAAAAAATTTCCCCCCGGTTGCCCCTAAGGTTTCTACTATTCAAACATCTATATTTCAAGGTGTTGACCCATCTCAATCAGGGCCTATTCATGAAAGATATACGAAACTAGTCTTTTGTGGTATCCTTGGATATTCCAACCCTATCCCTGATGAAATTAGGAAAAAAATCCCAAAGTTCACTAGTAGTAATGTTATTACTTGTGAGGAAAATTTAAAGAATTTCATTGACATGATAGATGATTACAATATATAACCTGATGATGTGATAATGAAATTATTTGTACAATCTTTAACTGAATATTTTAGAGATTGGTTTAGAGGTTTACCACATGCTAGTATAGGTTCATGGGATCAGTTTAAGCATTATTTTAAGGAAAAGTATGGTGAAAAAATTAATTAAGGTTTCATGTTAAATGAATTCAATAACATCAAGAAGAACCAAAATGAGGGTGTTGTTGAATTTAATGTTAGATTTCAGAAGGCTATGCATAATTTATTCTAGGTCATCAGGCTGGATGATAAGATATGTTTGGTCACCTATTTAAATGCCTTTGATGCAAAAATGGGATACCTTCTAAGAGATAAAAACCATAGAAATCTTGATGAAGCCTACACATTATCCATAAACATAGAAAGCAACTAGAGGATATCAAGAAAGTTAGGAAGAAGGGATGACTATAAACCACCAGTTCCGAATAGAAAAGAAACAGGAAAGTCTGATGCAAAACCAAAGGAAGATGATAGCTTAATTTTTTTTAAAAATCTATAAAGGATTTGAAACCTGGTGAAAATAGGAATAATAGGGCTATAGAAAATGATAGGCCAACTTTCAATAACTTCAATAAGTTGCCAAGGATGCAAAATTATCCTTAAAATACTCAATGGAAAGATGGAAAGCCTATACTCCTTGAGAGAAAAGATAAACCAAATGATAAAACTCTCAATCCCTTGCAAAGAAACTCAGTGAACATGATTGATGATGTCCCCTGGTGTATTGTATGTCAGTCACCATATGACCATAATTATTGTACAGTTGCTCAAAGTGTCTCTACAGATAGAGAACAAGAAAGTAATAAAGAAGATCCCTATGATGATCAGGGTTGTGGTATGATTTCCTCACATATTTGGGATGAGGTTGAATCTACTGAAGAAGCTGAGAATCAAGATATTTCAAATTATTAGGTTAGAAATGATTCATATCATCAACGAGTTTTTTTAGATGAGGAAAATGACCAATTGGATAGTATCCAGTGTAACACATTGAAAGATGATGGATCAGTTGTTCTAAGAAGACCATCTGATGAAGAGATTGCAAAAATAACTATAGATATGGTCACCCAAGTGAAGAGCAGCTACAATCTGAGAAATAAAATGGTAGGTGATCCTAATCATAAACCTACTGGTATATTCATCAAGAAGTTAGAAAAGGATGTTAAACAATCCCAAGATAAATAACAACTTGCTGAGGTTGTTAACAAAACCAATGTAAAAAAAAATGTCACATTTATTACCCCAAAGGTTTCCTATAAAGTAAAGAATAAACCCCTTGAGGAGACTATTTCCTCCTTCCAGAAAGAGGTTAAAATCCAAAGCAAGGATCATCCTAAACTGTCTACACATGAAGAAAATAAAGAAGTGATTGTTATAATAAGACAAGATGTATTTGACTCAAAGTATGTCCCAATTGACATGATAAAATTATTATCACAAATCACTATTAAGGTCCCTTTAATAGAAATGATGAGAATAGAGGAACACAAAGAGAAGGCTTTAAATTGGGTAAATGGAATTACTCCCACTGATGCCCAAAATATTGGTAGAACTGATAAGCTAATTACCTCTGTAGATGATTCAAATGAAAATCAGTATGGGGAGATTATTTATGAGATTCCTTAGATCTATTTGGACACAAATATTGTTAGTACCATGTCAAGGACAATTGATCCTTTCTTTTTGTCTTTGGTTATCAATGGAAAACTATTAAGAAATTGCATGATTGATTGAGGAGCTTCTAACACTTTCATGCTTGCTGAAGTCATGAAATCATTAGGATTGAAAGTTGATACACCTCATGGGAGATGTCAAGACATGGATTCAAGAGAAGTACTAGTTATTGGTGCCATTAAGGCATTACCTTATAAGTTGGTAGCATATCCAAATAGGCTATTGACTATGAGTGTCCTAGTGGTTGATATTCCACCTCAATATGGAATGCTACTGTCAAGAAAATGGAGTGCTTCAATGGGAGGTAGTACTCAATGTGACTTATCTTATGCAACTTTCAACATTGATGGAGATAAAATTAAGTCATCCAGAGAAAGTAGGACCCCACACATGATTGAATTAGATAATGCTAATGATTTAAATTGTTGTGTGGATGTGGATATGGAAAAATTTTGGGTGGAAAAGGTTATTCCACAAAATGAAAATACAGATCCATTAGTTACAGAATTAAACAACCAAAAAAATGGATTATGGCTAATGTACTTTGATGGAGCTTGTTCAAAAGAAGGCTTAGGAGTTGGAGTCTTATTCATATCTCCATCAGGTACCACATTCAAGTATTCTTTCCTATTGACTTTTCAATGTACAAACAATACTGTTGAATATGAAGCATTGTTTTTAGGACTGAATATTGCTCCAAAACATGGAATAAAATGTTTAAAAGTTTATGGTGACTTTGAACTTGTTGTAGCACAAGTTAGATCTAGATATGCTGTAAAAAATGATAGGCTAAAAATTTACAAACATGCTATTTGGGATCAGATTGAACTATTTGATGCTTTCAACATCAACTGGGTAGAAAGATCTAAGAATATTATGGCTGATTTTTTGGCTAATGTTTCTCTAAAAAGAATGATTTAACTTTGACTGGGGTATCAATAATAGAAGTTAAAAGTAGACCAGTTGTTCTAGATAACATTTACAATTGGCAGATTTTTGAAGATGACCATGATGTTTTAAGGTTTGTTCAGTACCTCGGCATCTATGAAGACTGACCTATAGATTGCAATGCCCTAGTTGAGGTAGTTGATGGTAAGGACATGGTCTTGGGAAATGAATTTATTCAGTTAAGTACTAATCATATTCCCAAAGGTTTGACAGAACTAGAAGCATTGTATAGTAATAAAAATGATCACATGTTAAAGACTAGCAATGCTAAGATAGAATATTTAGAGGAGGTTAATCTAGGGTGAGAGAACACACCTCAAATGGTTTACATTGGAAAAGTAATGGATCCTCATATAAGATATAATTTGGTAAAATTATTAAGAAAACACAAGCATGTGTTTCCATGGTCTTATGATGATTTGAAAGCCTATAGGGAGGACCTTTTCCAACATTAGATCCCACTAAAGAAAGATGTGAAACCATTCAGACAAAAACAAAGACCTATCAATCCATTACTGGCTCCCAAAATGCAGCAAGAATTGGTTAAGTTGAGTGATGTAGGAATAATCTAGCCCATAAGGCATTCAACTTGGGTATCTAACCTTGTCCTAGTCAGAAAGAAGAATGGTGATATTAGGTTATGTGTAGATTTTAGAAATCTTAATGTCGCATCTTTGAAGGATAACTATTCTTTGCCCAAGATGGAGGCAATGTTGCAAAAATTCACTGGTTGTGAGTTATTATCTATGATGGATAGTTTTTCAGGTTACAACCAGGTATTAGTTAAAGAGTCAGAATAGTTTAAAACTGCATTCACTACCCCATGGGGGACTTATGTATATCTCAGAATGCCTTTTGGTCTTAGAAATGCAGGAGCACCATTCCAGAGAGCCATGGATGTTGCATTTAAAGAATATATTGATCTGTTCATGGTGGTGTATCAAGATGACATGACATCATACTCAAAGAAATTAGAAGATCATTGTGGTCATCTTGAAATAATTTTTAATAAGGCTCTAGAGTATGGTGTTTCCCTAAATCCAAAGAAGTGTCACTTTGCTCTTATAGGAGGGAAGCTATTAAGCCACATAGTGTCTAAGGAAGGGGTAAGGATTTACCCAGAAAGAGTAGAGGTTATTCAGAAGGTCACTGCTCCAAAAAAACATCAAAGGTGAGCAATCCTTTTTAGGAGAGATCAATTTTGTTAGAAGATTTATTTCCAACTTTGCAGAAATAGTTGTATGCAAATTAGATGTCTAATAACTAGAGATGATAAATTAACTATTACAAGCCAATAAATCAATCTAATGCAACACAATGAAGAATACAAAGTAACTATAAAATGATGAAACTAAATTAATTACCTTCACCTACCATGTAGCTTGTCTCCATTGTCCTCCTAGCCTTGATTTCTTGTAAAGGTTGAGCTCTCAGATTTTCAAATGAAGCCTTCTCCCAAGATGCTACCAAAGTGTGGAGATTTTATGAAATGAGTGCACAATAGCTTATGCAATCTAATGGATGGAATGCAAATGAAATGATGATAATATTGATTGATTTCTCGTAGAATGCTTGGATGATTGAATGCCTATTACAAAATACCTATTAGCTCACAAAGGGGAAATGTGGCTCCTTTTATAGAGTTTTGGAGGATCTAGGGCTAGGTGGCACAATCCTATAGTTGAGAATGAAAGGTGGAAGATCCTAAGGCTAGGATTGACTTGGTTGAAGGAGTTGAGAGAAAGAGGGATGTAGTTGGAATGTGAGAGGAAGAATAGGGATGATGTTCCTGTCACATTGACATGGAGGAAAAGAAGGTGGAAGGGAAAGACACATGTCAAGTGTCTCACAAAGACCAAAGAGAGAAAGAGGGAGAGACATTTTCCTCATGAGGACTCTTTGCACAAGTGTCCTATGAGTCACCTTTGACCCTTACAGGTGGCTTGAGAAGCCCCTTAGGAATAGGGAATGTCTCTTGACTTGGTTGTTGAGAGGACATGTGGTCATGAGACTAAGTCCTATGAGGCCACATAGCCCTTAAGAATAGGACATGTGTGGGTGAGGATAATTACTAATAAATAATTAATAATAATTATTTATTTTAGCCAAGATGATGTGTTAAGTGAGTGCATAGATGAGGTGGACTAGGAGTCTTAGTAAAATTTAGGTGATTGTATATTTATTTAAATCACTTTAATAAGACTAATTAGAAGACTTAGGATAGAAGGATAGACTATAGTGAATTCACTTGAATAATTTATTTAATAAATAGAGGAATAATTATTAATTAAATAATAAATATTTAATTAATTTATCAAGTCAATAGTAATTAAATAATAAATATTTAATTAATTAATGAAGCCATTTTTAGGTGTATACAATAGTAAAACCAATAGTCAAGCAGTTAAAAAAGGATGCAAAATTTTAATGCACTAAATAAACACAATATGCCTTTGAAAAAATTAAAGAGGTGGTCCAAGAAGCACCAGTGTTAAAATCCCCAGATTACAATAGGCCATTTTCATTATTTTCTTTTGCCTCATTTCATACAATTGATGCTATATTATTGCAAAAGGATGAGGAAAATTTTGAACATCCGATTGCATTCTTTAGTAAATCCTTGCAGTCTGCTGAATTGAATTATGAGATGATGGAAAAGAAGGCATATGCATTAGTAAAAGCTGTAAAATCATTCAGACCTTATCTAGTATATGCAAGGGTTATTGCATATGTTCCACATGCAACAGTCAAGGATGTTCTTACACAATCAGAAGTTACTAGAAACAGATGCAAATGGATTACCAGAATTCAAGATTTCAACTTGGAAATTCATATTACTAAAATAGTAAGAGGACTAGGCCTTGCCAAATTGATGACTGAAGAAAATATGGACTTAGTTCAAGTCAATAATGAAGGGATACTAGACTTGACAGTAACAAGCATTGAGAGACAACCATATTATACTGATATTGTCTACTATCTAAAAAATGCCAAGTGTCCAGAGTATATGTCTGATAATTAGAAAAGAGATTTGAGATTATAGTCTCATAAATATACATTGATACAAGGAGATTTGTACTGGAAAAATAGAGATGGAGTATTACTATTTTTCCTAGATAAGTGTCAAGCAGAGAAAGTATTGAAGGACATGCATGCTGGTGTTTGTGGAGGTCACTATTCTGCAAAGACTACTGCCCATAAGATTTTGAGAGGTGGTTACTTTTGGCCCTTATTATTTAAATATTTTTTTTAATTTGTCAAAAAATGTGAGGCTTGTCAAAAATTTGCTTCAAAATTAAAATATTCAGGTGCACTATTGTTAAACCCAGTAGTTGCAGAAGCACCATTTGCCATGTGGGGGATGGATTTTATTGGAGAATTTTTGGAGAAATCTAGTGGTGGACACAGTTGGATACTTGTTGCAACTGACTACTTTACAAAGTGGGTAGAAGCTATCCCCACTAAGAAGGCAACAAGTAAAGTAGTAATTGATTTTCTAATGGATAATGCCTTAACTAGGTTTGGTGTCCCCGTTAAGGTAATTAATGATAATGCAATGTGTTTTAGGTCTGATGAAATTAAGGATTTCTGTAAAGAAAATGGAATCATGACATCTTACTCATCACCATACCATCCTCAAGAAAATTGACAAGCTGAATCTAGTAACAAAAACATTTTGAAAATCTTGAAGAAAACCTTGGAGAAGAATAAAAGAGCCTGGCACTCAAAGTTGAAACTTGCTCTGTGGGCTGATAGAATTACTATGAAAAAGGCTATTGGAAAATCCCCTTTTAAATTAGTGTATGGATTACAAACAAGGTTGCATGTCAAAAATTTGCTTCCAGTGTATAAGTTGATCCAAGATGAAGAACTAAACATTTCAGAACCAATGTAGGACAGAATGGTGCAGCTGGTTGAATTGGATGAAGTTAGAAGGGATAGTCAAAAGGATAATGTCAAATTGCAACAAAAGATGAAGTATCTTTTTGACAAGAGAGCTACTGATAGAAAATTTCAACCAGATGATTTAGTGCTCTAGTTGAATGTTAGAGGTGAAGACAAGGGAAAGCATAAGAAATTTGAGTCATTATGGCTTGGCCCTTACATAATTGATCAAATTTTTGGAAAAGATTCATACCAATTGAAGATTATGGATGGAGAAATTTTTGAATTACCAGTGCATGGGTAGTTCTTAAAACCATTTTTCAGTTGAAGTCCTATTTCTATGCACATGCAAGTTTATGTATTTTTCTGTACAGGTGTGTTTTCCTTCTAGTTGTGTGTTTCCTTCCTGCAAGTAGGTTAGTTAGTTGGTCTGCTTTCCAAAGATCTGTGGTTCTTGCTTAAATTTGAATTTAAACATCCTCAGATAGAGACACTATTGGTAGTATTCTCTTTTTTCAAAGTAGCCCTTCAAAATTTGATTCCCTGAAGGTTTTCCCTATTTTTGTGTTGATAATCTCCTACAAGTTTTCATTCTCAGAGCTTGAAAATTTATCAAATTTGAAGAAAGCTTGAAAAACCCTAGGTGCTAAGTCAAAATATACTTAAAAATCCAAAAAAGCCCTAGAAAGATTGGTCGGGTTCTATTTTTCTGTTACTTTTTGAAATCACTTAAAAGCCCTTTAAAGCATGTGCATTTTACTTTTCACAACTAGTTGCTTAGTCTCCTAAATTTTTTAGCATATTCCTTTTAGTCTAGCGACATCCCGAAATACTTCAGTCGCACGATCTCTTTAAGTTGTAAAAATTTTCCTTTTCTGCAAGTGACTCAGCGAATGCCTTTAGTCAGGAAGTCTCCAAATGATCTAATGTGCTTTATGAGATCTAGCAACTACATTAAAAAATATTTTGAAAGTACACTATAGTCACCCGGTCTCTAGACCCTATATACCCTCAGTTAGGCAATCTCTAGATAAAATGGCAAAGTAATAAATCTTTTAGCGACTATGAGAATGACTATAGTTGCCAAGTCTCCAAATATAATAAAGCGGCGTATTTTCTTTCAGTCACCATATCTCTTCAAAAGGTCAAAGTCAAAATGAAGTTCATGAGATTGGGCGACTACTGTTGACTGTCCTCTTCAAAAGCTAAGATCTAACAGTTGTCTCTTAATCACTTAATAAAGGTGATGTCATCCCAAAACTATAGAGATTGAGTGACTACCATTGGATTGAGATCATGTGGTTAGCATCGCATCTTATGTATTTCAATTATATCAAAGGTATTATTTAGATAATGTGCACCATCATATTTTGATCTTGTGGCTGGCATAAAGTCACAAGATGAAATGAAGATTTGTTAAGAGTTGCAGCAATTAAGAGACTTCTCTTTAGTCGGTAGGTCTCCAAATAAGAAAATTTTGGTGATCTCTAGAAAAGTTTGGAAAGTAAATAAAGTTTTAGTGATTAAGAGACTCACTGCAGTCGCTAAGTCTCTCAATGAAAAGTAAAGGTAAGGAGACTTAAGGTGGACTGTTAGATTAAGATATAACGGTGGTCGCTTAGTCTCAAGAAGAAATCGGTGAATGATAAATCATGTAGTGACTTGGAGATTGACTATAGTCACTGAGTCTCAGATAGAAAAAATTAAAATATTAAGAGACTTAAGGAGAACTGTGAGATTAAGATCTAATGGTGGTTGCTTAATCACCAAATAAAATCACAAAAGGCTAAGATTTTCAATGACTATGATTTCTACCTTCAGTTGCTAGGTCTCAAGATAAGTTTTTAAAAGATTAAATCATTCAACAATTAAGAATCTTTCTTTAGTCACTTAATCTTTGAAAATAATAAAAAAGTGCCAAGTCTTTCAGCGACTATGAGGAGCTGTGTAGTCGCTAGGTCGCCAGAAATCAAAATATTATTGCCTGTCACTTTCTCAGCTCTGGGCTAGTGAATTAAGTTCTGAGCATGCCAAGTAATGATGAAAGTGACATGAATTATAGATTTGGAGTCTAAAACGGTCTAATGCATTCAATTCTACAGAATGAATACAGCTAACTATTACTCATTCTAATTCACCAAGCATTCTAAAGCCAGAGAGAATTTCTTTGCCGAATTTTCTAAGTGTTTCAGAGTTCAAAATTTCACAATTCCTGCAAGATTTTTTATCAGTTGATCAAGAATGAGTCAGCCAACAATGAGTAGAGCTTCTACCAGTAAGGGAGCTAAGGATAAAGGGAAGGAAAGCTACTCAGACAAATTCATCACTTTGCTGCCTGGGTCCACACAAAAAAAGGTCAGTGACAAAATTTTCATTGATGATCTAGGATTTTGTAGAGATGTAAAGACACATGATGTGTTTGGAATGTGCTTATTTAGGTATTTTTATAAGAATTCTGAAAGCTCGGTGCCTGTTTCAAACCCTTGGACCATAGGGTTGGCTAGGTTGATAGTACCAAACATCTTCCTAGATATAGATTTGTTAGTTGAATTGGCCAACAAATACAACCCTCTATAAAAAACAATAAGAAAAGGTGACGAATCTTCCCTAATCACATTGGATATGAATTCATTTATGAAAGCTTTTGGCATTCATATCCCAATGGCTACATAGATCAATTGGTAGGTCCAAGCAAATAGATATGTTTAGGAGTCAACCCTAGTTGCTAGAGAAATCCAGAATCATGTCCCAAAAGCCAACATAAACTACATTGTGGAAACAATAGGGAATACTTTGTATTTCTACAAGGACTTGAAGTTCTATATCAAGTACATTGCATATGGATTGTGTAGAGTGCTGGGAGTGGATGGTGGTGCTGAGAGAATTTCATTTGATATGTTAATGATGGTGCTAGATTCGCAGAGCCTCCATGTAAGTAGAGGATATGACTACATTGTGTATGTCATAAATAAAATGCATGAAGGGCTTGAGGCTATTAGGAAGAAAGAGGCATCACCTAGGTTCATGCATTACTCTCTATTGATGCATCTCATTTTGTATCATAATTATAATATCATGGACTTGCAATAACTTCAACCTCAAATGATGTGGAATGGTCAACCCAATCCAATGCAGTTTTGGATAAGGGCATGGTGTTTTACCTCCAGAGAATGTGATTTTTGTGCTTTCTAGAATTGGATAGTGTAGCCAATATTGTTCATCTTAGGATTAAATCTTTCCAGGCTGCCAGTCAAAGTTTTGTAGTTATTAAGGCCTTGTCAATTTGTTGACAAGTGGACTGGAAATCACAACTAGGGTGATTTTTATTATGAGAAAGCTTTTACAATGATCAGAGTCTATGGTGCCCCCAGCCACCTCATGTTCTCCCATTTTTTGTGCCACCAAGAATTACAGTTTTAGAGTTCATTTGGCAGCTTATGCTAACTGATAAAGAGAACTTGGCCCCCCATAGGAAGGGTAATTTTACCCCTAGGCATTTCAAAGTCTTCAACTTCACAATTGGGAAGAATGGATTAAACAAGCTAAATGATTGGTTAGGCCACTATAAAATGAGTGTTGCCTAATATAGATATGTGGATACAAAGGATTTCATTGTTAGTGCTAGGAAATTCTATACTCCTACCATTTCCATAAGCAATAGGCATGAGCAATGTGCTGAGGAGGACCTTATAAGAAATATCCTTGAAGATGATGAAGTACAAAGGAGAGCACAACTATTCCAGGATTTTTTGTCATTGGAGAAGCAAATGAAGAGAAAGGGAATTCCCTTTGGGGGTTTTTTCCTAACATTACCTTATTTACAAATGCTTGATCAAATGATGGCCAATTACAATGCTCTGATAAATTCTTTATAAGGGTTGATTGATGACAAAGAGAGGGAGAAAGAAAAACACTCTTTATCTAAGTATGAAGAAGACAATGATGGCTATTCAGTGCATAGCCTTCCTACCATGGAACAACCACCTCCTACCAAGCAAGGAGGAGATGAAAATAAAATTATAGATTTGATAGAACTTTCGAGTTCTCATGATACTAGTGAGCCTGCACTCAAGAGGCAGACATTACAAATAGGGGAGCCTTCACAAGCAAGGGCTATTGAGAAGAAAAAAGATAGAGTGGTAGCTCTAATTACTAGAACTAGAGCTTATGATCATCAATTGAGGAAGAAGATCAAAGAAGAGAAGAAGAAACATAAAGAAATAGTAGAAGAGATAGAGTTTCCTTTGGTTCTTTGTCAGGATGAAAGATTGCTCCAACAAGATGCTTTCTTAAAGGATGATGAATTCAAAAGTTTCCTCCTATGGCATAAGAAAAAAAAGGTTGCTCCTAATATCCAAATAAAAAAAGAAGGTCGGGTGCCAAATGAAGCCATTCAAGATTTGAGAGACTATGACCCTGAGTCTGAAACAATCACTCTTGAAGAGGCTAGGAAGTTAGTAAAGGCTAGAAAAATGCTACTTGTGCCTAGTTGGGACCTTGCCTATGTCTTCATCATAGATCAAATAAGAAGGAAACCAAACATAAATTTTTCTTCAAAGACTCAGGTCAAAGATATCATAAAATGATTTGGGTATAGCCCTAAGAGTCAGGTATTGGCTATGTGGAGCCTCTATCCCATGGATCAAAAGCCTTCTCTTCTAAATGTGCAGGAGAAAATGGAAGGGGATAAGATTGTGTGGTCAATCCACAACATAGGGGACCTTGAAATTTCATAGGTGCTTACCCACTTTGCAAGATTAAATGAAGATAAATCCAAGAAACTCTCAGATAGGTTGGAGAACCTATTTGAAGATTATAGTGCACTTGTCAGAGATAGGGAAGGACATATTATGAAAGAAAATGCATTGGAGAAGACTATGGAAGATTTGACACATCAGATAATAAATATGCCTGTGATTACCCCTCAACCACTTAAATAGCCCCCACAATTAGAAAACCAAAGTGTAGAAGGGAAAGAAGCTGCTAGAGAACATGCCAATATAGAGCAGAATAGAGTGGCATTGGATGCATTACTAAAATTTTTGTAGCATAGAATTGATGTCCTAAAAGAAAAAGCAGATATAGTATACACTGCCTATATTAAGTTGCCTAAGTTACAAATTGAAGTAAATAATTTTGTTGCTATATTAAATATTTATCATGCAACCTAGTCAGTTAGGGCATCACTGTTTGAAAGATTGGTAGTTGTACAATCCCCTAGGATAGATATTCCAGAGATAGTCTTGCAGGTTGGTGAGGAGATTATCAGATTATGGCCACCTTGTCATTTTTTAAAGGAAAATAAAATCAAGTGTAGGCAATGGTAGATGTGTTTGGCCCAAATTTTAATAGATTCATTCCTCCGATCAAGGATGAGGATGGCTCAATAAAGGGGTTAGATGGATGGAAATCAGATTTTGATTCTTTGCTGCCTAGGAAAGAGGCTTTCATTAATGAGAGTAATAGATTAGATATTGACAACTTTAATACCACTTTAGATGAAGCCTTAAAGGCTGAAATAGACTTCACCAAATTTGTTACAGATGTTAAGCTAATCACCGATGCCATATGGGAAAGGTAAAAATTACAATTACAAAAAATTCATAGTTTTCAATGGCCTACAGATGAGGAATTAACTACGTGGGACACACACACCAAGCCAAAGAAGAGAAAGCTTGTAGAAGTTGACTTCAATGCAATTGATGAAGAGTAAAGAGGACATCTGGATATCTGACACTTGATCTATGAGCACATGGATGATAGCTATTAATGAAGAATGGTGTAGGTTAGCTTGAAATGGCAGTCACCATATCTTGTAATAACTCAATGCAGCTATCAAGAATATCTCCAGATAAAGGTGTCAATTATCAAACAAAAGGATCATATATCAGAAGAGTCCAAAAGATTTTTTTCTTTCCACCGCCTAAGGGCTACTTTGTAATTTTTGTGTTTACTATTTTAGGTTTAGGGTTAAACCATCCAAGCTTGTTGCATCCTTATCCATTTTTAAGGATTCCAAGATGGTTTAGCTATAAATCAAAGATGTAATCTCTTTTGTGAAGGATGATTAGATGAATACAAATTTTGCAGAGCAGACTTCTCATTTTTCTGTGTAAAGACTTATGAGCTTCTAAATCTTGTATGTACTGAAACATGAATATTTCCAATAAAATACAGTGTAATTTCTATCTCATTTTGTTATTGTCTCTTTTCTTTTATGTTTTACTCTTGTATGATTTTATTTGTAAGGCATATAAAAACATACCTATTGCAAGGCAATTTGTCTAGTTGTTTATGAATTTCTTTCAAGGAAAGGATTAAATTTTCATAAGCAATTTTAGAGAGTAAACATGATTGTTATGATTCTAATAATAACAATATAAGATTGATAGAATAGTTTGTAAGGCATTCTACTCAAATTGCATGTAGGTTGCAAGGCATTCTATTATATCTTGTTTTAAGTTTTCCCATGGATTTGCATTTAAAGACTCTATTCACCTAAGGATTAGGAACTGGTTTGATTTCTATGATGCAGTTATCTTTCAGTCATCAAGAATAAAATATAATTACTAGTACATTTGTGTTTTTAAGTTCATGCATGTTGTGATGGGACTGTATCTAGGTGATATAGTTCATATTACTAATTCCTTGAAGAGAGAATCAAAAGGTTAGCCTTGAGTAAAACTCAAAAAAAGAAGAAGGATGAATGTCCTTATGCCACTTTTCTATGTTATTAAATTCATAGTATCCCTTGTTAGACTCTGTATCAGGATATTCTCAGCTATTTGTAGAGTGATCTTTTGTTGAAGTAATCTGAAGCACAAATAGCATAGCAGTGATGAACCCAATCCACCATTTGAAAGTTTACTTGAAACATAGTAAATCATCTAGGCAATACCCGCCTGAGTCTTGTGGAGCTCGAAGAAGAAGGAGGATCTTATCCAATCCTCATCAATTAGACTTGTTCTTGTCAAACTTGAGAGTTCATAATCTGAGAATCAAGCATACCTATTTACCAAGTTTGGTCCTACAAGAAAAAGCTCTAACAAGTTTCTTCTGAATAGTTCAAAAAGATTATGTATTTCTTCATATACACTTGTGTTGCGAACAGTGAATTTTGAAGGTGGATTTAACCTTCTTTGGGATGTGAGCCTTGGGTAGTGAGCCCTCCCTTTCTTCTTGACTCCTAATAGGGTCTTTCCTCTAACAAGGACTATGTTTTGTAATGTTTCAATAATCTCCTAACATGACTAAATCTCCTAACATGGATAATATACTCTCGGTACATCATTTGTGGGTGCTAATTCCCACTAAAGTTTTTACCTTTAAGAGAGTTTCCCTGAGACAAAAATATTGTGTTATTGTGTTGGCATTCATTATGTTCATTCGATTTGATATTTATGGTACTTAAAGTTTAGAGTTTAATAATCTTCCATACAACTGATTCACCCCCCCTCTTAGTTTTATTGTGGACTGTTATTCCTAACATGATCATCATGCAATCAAATATATCTCACTGCAACTCTAATAATAAATTACCATGATTACATAAATTAGGATCAATTATGCCAACAATCTCCCCCTTTGGCATTGATGACAACACTCTCATCAATACCAACAAGACTAAGAATAGAAATTTTTTCCCACTTACATCTTTCACTTGATCTTAATTTAATACCTCTTTCACTAAACTTATCTAATTTGTAACTTTTGAACAATCTTCTTTCTTTCTTATATACATTCTCTCATTACTAACTCTCCCCCTTTGACAACAATACCAAAGGTGTCAAACACACCTGAAATCTTCATTGATGTACTTTGACTCAACACATAACTTCATAGACTCCTCCCCCCAAGTCTCCCTACTCTCTTTCTTCAGACATGAAAAATTCATAATCATTAGAATAAAATGTTGAAGAGTTGTTAGATATATCCTTTCCTTTCTTAGATGGTTCAAGATTCAATGTTGACTTGAAATAAGCTTACACTTTAGGCATAGTATTTTCATAATTGCTTCATTAAATTGAATTGAACTTTCCTATTAAAGAATCAAGGGTTTTTCTCTAACAATATGAAAGTTTATTATTATTAGCCAAAAGGAGATCAAAAAACCTAATGGGAAACCCTAATAGGTAAATATGCATTTAATAATTAGATTTAATTATTAAATAACTAATGCAAGTACATAAAGTGAAATATTAAGAGGTAGAAAAGTTAATTTAATCAATATAATTAAATTAATTCTTTACTCTAACACCCCCCTTAAGATGAGCAATAATGCAGCTACAAAAAATGTAAGAAAGAAGAAAATAAACTATATTGATGAATGCAAATTTGGGTCCTGACAACATGGCCTGATGAGGTACCCAATCACAACCAAATCTCTATGAAATAGAGAAATAGGGAAAACCACATGGGAAAAACCCTCCTCCAAAAAGAGATAGAAAGATGTGGAAAGGAGAAAAAAAGAAAGGAAGGTCGACCTCAATGAGACCCCCCAAGGACAATTTCCTTCACCCCAAGCATAGAACATAGCTGAAGATACCATGGGGATGAAAAAGAATTAGTGAAGATGTCAGCAACCTGCTCTAAAGTGGGAACATAATCCAAGCTAAGAGAACCATCCTGAATTAGTTGTTGATGAAATGCATATGGATCTCAATGTGCTTGGTTCGCCGATGCTCAATTGGGTTGCGGTAAATATGAATGGCATTCTGATTATCATAGCAAAGAAGAGTGGGACTATCAGGAGGAAACCCAAACTCTGTCATAAATTGTTGAATCCATAAAACCTCCTGACTAGCTAGCACAACTGCTTGATACTCTACCTCTGTAGATGATAATGAAACATCAGTCTACTTATTACAAGACCATGTGATAGGACCATAACCAAGACAAAAATAAAGCCAAAAGTAGACTTCTGACCATCTATATCACCACCCCAATCGACGTCTGTGAGACCAACAATGTGAGGATCTCCTAATGTATAGTGAATGCCATATAAAGTAGTGCCCCGAATGTACCTCAAAATATGTTTGGAAGTTTTCCAATGAATCTCATGAGAATCATGGGAGAATCAAGAGACAATGCCAACCATAAAGGAAATGTCAGAACGTGTGTGTGTCAGGTACAACAAACTACCCACAAGTTTCTTGTATAAGGTGGAGTCCACTAAAGGAGTAGAGCAAGTGGTATACAAAAGAACACCTAACTAAAAAGGTGTGGGAGTAGGCTTGCAATCAAGCATGTTGAATATTTGAAGCATGTCAAGAGCATACTTCTACTAGTGTATGTAAATTCCATTTGAATACTAAATAACCTGTAGGCCCAAAACATAGTGCAGAAGTCCAAGATCAGTCATCTCAAACTGCTCCATCAATTCTCTCTAAACACTCTGAATCATATAAGATGAGCTACTTGTGATGATGAGATCATCAAAATACAACACAAGTATCACAAGATTGTGTGTGTGAATTTTTTACCTAGCTATAGACATAACACTTCAGTAAAACATTAGAGGTTAGCTAAAATCAAAATCGTGCAATGAAATGGAAACTAATCTAACCAGGCAATTTACTACCTTCTAGTAGGTGCGAGTATGATATTCTCAGATTGGACCGAGATCAGTGACCTTGACGACACCTAAATGAACGATTTGAATGTAGAATCTAGATATGAGATGAATGCAAATTGATTTATATTTTTGGATTTTCTATGCAATAAGATGAAATAAACTGATATGAATCTATTCTATATGAGAAACTGATATGACATGCAATTAATCTAATAATGATATGCTAAATGATATGAATGCTCAAAAAAAATGAAAATCTCACAACAACTTGGATTCGTAAAGATGGATTCTTCGATCACCAATTCGCCAGCGTGAGGATGCAATTCGTGGATGGATCCAAAATGAAGAGTTGAGGCCTTAATTTATAGAAATCTAGGACTTTGGAGGTGCATGGAAAAAAGCCATAAATCACTCTTGATAAACTTAGGTTGATTTTTAAGTTATCAAGAATTTTCGAGATAGATTAACTCACAAAATCATGCAAATCAGCTTTTTGATTTAAATCAGAAGTTGAGATCAGCTTTCAACTCAAAAGAGAGTTGAGTTTATTTTTAAAACAACTTGAATTGATTTTCTGATTTAAAGTTCAACTATTTTTTGGATGTGCATAATTAATTATGAATTAATTTAATAAATAAAGTGATTTATCCTCAACTTAACTAATTTTAAAAATAAAACAATTGATTTATGGGTTAATCAATTATTAAATCAAACTTTTATTCAAAAACTATATTATTAAATTTGACAATTGACATTAATTAATTAAATAAGAATTTAATCAATTAGTCATAGGATATTTGATTTCTTGTCAAAATGAAATAATATAATTTAGGAATAAATATAATTAAATCCAATTAAATAATTAAATGGCAGTATTAAATCTAATTAATTAAATATTTAGAATATTCAATTAATCAAACTTTAGGATAATTAGGATTTATAGCCAAATAATCATTAAATCAAAGATAATTAGGATAAATAGGAATAAGGAATATTCCCCGATGCAAAATTTAGGATAATCAATTAAGATTTGATAATGTGCCGATGTGCCTTAGGTTAGGACTTTGATGTCGATTTCATTTGAATTGAAGATATAGGAGGTTAATGAACCTATAGCCCATTTTTGGGGTATTACATTTTGCCCCTCTTTGAATTGTTGTGTGAAGTGTAGTGGTTCAAAGATAGTCTGTGTATGATGTTGAAACTGATGTTTGAAATTGAAATTGATATAAAATAGAAACTGGATTGAAGTTGATATGAAGATGATAGGTCCTGAATGACCAAAGATAATGTTAACTATAACAGCAATGAATCGATGATTGTGAAGAAGTTTCAAAATTCTTGATTCTTAACCTTATGATTGTGAAGAAGTGAGTGACCGATTCCAGACCCGATTGTTGATAAGAATCACATTGGTATCACATCTGAACCCTTCAGTTACAAAGAACCAAGGAAATAACACTAATGAATTGATGGTTATAAAAGACTAATATAGTTTACAAGATTAAGAGAATACCAGATTGATATGGATCTCGATGAATCTGATATGCCCCAAGCGATGATTGATTTGCCCCAAGTGATGAGGTCTTTTTAATGAATCAACAACTAGACGTGGTTGTTGTCTTGATTACTGAGGAAAGATATGATTTCAGATTTAGATTACAGACTTTGAATGATGTGCAATACCATGCCCCCTTCGGGATGAAAATTGAAATCTGACAAGAAAACTCAACATTGAATAGGTCAGAAGCATGTTAATTGATTTGAGAAGTGGTTAAACACGTTTGAGAATGCATTCTACATCGTTTAGAGGTTCAAAAGACCAAGTTTGACTAGGTTTGACCTTGAGTTGACCATGGTTGACCAAGTTGAAATTTTGATAGTTTGATGTAAGATAGTTAGTTAAGTTGAATTCTGGATTTCTGTGATGATTGAAGGTTGATTGTGCAAGTAGTTGACAATATAAACGATCTCAGATTTCAATTTTGATCTCGAAAAAGGATTCTACTTGCTATTTCGTTGGATGGACCTTCATGTAAGATTCAGCTCTTATAGTCATGTTTAGCATTTTTTTTTTGAAGAATCATTTATGTTCAAGCCATTTGTGAGACCATGCAAACATGTAGAATGCAAAGAGATATGCAAAATGAGATGCAGCCTAAGACCTAGGACCTAGTCACTGATCATGTGTCAGTCATTCTCATAATTGAATTTTTAGGTAACCAGATAAATCAATACAATGCCCACTAGTTATGAAACCATAGACATATGAATATTGATTTATCTATGCAAGGATCAATACAACACCCACTGATTATGAAACCATGGATATATGAATATTGATTTTATTTTCAGAATGTCAAATTAGATATAAGCACCAAGGCATAAGCGCCAGGATGACCTGAATATCATGTCCATTTTGATATAGAAATTTGTATAAGCATCAAAACATAGACGTCGTGATGACTAGAATATGCCTAGCATACAAACACATCAAACAGTCAAGAGATCATTCTAAATCCAATGTGAATTACCCTTAGTGACCCTTTATAGTTCACATCCTTAGGTAAGATCATATTTCATAGTAGGAGAAACAACTCACTCAAAAAAGATAATAGTTAGATCAAACTTCCTTGAATTTTCTGAGTATCAATGGTCAAGGTATGCATGGCCATCCAATTCGAGATAGAGGCTCTTACAGTCGGACACCATTTCAATCTAGAATTTCCAAAGTTGTTAGATTTTCACATACAAGCAGAAGACAAAGAAAAGATTATGCCCCCTGTCATCACTCTCTAAATCCTATAAAGGACATCATTGAAGAGCTCGAGGGAACATAATATGCAAAAATATCAATGTGAATCAGTAAGCATACAAGGAGATAAAAGCATGTAAAAATCATAGATCATTTTCAATTTTGTGTTGATGTTTGATTGTGTTGTTGTAGATGCAAAATCCTTTTTGGAGACAAGATAGACTAACTGACTTAGATGAAGCTTCAAAGGAATTTGACTGGATATGATACGTCTAAGATACATTGGAGGCCATAGGATATGAATTTGATTTCCCCCAAGTTTGAACATTGATAGGATATAGATACTTTAGCTGATTGGTGTACAGACTGACTTTATTGAAAACAGGAAAGCACATACAAACCGGGAGATATGTACAAACTAAAGCAAGACTGAAAGCTGGGAAAGACCAAGATTGTGCTGATAGATGGAGCATTTTGAAACATGTGGTGCCCGTTTGCCAGGTTTTCACCATCTTGGTAGAGATTGTATTTTTGCTACCAAGGCGCCTGTTTCCAAGTTTTCACCAATGCACTTTTTCTTTTTCTCATTTTTTTGTATTTTTCATTTTTTCAATTTTTTTGATATTTTTGAATTTTTTTGATATTTTTGATATTTTTGAATTTTTTTTGCATGTTTGATATTTTTTACTTTTTTTGTGAATCATCGAGGTGCCTATTGCTAGGTTTTCACCAAGATCTTCATTTTTTTAGGACTTTTTCCAATTTTAAAGATTTTTTTCAGGACATTTTACCATAGACTGAATGCCTTAGGTATAGAATTTCTTCAGATGGAGAACGTTGATTGGTTCTCAAAGTTGTTCTCCTTTAGTCATTGAGAGTTGATAAGCACCAAAGCCAAAAGTAGCAGTGATTACAAAGGGACCAGCCAGTTGGGTTCAAACTTCCCCTTGCGCTCTCTATGTGATTGATTTTTAGGATTCTCTCTCAAGACTAGATCACCAACCTAAAATTCTTCGTGTTTGACTTTCTTGTTGTAACCTATAGAAACTCTCTTGTAATATAATCTGAGATGATCATATGCTGCTTGTTTGCACTCATCTAGTAGTTCAATTTCTTGCAACCTAGACACTCTGTAGTCATCATCAGTTACTAGACCATGCATTCTGATTCTTAGTGATGGGATTTCAACCTCAATAGGCAGTACCACTTCAGACCCATAAACTAAAGTGAAAGGTGTAGCCCCAATAGGCATTCTAATTCTTGTTCTGTAGGCCCAAAGAGCTGGATTAATCATGAGATGCCAGTCTCTTCCTGTTTTATTAACTGCACGGTGCAAGATTTTCAACAGATTCTTGTTAGAAGCCTCTGCTTGTCCATTCCCTTGAGGATAGTAGATAGATGACCAATGTTGTGTAATCTTGAATTTGGCACATAAATCATCAAGATATTTGTTCTTGAATTGTCCACCATTATCTGTGATTATGGAATGGGGTATCCCATATCTACATATGATATAGTTCAATATGAACATAGATATTTTTTTTCCAGTTGCTTGTGTCAAAGGGACTGCTTCTACCCATTTTGTAAAATAATCTGTAGTTGTGATTATATGGGTATGTCCGTTAGAAGAATGAGGATGTATAGCTCCTATAAGATCAAATGCCCATTGATGAAAAGGCCATTGTGTAGTAAAGGGAATTAGATCTCTCCCTGGAGCATGAATTAAGTTGCCATGCACTTGGCACTTTTGACAATTCTTAGCAAACTTAATAGACTCTTTCTCCATTTCAGGCCAATAGTACCCAGCCCTAATAAGTTTTTGAGCTAGTGTTAAACCATTCAAGTGTGACCCAAAAATACCATCATGGACTTCCTCTAACGCACATTGAGACTCTTCCCATTCTAAACATCTAAGTGGCGTACCATCTAGACCTTGTCTGTATAGATCATGACCAATGATGACATATTGAGAGGCATTTCGAATAAGGTATCTCTTTTCATGGTAGTTGAAGGTATCGGGAATGATTTGGTTTTTGAGATAGGAGAATAGGTTTTTATATTTGGATGACTCATGACCAACAACAATGCAAATCATGCGGGTCTCTGGGGAATCATATGCAGGATAAGATAGTGCTTCCACTAGGAACTCATAGCGTAGCTCATGTTTAGGCTGCTGTAATAAAGTAGACAGTGTTGCCATTGCATCAACAACCTTATTCTCTATTCTAGGTATTTGCTCAAATGTGATAGATATGAAATACTTCTTTAAATCATCTACCATTCTTTTGTATGGAATAAGCTTTTCAGCTTTAGTTTGGTACACATCATTAACTTGATGGATAACAAGTTGGGAATCTCCATAAATGTGTAGCTCTGTCACTCTTCACTCAATTACTAGTTTCATGCCATTAAGAAGGGCTTCATATTCTACAATATTATTTGTGCAAGGGAACTTTAATCTGAATGCTTTGGGTATGGAGTATCCTTGAGGAGTTAAAAATAAGATGCCTCCTCTGGATCCATTCTATGTATAGGAGCCATCAAAGAATAACTACCATTCTCTAGAAGAAAGAGTCATGATAGAGGAATCTGGAAATTCCATTTGCATTGGTGTATCATCAATCATAGGTGCATCTACCAATTGATCAATGATTACCTATCCTTTTATAGCTTTTCTTTCCACATATTCAATGTCAAATTCACTTAAGAGCATGACCCATTTGGCTAATCTACCCGTGAGGGAAACTTTTCTTAGTAGGTACTTTAGTGGATCAATTTTAGCTACCAAATGTGTGGTATGAGCTAACATGTAATGTCTCAGTTTCTGTGATGCAAAGATCACAACTAGACAAGATTTCTCAATCATTGAATAGTTCTTCTCATATGCAACCAATGTTCTACTGATATAGTATATAGGTCTTTCCTTTTTATTCTCATCATATTGTGTAAGCAATGCCCCCAGTGATGTATCTATTGTGGAGACATATAAGATCAATGGCTTCCCTTGAATAGGAGGCATCAAGATAGGAGGATTTGATAGATATTGTTTGATATGGTCAAAGTTCTTCTCACATTCTTGATTCCATGTAAAGGTCACACCTTTATGTAATGTTTTTGTAAAAGGTTGTGATATGTCTGCGAGTTGAGATATGAATCTTCTGATAGATTGAACTCTCCCTTGCAATGTCATCATTTGACTGATGTTTTTGGGAGGTTGCATCTCCATGATAGCCTTTACTTTAGTTGGATCAACTTCAATGCCCTTCTTTGAAACTATGTATCCTAAGAGCTTTCCAGAAGTAACACCAAAAGCACACTTAGGATTTAGTCTGAGACTAAATTTTTCCTTTCTGTCAAGAATCTTGCTTAAGTCATTTAGATGTTCAGTTTTGATCATAGATTTTGCTAAAGTGTCATCTACATAATCCTCCATAGTCCTATGTATCATGTCATGAAAAATAGATGTCATGGCTCTTTGATATGTAGCACCAGCATTTTAAAGCCCAAATGATATGACATTCCAATAGAAGGTGCCCCATGCACATGTGAAAGTAGTTTTCTCTTGATCCTCTGGAGCAATTTTTATTTGATTATATCCAGAAAAATCATCCATTAAAGAATACATCTCAAAGCCCCCAATCATGTCCACTATCATATCAATGTTAGGTAGTGGAAAATCATCCTTAGGGCATGCTCTACTTACATCTCTAAAGTCTGTGCACACTCTGATTGATTTATCTGGTTTTGAAATAGGTACAATATTAGAGATCCATTCTGCATAATCAATAACTTAGATGAATCTGGATTTTAGTAGTTTCTCTAATTCATCTTTTACCAAGAGTGCAACATGAGGATGCATCTTTCTTAATTTTTGTTTAACTGGTTTTACTCCAGGAGCTATAGATAAATGGTGCATTATAAGATCAAGATCCAACCCTGGCATGTCTGAATATTTCCATGCAAAGTTGATCTTTTTATCTGTTAAGAATGTTGTAGATTTTTTCTTTTCTTCTTTTGATAAGGATTGTGCTACATGGATCAACTGTGGTTCTTCTACTATTCCCAAGTTGATAGATTGAGTGGGCTCAATTAGAACTAGAGATCTATCCTATAAATGACTCTGAAGGACATCAAATATCTCATCCTTAGGTGGCTTAGAGAGGTTTTCACCTTCGGATACATCTTTTATTTTTACTTTTGTAGGTTCTGAGACTGCCACAAAGTGGTTTTCACCCTCATAACTCCTTTTCTTTTTATTCTTATTCTTATTTTTATGTCTAAGATACTTGATGTCTGACTCCATCATGCTAACACTTGGTTCACTGATGGAAGTCCTCATAGGCTCAACTACATTTAGGTAGCAAGCAAGGGCATAGTCATTGGGAAAGGTATAAATACCTTGGTTCAAGTTGGTGGATGTTTGGTCTAGAAGATCAGGATGTTGGATAGTCAAAATGGGGAAAGATTGGGAGATAGTGTTTACAGATATGGATTTCTCATCATCGGTCCTAACTCGATGCTTGAGTTCAAAGGTGATATGAAAACTTAAGACATTCAATTTGTGAATAGGCTCAATGTCATTGCGGGAGTCCAATTCAGCTATAGGTGGATCAAACTCATTAAATTCATTACTTTTCTCTAGACTTATGTTGGGTTTAGGTGCATATTGGTAAATAACATCAACATGTTTTTCTATGATAAGCTCATCTTCTTCTGGAATGACTCCCCATTCATAGTCATTAGATTCTTCATTTATGCCTTTAGGAAATCTAAGAACATGAGTAAAGTCAAGATGAATACCCCAAAAAGGGTTACCCTCAGTTTTTTATTTGAATTCATACTCATGGGAATCTGTTTCAAAATAACTACCACCTTCCTCTTTGTCTGTTTGATTGTCTTCGAGATTAGCTGGTTCTTGTGTTGCAACTATCTCTTGCTCTATAGTAGGTTCTTGTGTTTCTACTACATTAATTATTTTTATTGGATCATCTTCAACTTCAAGGAGATCTTTGATTTCCTTAGCAAAACACTCATAAGGAATAAGTTCTGAGCCATCTGAATCACTATCTGATGGTTCAGTTTCTTCCTTCTTAAGAAGGGGTTCTCCTAGTGTGATCTTTTCTATGACATGAGAACAATTACCTTTGAGGTGGAAGGGTTTTTTTTTAAAGCCTAAGCCAACAGTATCTTTATTTTCCCTACCAGTATGTGAAATAGGTGTCATAAGACCTTTTCCTCTAATCCCTAGAGGTCCTTTACCTAGATATCCCATTTTAGCTATCAATTTATCCCCTGGGCCATATGATTTAGAAGGGACTTTGGATACTATAGAGTCACTAGTTTGAACAACTTGAGATTCAGGTTCATCCTTGTATAGCCATGCAAGCACAACTTCATCTTCTTCAAATTCTTGCTTAGGTACTTTCTCTGCAACAAATTTTCCTTTATATGCCTCAAGAGGTTCTTTAGAGTCTATTTTGAACTATTTTTGAGCTTGCCCATAAGACTTAGGTGAGATAGGGAGAGATGTCAAAGGCAAGACTGGTTCTATAGTATATTCTCCCATACCATTTTCTTTGATATTGACCTCTTTTGCAATGTCTTCCATTTTAGATGTGGATGCTTTGTTTGTTGACTTAAGGGAAGATTCTCTGTTATTAGGCACAAGTTTATCTGCACTTTCCTTCAATGTATTGCAAGTGGTGGATATGTTTGCTAGAATAGTGACCTCTACTCCTTCATAAGGGAATTTCAAACATTAGTGGAATGTAGAAGGAATAGCTTTTATTTCATGTCTCCATGGTCTCCCTAGAAGAATGTTGTAAGCCAAAGGTAGATCAAGAACTTGACATATAGTATCCTTAATAACCAAACCTACTCTGATAGGTAAGAAAATGGTGCCTTTAGAAGATCTTTCTTGTTCATCATAGGCTTTTATAGTTATTTTCTTTCTAGGATCAATAGCCAATTCTGAAAATCCCAATTGTGTGACCAAGCTGTAAGAACAAATGTTTAGGCCAGCACCCCCATCTATCAACACATTTTTGACTCTACGGTTCTAGATCAAGACTTCTATATGCAAGGGCTGGTTATGCAGGTGCCTCAAGGAGTTGTCATCTTCTTCTAAAAAGGAGACATATTGCAGAGATGTAAGATGTCCAACCATAGTCTGGAACTTGTCTAAATCAAGGTCATCAGGAACGTTGGATCCGAGCAAAGCTTTGTCTAGAATAGCTCTATGAGCTGGAGATATTCGGAGCAAATTAAACATGGAGATTTTTGCATTAGTGTGTTGGAGTTTTTGAACAATGCTATAAGATGTTGGCCTTGTATCTTTAGGATTGGAAGATTTAGAAGCAGCCTTCTATTTGGAAGTGGAAGAAAGATTGAAGGGTATCTTACGGATGTTTGATGAATCTGGGATTTGTCCTTTCAGATGTTCCTAAGCTTGTGATAGAGTAACTACATTAACTGAAGGATGATCTCTATCCCTTCACACAATTGTGATGACATTGCAATGCTCAGAGAGACAAGGTTCAACCATATTGATAACACCATTATTTCCAGGGTAAGCATAATTGACCTTTGCCCCCATATTAGGTTGAGAAGATGAAACTTCTTGACCATGTTTCAGAAATGGTTCTATGAATGATGTATGATCATTATTGCTCTTATGATTGTTAATCATGATGTATCCATTATCAATTTTATCTTGAATAGTATGCTTCAAGTGCAAGCAGTTATTAGTTTTGTGACCTTTACCTCGATGGAAAGCACATAATTCATTCTCTCTCCACCATTTCAGCTTAGGGTCAAGATCAGATTGTCAGATCTCAGGAAAAGAGATGATGTTATTAGCCAGTAGAGTTCTCATAGCTGATTCCAAAGATTCTCCAAGAGGAGTGAACTTTTGTTTATTATCAGCGGACCAAGATTTGTATTTTGGCTTCTTTTGAGATGGTTCAGACACCTTTTGTTCTGAAGCTTTGATGGCTTGGGTACCAATGGTTAGATTGAAAGATGGTGCCTTTGATGGGGCATAGATAGTATCAACAAATCCATCTGTGATGATGCCTTTATTCTTTTTCCAATTTTTGTTCTTGTCTTTAGAATTAGATCCTGATTCGTACTTGTCCTTTTGAAGTGTGATGTCTCCTTTTTTCACAAGTACTTTTTCAATTTTGATCGCATTGTCTATCATCTTATCAAAAGATGTATGATCTTGCATTTGTAAAGGGTAGTTGATCTCTGGGACAAGATTATTGATGAAGATTTCTAGTTTCTCAGTTTTTGGAATAGGCCTAGCATATAGAGAGAATTTCTTCCTCCATCTCTTGAGAAATGTCATGAATGGTTCTCCTGGATATTGTTTGAGATTGCAGATGTCGATCATGGTGACCAAATGTTGAATGTTGTAGGAGTACCGCTGATAGAAAAATTTGATCAACTCCTCAAAAGTTTTGATAGTAGAAGGCAATCTAGAGAACCAATGAATGGCCACTCCCCCCAGAGATCAAGGAAAGAGACGCATCAGATAGGTTGGTTCATGCATGAACTCCATAGATTGTGTACAAAATTCTCTAACATGATCTTGAGGATCAGAGTGTCCATCATACTTATCATATTTAGGCATCTCCACTCTTTTTGGGAATGGTGGCATGTACAAATCTTTGTCAAATGGAAAAGGACATAGGGCCTCCATGGAGAACTCCTTGGGTTCCTTTTCTTTCTCAAGTTTATTATGTTTGACTTGCATGGTAGGAATTTGTTTCATCATAGTCAAAATAGGAGTTTCTTCCTCATGCGTAATGATATCTTTAACATTAAAGTTGGGAGGAAGTTTATCTCCTTGATGAGCTATTTGTAAAAATTATGTTTCTCTATCTTCTTTCAAGAAATGCTTCATCATTCTTTTGAAGTCATCATCATTTTGATACCGAGCAATTTCTTTAGGTGTGGGTTCCTGATCTACACCATGTTGAGATTGAGCTCTTTGAGAGCCATGGTTTGTCCCTACTTGAGACATGGTAGGAGTTTTAGGACTCCCTGGGATAGATCAAGGAGGAGTTTGTTGATTACCTTCGTGAGTTGATGGTGGAGGAATGTAACTAGTTTTTAATCAAAAGTTGCGAAGACCGTCGTCTTCGTAAAGACCAAAATTGTAGAGTTGTTCAAGAGTTGGACCCTGGATATGAGTCAAAGGTAAGGTATGAGATGTGTCTTTGGATTTCTTGTGTGAGGAAGCTCTAGTTTCCACCATTAACCTTGGGTGAAGAAAAATAATACGATGAAGACAACTAAAGAAAGATTTGATTCAAGAAGATCAAATGACACAACCTTGTCAAGGTTTGATTGATTGAGGATAAGATTAGATGTAAATGAAGGATACTATGCCCTGGATGTATGGGTAGATGCCCAAAAGATAGCGGACACAAGTTCACAACACTTAGCTATTTTGAAGATTGATAGTTATGACAAGGTTTTGACACAAGATGAAAAAAACTCAAATCAATTAAACAGAAGGTTGAATTGGATTCAAAAGGCCACTTTAGGAAAATGATTGGATTCTTAGTAGTTACTGCTCTATTCTTAACATAGTGATTTATTTGACAGATTTTGGAAATAGGCTGAAAAAGCTGGGTATCTGGCAATTCTGACAACTTTCTAGAAATTTTTCAAAATTTCTCAAATGACTTTATGCACTTATACAACAATGGGTAGGCTATGAAATGACAATTGAAAAAATTGTACGACAGTTGCAAAACTCACACGACAGTTGATAGCAGGATTTTTGACTTTTTGAATTGATTGGCAGCAAAACTTGTACGACAATATACTAGCTACCATACGATAATCTGGGGGTTCAGAAATGACAATAGCCAAAAGTCGTATGACTTTTTGACTTTACAAGATGACTTTTGACTCCAGAAAGGTGTTTGACATCAGATTTTGTAATTTTTAGGTTTTCAGTTTCAAATTGTTCACAAAATTGTCTGTTCAGATTTGAAGATAGTACTGGATTGATTTGTTCTTAGTAACCAGATAGATAAACAAGCACGTAAAATAGCAAGCAAGTGATTTCAAGCATGTCTAAAAATAATGAACAAGGGACAAAGCAACCCTGTGCATGAACAACCAAGTGACTGAATGTGCTAATCCCTAGGAGTGCTAATAGTGTATGTTCCCAAAAGTTTTGCAATAATGCACATATTCTTAGAAAATGAAAATTTGGCCTCACTAGGGTTTTTAGTAATGGTCTGACTCTACAAATTTTGTGATCTCAAGATGGTGAAATCCAATCTAGGTGCACTAGGGTTTTGACACAGTTCAAGAAATTAATCAATCAGGAGCTGCTAGGGAGATCTAACAGCCCAGCAAGAGACCACACCTGTGAAGATTTCCTCCATAAGGACATTTATATAGCGGCTATTGCTACCATGATGAAAATGGCTATTATCACTTGAGGTTCCATCAAAGTGGTTGACCCAATTGAGGGAATGTCCACTATGGTTAACCCTCTCTAAAGGTGACTCACAAAAGATACCACATGGAGACTAGTTCTAGATTCAAGGATTTGAGTTTCTGATACTACCCAAAAAGGGAGTAGAGCATAGTCCTCTAGCCTTATCACTTTTAACCCAAACAAAGCAGACATATTAATCTGACACGCTAAGACCAAGATTAGCTCACAAAGATCTATGATGTCAACCACTTATGATCTATCAACCTCTTTGGAGAGAGAATATATCAATCAGAAGCTGAAGATGCACAAATCTAGTAGAACGTGAGACGCTCTTAGTAACCTCCCTACCTACAAGGGTTCCTTCATTGAGAAAATTTTCACTGGAAACCCACTCTCTCAAGAACTACAAATAGTGTTCATAGGGACTATTTACTATGTGTAACAAAGATGCTGAAAAGCAAATCTATGTTCATATTTATAGCCCAAAATGAAATCTGTGATATGAAAACAATAAAAGGTCACACAAGCTAGACATGTGAGATGTTCATTTTAATCCAAATTGAAACGTTATCATTTGAGAAGATTACTTGAATTCCTCGCAACGCGCTTAGTAGATTTTTACCCATTTTTAGCAATTTTCCTTGCGCTTTCCAATCAAAATCAACAGAAATCAATCAGAAACAACAAATTTCAATTTTTAATGTTAGCTGTTAGTCCAAATCTGGAAATCAAATCTGGAAAACTTGCTGAAAAGGTGAAATGACAATTGAAACCTAGCACTGAAACTCATACTACAGTGGGTCACCTACCAGATGACAATCCAGAAACTCGTATGACAATGGGTATAAGACCATACAACAACAGAGCTTCCAAACAACACTATCTTTTTGATGGTACGATCCTCGATCAAATCAACTATTGTACGATAGTGGGTACCTCCTAATATTAGTTTCTAACAAAACTCGTACGAAAATTATATAGACAAAAATTAAAAATCATAGCTTGGAACAGAAAATGACAAGAAGATGATAGAAATTGATAGAAATTGAATGGAAACCCATTTCAGTGCCCCCACGGTGGGTGCCAAAAATGTGTGTGTGAATTTTATACCTAGCTATAGACACAACACTTTAGTAAAACATTCTAGAGGTTAGCTAAAATCAAAATCATGCAGTGAAATGGAAACTAATCTAACCAGGCGATTTACTGCCTTCTAGTAGGTACGAGTATGATATTCTCAGATTGGACCAAGATCAATGACCTTGATGACACCTAAACAAAGGATTTGAATGTAGAATCTAGATATGAGATGAATGCAAATTAATCTATATTTTTGGATTTTCTATGCAATAAGATGAAATAAACTGATATGAATCTATTCTATATGAGAAACTGATATGACATGCAATTAATCTAATAATGATATGCTAAATGATATGAATGCTCAAAAATAATAAAAATCTCACAATAGCTTGGATTCGTAAAGATGGATTCTTCGATCACCAATTCACCAGTGTGAGGATGCAATTTGTGGAAGGATCCAAAATGAAGAGCTGAGGCCTTAATTTATAGAAATCCAGGACTTTGGAGGTGCATGGAAAAAAGCCATAAATCACTCTTGATAAACTCAGGTTGATTTTTAAGTTATCAAGAATTTTAGAGATAGATTAACTCACAAAATCATGTAAATCAGCTTTTTGATTTAAATCAGAACTTGAGATTAGCTTTCAACTCAAAAGAGAGTTGAGTTTATTTTTAAAACAACTTGAATTGATTTTTTGATTTAAAGTTCAACTATTTTTTGGATGTGCATAATTAATTATGAATTAATTTAATAAATAAAGTGATTTATCCTCAACTTAACTGATTTTAAAAATAAAACAATTGATTTATGGGTTAATCAATTATTAAATCAAACTTTTATTCAAAAACTATATTATTAAATTTGACAATTGACATTAATTAATTAAATAAGAATTTAATTAATTAGGCATAGGATATTTGATTTATTGTCAAAATGAAATAATACAATTTAGGAATAAATATAATTAAATCCAATTAAATAATTAAATGGCAGTATTAAATCTAATTAATTAAATATTTAGAATATTCAATTAATCAAACTTTAGGATAATTAGGATTTATAGCCAAATAATCATTAAATCAAAGATAATTAGGATAAATAGGAATAAGGAATATTCACCAATGCATAATTTAGGATAATCAATTAAGATTCGATAATGTGTCGATGTGCCTTAGGTTAGGACTTCAATGTCGATTTCATTTAAATTGAAGATATAGGAGGTTAATGAACCTATAGCCCATTTTTTGGGTATTACAAAGATCAGCCCCATGATGCTGAATATACACTATAGGATCAGAATGACAACAGGTGAAGTGTGAGGCTAGAAAGAAAGAGTCCATCTTCTCATACCAAGCTCGAGGAGCTTGTTTGAGACCATATAATGACCTTTGAAGTCTACACACAAGAGAAGAGTCATGCACAAAACCCTGAGGCTATTCCATATAGATATCCTCATGTAGATCCGCTTTGAAGAACACACTCTTCACATCCATCTGATACACTGTCCAACCCTATGAAGCTGTAAGAGAAAGTACCAGGTGAATAGAATTCATCTTGGCGATAGGAGCAAAGGTCTCAGAGTAATCAATACCCTCCACTTGTGAAAATCCCTTCACAACAAGATGTGCCTTATACCAATGAATATAACCATCTACTGTATACTTGGTACGGTACACTCACTTGCACTGAACCAACTTTCTTCCTTTCAGAAGAGTACAAAGATCCCAAGTGTGATTATTCATCAAAGAAGAGTACTCATCATCCATAGTCCTATCCCACTCAGGATGTCCTATCACCTCTAAATTTTTTGAGGATCATTTGAAATAACATGACTCAAAAGACCAATACCAGATCATTGAGCATGAGTATGATGAGTATCTAAAGGATCTCCTACCAAAGAACCAACAACACTGACAGTATCCTGAGCCCACTTGGACACTCACAAAATATCTGGTGGAGAAGCAGAATGTGGATCATCATACAAATAATCCTCATAGGATATATAATCTTGAAGAGGAGAAGATGAAGTACTAGACAATGAGGGAGAAGCTAGTGATGGAGGATCCATCTGAGGATAGCGTTCATCAAAATGGACATCTTTCCGAAACAAGACCTCTTTGGAATTAGGATCAAACAACATGTATGCCTTCATATCCTCATAGTAGCTAACAAATATTAGTGGTCCGCTCTTCCTCTATATGGCTTTCCTCTGAGCATCTAGAATAAATGCCCAAACCTCACTACCAAACACTCAAAATAACATCAGGCTTGAAATGGGACCAAGCCTCCTCAGGAGTCAAATGTCGTAATGCCTTATGAGGCATATGGTTTTGAATGTAGTTGGTACAATTGACTACCTCTATCCAAAAGGAAGGTTGCATATCTTGAGACTGTATTACACAATTGGCCATCTCTTGCAATGTTCTATTCTTTCTCTCAGAAACACCATTCTGCTGAGGGGTATGGGGAATTGTCAGCTGATGCAATATACCCTGCTTAGTGGAAAAGTCATGAAAAGATTGGTTCTCATATTCCCCCCCATTGTCAGTGTGTATCCACCTGACAGAAAGACTAGACTGCTTCTCCAAAAATGTCTCAAAGACTTGAAATTAATCAAAGACATCAGACTTGTACTTCAAGAAGTACTCCCATGTGCATCTAGAGAAGTCATCAATAAAGGTGAGCACATACCGAGAACTAGAAAAAGGAGTGGTAAATGACATGAGATTACTATGTATCAAATCCAATGGTGCCCTAGCATGTGAGGATCTACCTATTGGCAAAGGATCTCTATGATGTTTTCCAAGTGAGCAACCTTGACAAACACCATCAATGCAAGATATTTGAGGAAGCCCAATCACAAACTCCCATGTACTCATCTTTTGTAGATATCTGTAGTTGACATGGCCAAAATGCTCATGCCAAAGCTTGCTCACTATGTCTACATGAGCAACAAGAGAAACACATGTATAATTAGATCTCTCAAAGCCATCAAAACTGTATAAGTGAAACTCTGAATCAAAAATCCCAGTAGCAACAACCAAATTAGGATCATGGAGGTCTCAAATAACTACATCATGTGGTGAAAAATCAACTGTCTTACCAGAACTAGAATGGAAAATCTAATAGATAGACATGAGGTTCGTAGAAATGGAAGGAACCAAAAGAAAATCCCATAGAGAGCCACCATCCAATGAAATAGTACTAGAACCTATAACTAAACTTTGTGCCGAGTCACCAACTACAATTTGTGTAGTAGCACTCTGAGCAAGTGAGGTAACCAAACTAGGTGTATGTGTCATATAGTGCGAAGAAGCTAAATCAATGATCCATGTAGCAGTGGAAGATAATTCTTGTGCACAAAGAGCATGTCCTTTCCTTGTGGGAGTAGGTGAAGGCTATGGAGAAGAAATACTATGCTACTACAAGGCTTCCTCTAGAGCCTTAAGACATTTCCAACACCTAGAAACTAGATGACCTTCCTTGCCATAAAAATTGCAAGGTTTACCTGTGAACTTCTTAGTCTTGGAGGAAGACTCACTAGACTTAGAATATTTACCCTTAGGAGTGGATTTATTAGACTCTATTTTATAAGGTGGCTTGGAGGAATGCTCACTCCCAACTAAATCTATTTTGGGCTTTTACTTATGCTTTTGTGTCCCCTTAGAAGTTTGAGCAACCAAAGCTTGGTTCTTAGTTCCAGATAAATAATCCAACTGTGTGAGCTTGGTCTTCTCTCTAGTCAACCAATCACAGAACACCTCAAAAGTGGGCATCTGGAATCTCTGACCCAATACATCCATGGTAGAGTGGAAGGTGGAGGAGAAAATTTGAAAGTTTTCCCCAAGCTTTGACAAAATTAGGTAGATACACTCTGTGTTAGTCTTAGTCTTTCCACATCCCTATAATAAAGACCTCTGCTACTTGAACTTCATCAAGAAGTCCTCAATGGATGGAAAATGATCTAGTACAAGAGAGGTAAGCTCTACCTCAATGTGAAGTTCCCTGAACTCATTCACTGTACCAAACAAGGTATTAAGCTTGGTCCACATAGCTAGAGGGCTATTGTACCCATCAAGATGAAGTTGTAGACTATCTGATACATGTAAAGCAATCAACCCCATTACCTCATCCATCTTGTTCCTATGCTTCATGAACTCAAAAGGCCTCTATAAAATTGGCTGCACTACATCTAAATAAGACCACAACCCTTTTGACTGGAGAAGCTGTCATCACATATTTCCATGTGTGATAGTTATGAGGTGTTAGAAGTTCTAGAAAACAAGAGATATCAACCATATTTTTAGAAGGGGTTTTGTTTTGATATAATTTCAAGTTTACTAAAGTAAATTACAGAAGATAAGAAATAAAACACCCCCCACAATTCAATAAACCAAACCCTAGAAGCTAGAAAAGATTACTTACAATGAGAGAGAAAAAAATCTTCAAATGAGTATCATGTGTACCTTTAACTTTTTCTAATGAAAATATCCATAGATCTAGATAGCAATCACAGGTAAAAAATCTTGCAAGTCAAAGTACAGTGCCTATGGGGGTTTGAAGTTCTACCTTTTTATATATGCCAATGCAGACGTTAGCTCATGCATGACGGTTAGAGGAATAAGGTACAAGTTTGGTAAATGATACTAGGAAGGACACCACTATAAACGATGTCAGGAAGGACACCCAAAAAAAATTCCCTTTCACCAGATCTGAAAACTACAACCAAAACCTCTCAAATTAGCCAAAAAATCCCAAATTTCTTCTGTTAAACCCTTGCTCCTTTTTTGCTTCAAACATGAATAAGCTACAACATATCCAACTTGTATACCATGTAATATTTGATGAAAAAAAATCTATTAAGCCCAAGAAACCTGCATGCAAAAACCCGTCACAAGGAAGAAATTTGTAGGAAACAAACAAGGGTTTTTCTTTGACAATATGAAATTTTATTATTGTTATCCAAAAGAATGAATAAAAATATACAATGGATGAATCCTTATAGAAGGAGATTGAAAAACCTAATGGAAAACCTTAATAGGTAAACATGCATTTAATAATTGTATTTAATTATTAAATGACTAATGTAAGTGCATAAAGTGAAATCTTAAGAGGTAGCAAACTTAATTTAATCAATGTAATTAAATTAATTCTTTACTCTAACAATAATAGTATTATAGTTCATATAGATTTGAGATCTTGAATAGATGAAACTCTAATAGAATATTGAGGTAAAAGAGTTCTTAACAATTTTTTTACCACATCTTCCTCAACAAGATTTCCTTGAGCACCTCTAGTAGAAACAACAACCTCTTTGATTCTTTGATTGTATTGCTCTATGTTCTCATTTTCTTGCATTCTCATTTCATCATATTTTCCTCTCAAACTATCAAAATTTTCCTTCTGCACATATGGATCTCCACCATAGACAACTCTCAACTTCTCTCACATGTCATGAGCAGTATCCAAGTCTTTGACATCAACAAATTCTCCATAGGAAAGAGTACTTGTAATGGCTTCCATAGCAGCAGTATTTTCTTGACTAATCTTCAATTGATTTGGAGTTAGGTTTTGTGATAGGACAACATACTTAGTAACCACATGATCCCAATAATGATCACCCATACCTTTAATATATAACTTCATCCGGCTACACCATACTAAATAGTTTTCTCTTGTAATCTTAGGACCTTCTTTTCACATCATCTTTGGATCTTTTCCTTAAGATGTTAAGCTTCACCACAATAGAGTAACTTGGCTCTCATATAAATTGTTAATCCTAAGATCAAATTACTGAGAGGGGAGGGGTGAATCATTAATCAACCAATTATCCATGTTTTCATCCTTTTAAACTTTTTCACAACATTCACAAGATTATCTCTTAATAGTAGAAAATGATAATCATAACCATAAGAAAATCCACAAAATAATGAAACACTTGACATAGATGTTTATCTCATAGAAACCTAAATTGGGAAAAAGCCATGGTGGGGATTAGTACCCACTATATGATGTACTTTTTTGAACTGCACCCTATGAGGGGATTAACCTTGTTAGGAGTTTACATAAGCATTTTAAGGTGCTACCTAGTTAAGGGATTTACCTTTAAGTCTATTAGAACCTTTACCCTGCTAAGAGTAGCCTTGTTAAAGGACTTCAAATACAAGCTAATGTGTCACCTTGTTAGAGGATTTACAATAGGGACCTTCTAGGATCCAACTTGTTAAGGGATTTTGACTATTGTAACTATCAGGGAACAACAAGAATAATGATATGTAGAACAATACTACCTCTACTTGATTATATCCATTGAAGCACACAATGGCTTCTCAACACACTTAAGTCTTCCCTGGCTTGATCGTAACTCACACTTTACACCACACTTTCTCAACACGTGATCAATACTAAAAAAATTCAACTTCATCTAATATATAATGTTTATCGAGCCCCTAAGTTTTCCAATACCACAGGATTTCCCTAAATGACTTATAATTCAACTTTCAATCTTCGTGATCGAATCCAACACATCGCACAACAAAATTAAATGTATATAATAAATTTCCTATACCACATTGTCTATCACAATAATTTACATATAAATTTGAGTCCAAGGGTCAAACACATTTTGACCACACACTTTCTTCCTCTGTAAACTTCTCCACATGATAGCATCAAACAATTTGATTCCATATCATTAGCTCTAATCTTTAATACATGAAACCAAATAATGAATGATTTAATTGAATTTAGCCCAACACCTTCACCGATCATTGACCAAAGATTTAACAACTATATCTCAAGAAATTTAACACTTTAACCTTTAAAAAAATCTGACTTTGTTCACCGGTCATCCATCCTTCACTCTGGTCATTCAAATCAATTGTGATTGCAACCATAACATCCAAACATTGTTAACCACCACATCCTATAACCACATTACAAGACATAACAAAGATTTGACAAACTAATAAAATCACCTATCGTATGTCACTAACTATTCCAGTAGTTGCACTATTAACCTTCATCTTATCATATCTTTCTTATTGGTCAATATCAATAGTAGTGGCCATGCATTCAATATTCTAAGCCATCCCTAAATCTATCATATGAATTGATACAATTGAAACTTACCAAAACACCTTGATCATATTAAGTAATAAGTTGTTTTCTTATTAATTAAATCATATTGATTTAATTATTAAGTCACCTATTTATCTTTCTTTACTTAAGATAAACTTTATGCATATAATAATGAATTATATTATTAATTATTATTATTATTATTATTATGCAACCTAGGTTTCTCCACCCTTTTAGGGTTCTAATTTCCTTTAGAAGGATTGATCTCTCTTGTTTTCAATAACAAATCATAACAAAATACATTCAATACTATATTGAAAAAAAATTTTCACATCAAGAATGTCTCCTCTTTCATGGATCATTATGTTCAGGCCTCCATAGCCATTTGCTTCTCTCTTTTTGTGACATGTTTTTTCATGCAATATTCTTGGTGTTGTGGGTTGATTTATTCATCAACTCTAATACATGGTATCTGAGCTCCAAATCTTCATACCCCTATTCCCTTCTTGAGAGATTCAACCTTGTTCATAAGATCTATGATTTTTAAATTTTTTTATGTTGGATCTAGGGGACCTTTGTTTCTAGTCACTTTGGGCTCAAATGGACCTCACTGTTGAGCTCAAAGAACCCAAAAACTCCTATTTCAATATAAATCTTGTCTAATTTGAACAACGTTGTGATTTGAGGCAAAAAAATTTTGGTACCAGGATTGTATGACCTTAGCACATACTTTGAGGCAAATGTTTTTTTGGTCTCCACTGTAGTTATAGTCGCGGTTACTACCGTAATAACTATTAAGTTTCTATCATTGATGTCTTTGCATTTTTTACTTTGTCTCACTTCACAAGAGTACGTGTGTTGTCTAGCATTAGTCCCAACTAGCACCAATTTGATTGCTTCTTACTAGCCTTTATGTGTTTAAAAGAAAAAACAATCTACTATGCCTTTAGTGACACCTGTGTCATCTCTAATTTTTGGAAAATATTCTTTAGCATATCACAAAAAGAAGGTAACAGTCGTGCAACATGGAAATGAACACATTGCTGGGATTGAAATGGTTTTTGGTGGACACGTCTATGGATAGGGTGTTGTGTGTGTTGTTTGGCATTGAGGCTAAAAAATATTAATGAATATGGTATCTGCATATTAGAAAAGAAAGTGAGCGTTATCAAAAGCTAAGAGAGGTGGTGAATCTGTGTATTAATGCACAATATAGTTATAAAAAATCACGAGTGTATTATCCAACACAACCAAAGACTATATTTAGACATTTAGTAAAACATGGCTGAGAGTCATCAGTTTGGGTGAGCCTTGAGTCCAACGTGTGCCAAAACAATATGAGTTTAAAACGTATGAAGATACATGGCTGTATGTTGAAGGATGTTCACACAAAGATTCCAAGTGTGTGTCATGTGATGGTCATAGATTAAATACCGAACATAGATTGAATTAGTAAGTATCTGGTCATCATTTTGTGTATGTGTTGTGAGTACTATGATTACATATGTTCTTTTGAACCTGACAAAATGATTGGTATTCAAGCTCCCAAAAATGTGTCCAAAGCTATCTCTTCTAATCATAGTGTAAAAATAGAAAAGTGAGCTCATTCAAAAGCTCAAAAAACCATATGTCAGGTGTGGGGCTTTAAGAAGTATTCATCATGTTGAATAAAAGGCTATTAGGTAACAAAAATGAAGAGATACAAGTGCATCTAAGTATCAAATGTTTTTTGGGACATGTAAAAGAACAATATCATTGATTGATAAAACTATGGTGGTTGCGCATTCATCTGATGTTGTGCATCTTTTGAAGACACAAGTTTTATAACATGATAAAAGGGATGTAGAGACTGTGAATGCATGCATGGAGAGGTTGTATGGGTTCAAGTTTTAAAAATCATTTTGTATAGAAGATTGAGTGAAGGAAGCCTACATTTTATTCTAAGTGTCCAAAAAGTTTGTTCATCTTTTCAACAAGTATCAAGGAAGAGACCAGGCTCAAAATGGATTCTATCTTCATTAAAAGTGATCTCTGAATTCTTCTTCTTATTGATAAATATTCTACTTGGATTAGAACATCTTTTTCTTTTTCTGTAAAGACTTAGAGGTTATTTGGGCTTGTTTTTTTTGTATTTCACAAATCTCCTACAACAAAAGGTTGTTGCCTTTTAGGACAGGTTGGAGCCTATTTTTGAAAGTCTTCATATGAAAGAAGATGAGAACATTTCTGCATATTTTCTTCATGTTGATGAGGTTTTCAATTCTCTAAAAGGTCTAGGAGAAAACATAGAAGAGAAAACTGTAGTTCAAAAAATTCTTCAATCTCTTCCCATGAGGCTTGATGCTAAGGTTTCAGCTGTTGAAGAAATGTCTTATTTGGACACTCTTATAGTAGATAAATTGCATGGTATTCTAACTACTTATAATATGAGGACCACTATTGAAGGGACTTAAAAAATTGAATCATCTTTCAAGGCTTCTAAAAGAAATAAAGACAAGGAGAAAAGACATTGTGAAACCTTGAATGAAGATTCTAATGAGAAAATTGAATACCTTGTTAGAAAATTGAAAAAGGGTCTTAACAAAAGAAAAGGAAAACATGGTTTGAAGTGTTTCAATTATGGGAAACTTGACCACTTTTCTTTAAAGTTCTCCTTTTTGTAAAGATGATGACAACCAAGATGAAAAAGACTCAAAATCCAGGAAGACTAGGAGATTGCGAAGAGAAATTCAAAATTTGAGAAGGGGAAAAAGGTGATGTTTTCAAAGGATGACAATGATGATACCTCTAGTAGTGAAGGTGATAATCAAATAAATGAAGTTATGTTCATGGTTGTAGATGATTTAAGCTCAGAGGATAATGATGATGTGTAAGATGATGAAGTGGACCTAGAACTTGAATTAATTGTAGCATTAGCTGAGATTAAGAAGTTGAAAAAGAAGAATTACAATTTTATGGATCTTCTACAAGTTGAAAGAGAGGAAAAACTAAAAATTTTAATGGCTCTTAAAGAGACTGAAATACAACAGGTTGATTTTAAAATCTTGAATGAGGAGGCAAAGAAAATACATGAGAATCTTGAAAATCAGATTCAACTAAAAGAGGAAAACATTACCAAGATAGAAGATGAAATTGTTACTCTCAGAAACATTGGTAAATCCTCCATGCTTTCAAATGAAGAAGTGTCTAATAAAAATGGCAGCGTATCATTGGATGATGTTCTTAGCTCTCAAAGACCTACCATAGAAAAGAGAGGAGTTGGCATGAAATCTAAACAAAACTCTTTGCCACAAGGAAGTGGTCAGTCCATGTTAAACAAGGTGAACAAACCCTTCTTATATGGTTATTGTTTTTATGTAATTACTTTGGACATAAATATGTGGACTGTAGAGCTTCTCCCTTAAAGAATTATTTTTAGTTTAAAAGATATATCTTTAGGAAGTACAATTTAATTTGTTACAGTTGTAACAAGTTTGGCCATACTTCAAGGTTTTGTAACAACTATAGTGCATATTTGTCTTACAATGCTGAACCAAAAAGAAAGACAAAGGTTACTAAAGTTTGGAGAAGAAAGGTTCAAGATATACCTCTCAAAAAGCTCTCATTGTTCAAACAACTCTTCTAGCTAGTAATGAGAAGGACACATGGTATGTTGATAGTGGCTACTCAAGACACATGACAAGTGACTTAAGGAAATTTTACTCTCAAGAAAATGAAAGGTGGTGTAATACCCCAAAAATGGGCTATAAGTTCATTAATCTCCTACATCTTCAATTCGAACGAAATCGACATCAAAGTCGTAATTTAAGACACATCTAAACATCATCGAATCATAATTGATTATCTTAAATTCTGCATCGGGGAATATTCTTAGTAATATTCTTAATCATCATAATTATCTTTAATTTTATAATTATTTGGCAATAAATCACATTTATCCTAAAGTTTGATTAATTAAATATTTTCATATTTAATTAATTAGATTTAATATCTTGCCACTTAATTATGTAATTAAATTTAATTCTATCTATTATTAATTGTATTATTTAATTTTGACAATAAATCCAAATATCCTATGAATAATTGATTAAATTTTTATTTAATTAATTAAAGCAAGTTGTCATTATTTAATAATATAGTTTTTAATAAAAATTTGATTAAATAATTGATTAACCCATAAATCAATTGTTTTATTTTTAGAAGCAGATAAGTTGGAAATAAATCACTTTATTATTAAATTAATTCATAAATAAAACATGCACAATCATAAAAGCAGACAACTATCAATTATCAATTAAAGCTAAACTCTATTTTGAGTTAAAACTTAGCTTTTGCATGTTTTTGTGAGTTAATTATCCTTTATTTAAAAATAACTCAAAAATCAACTTGAGTTATTTGAGTGATTTATGGCTTTCTTCCATGCACCTCCAAAGCCCTAGATTTCTATAAAAACAAGGCTCAGCTCTTCATAATTCATCTCTAAAATCTCTCAAATTTGCATCCACAGGATCTCATAATTGTGCAAACTTATGCTGGAGAATTGGAATTGAAGAATCAAAGCTCTTGCGAATCGACATCTTTGTGAGATCAATCTTATTTTTGCATTCATATTGCATATCATTGTTAGATTAGCATTGCATATCAATTTTCAATAGCAGTCATAGCATATCAATTTCATTTAGCATAGATTCATATCAAGTTTTTCATTATTATTGCATAGAAAATACCAAAAAAAAAATAGAATAATTGCATTCAATTCATATTTAGATCAATTGCATTCAAATCTTTCATTTAGGTGTCGTCTAGGTCACTGATCTTGATAACAATCTGAGAACATTAATCTCGCACCTACTAGAAGGCAGTAAATCGCTTGGTTAGATTAGATTTTAATTTTGCACGATTTTGATTATAGCTAACCTCTAATGTTTTACTGAGTGTTGTGTCTACAGATCAGGTACAATTTTCACACACATTTCTGGTGCCCACCGTGGGGCAACCCACCTTTGCATGCTGATTTTGATTCTTGGAGCTAAAACCCTAAAGTTTCAAAGATTTAATTTTATCTCCCAAACGGCTTGGATTTTTGGTCTGAATTGTTTTTTGTAAATTGGTGACATATTGGGGAAGCTTAGATAAAAAATTCAAAATTTTCTAAAATGTTTTGAATTTTTAATAATTATTTTTTGATTTTTCATAAAAAATTAATTTTTGGCGCAAATCAGAATATTTTTTATAAATTTTTACATTTTTGGAAAGCTCTTCAAATTATATAGGGGGTCCATTCTTTGTGTTTTAAATTTGGATATGATATAATAGCTCAAATAGTCAATTTACAAAAACTGGTCTATTTTGATAAAATAGGTCTCTAGGGCACAAATGAAGAGATTTTTCTAAAATTTTTGCATTTTTGGAAATATTTCTATTTTTTATTAGGGGTCTCTATTCTGAATTTTTATTTTTGTGACTAAAATCATATCAAAAAAATTAGATCTTGTTGACTAGGTCAAATGTAGTGCAAAAAAATTAAAATTTTGTGATGGGTATGCACTTATTTTTCATATGATTCAATGCATGATATGAGTTGTCATTTGGATTAATTTTTGGTTATTATTGCTCCTAACAATTGATTTTTAATCTAACCCTAGGGTTTTCATAAGTTGAATATACCTTGCATATCTTGTTTGCGTGTTGGCTTGTTGGAGAGTTCGTAGCTTGCTTCCATAGTAAAGCTCAACAAAAATTGCTAAATATCAGGTAAAATCTACTAAGCACATTGCAAGGATCACGAGGTATTCTCCTTGTTCTGAAAACATTTCGATTTGGACTTAAAATAAATCTCTCACGTGTCAAGCTTGTGTGCATCTTTTTATGCTTTTGATCTATTTCGACACACTTGCATAATTTGATACTAGGTTGTGATCCCTTAAGGATTCATTAAGTAGTCTTAGAATACTTGTGATTGATCTTGATTGCTATCTTGGGTTATTAGACTCACTAATTTTCCGGCCCTTCATTTCCACCCCGTGGTTGCAATCTCAGCGCCATAAAGGGGAGGGGTCAACAGGACAGAAGCGTTAAGTGTTCCACTTGGCAACCCTTTTGTGCTTTTAGGAACTCACTTGTTTTCTAAGTTGGGGACTCATTTTTAGCTTGTGTGAGGTGTTAAGTGTTCCATCTTGTGGACTCATCTCATATTCACTTTAAGCGTTAAGTGTTCCTCTTTCTACTTTTTGGATGCTTTTGGTAGATTTGCTTTCGAGAATATATCTGTGCTCACATAGTAATTAGGCCCTATGAACACTATTCGTGATTCTTGAGAGATTGGATTCCTAGAGAAATCTTTTTTGATGATATAATCCTTGTAGGTAGGGAAGATACTTAGTGTGTTTCACATTCAGCTTAGTTAGTGCATCTTCTCTTATTGATCGACACATTCTCTCTCCGGAGAGGTTGATAGATCATGTGGGGTTGATATCATGAGCTTTGGTGAATCAAAATTTGTTAGTGTGTCTTCTCTTATTGATTGATACATTCTCTCCCCAGAGAGGTTGATAGATCACGTGGAGTTGATATCACAGACCTTGGTGGAACAAAACTTTGTCTTAGCGTGTCGGATTAATCTACTTGCTTTGTCTAGGTTAAAAGTGAAAAGGTGTCAAAAACCTTGGATCTGGAGCCAAGTCCCCTTGTGGTATAAATCTGTGAGTCACCTTTAGAGAGGGTTAACCGTAGCGGACAATCCCTTGATAGGGCAAACTGCGTTGATGGAACCTCAAGCGGTAATAGCCATTTTCACCATGGTAGTGATAGCCGCTATATAAATGTCCTTGTGGAAGAAATCTCCATGGGTATGGTTCATTGTTGGGTTGTCAGATCTCCCTAGCAGCTCTTGAAGATTAAGTTCTCGGACTGTGTCAAAACCTTGGTGCACCGGGATTGGAGTTCACCCCTTTGAATCATAAAAGTTGCAAAGTCAAACCATTACTAAAAACCCTAGAGAGGCCAATTTTTCATTCTCAGGTATATGTGTGTTATTGCAAAACTTTTCAGAACATACACAATTAGTACTCTCAGGGATTAGCACAATTTGGTCACTTGATTGTTCATGCGCAAGGTTGCTTTTGCCCTTGTTCATTATTTTTAGACGTGCTTGGACTCACTTGCTTGCTGTTCTATGTGCTTGTTTATCTACTTGGCTATTAAAAATGATCAAATCTGGTATAACCTTCAAAATCTGGACAGTACAATTTGCAAACAATCCAAAACTGAAGACCTAAAATTTTGCAAAAATTGACATAAAATTCTTTCTGGAGTCAAAAGTCATTTCAGGAAGTCAAAAGTCATACAAGTTTTGTCAAGTGTCGTTTCAATATTGCCCATCTGTCGTATGATTGAGAACCCAGTGTCGTACGAGTTTTCAAACCAGCAAATTCAAGAAAGTCAAAAACCTGTTAGCAACTGTCGTACGAGTTTTGTCAACTGTCATTTCATTGCTACCCAACTATTGTATGAGTTTAGCAACTGTCGTTTCATAGACTACCCAGTGTCGTACGAGTCTGCAGAGTGTCATTTGGAAAAATTTGAGAGTTGTCAGAAATTGTCAAATTGCAAGATATCCAATGTTTCCAGCCTAGTTCCAGAATCTGTCAAAAATATCATTGTGTCAGGAACAGAGCAGTAGCTATTGAGCATTCTACCATTTTCCAAGAGTGATCTTTTGAATCCAATCTAGCCTTTTGTTCAATCAATTTGACTCCTTTTTATCTCATGTCAAAACCTTGTCATAACTATCAATCTTCAATCAATCAATCTTCAAAAATAGACTAAGTGTTGAGAACTCGTGTCCGCTATCTTTTGGGCGATCTATCCCATACATCCAGGGCATAGTATCCTTCACCCACGTCTCATCAGATCTTAAAAACTATCATAATCTTGACAAGGTTGCATCATCCGATTTTCTTGAATCAAATTGTTCTTCAGTTGTCTTCATCCTTTTCTTCCATTTCATTCAAAGTTAATGGTGGAGACCAGAGCTTCTTCACACAAGAAATCAGAAGAAACATCTCAGGATTTACTTTTCACCAATACCCTGGGTCCAACTCTTGAACAACTCATCAAGTCAGGTATCTACGAAGACGACGGTCTCGGTAACTTTCGATTGAAAACTGATTACATACCTCCTCTATCAACTCACAGAGGTAATCAGCAAACTCTTGAGCCCAAAAACTCCTACCATGTCTCAAGTAGGGACAAACCATGGTTATCTAGGAGGAGGATCCCAGGGACACCATTCTCAACATAATGCCAACCAACAACCTACACCCTCTGAAATCCATCGATGTCAGAATGACGATGAATTCAAGAGAATGATGAGGCATTTCTTGAAAGTGGATAGAGAGGCATACTTTTTGCAATTAGCCCAAGAAGGAGCTAAACTTCCTCCTCACTTCAATGTCAAAGATATCATCACACATGAGGAAGAAACTCTGATGACGGCCATAATGAACCAGCTGCATGCTATGCAGGTCAAAATGAATAAAATTGAGAAAGAGAAGGAACCCAAGGAATTCTCCATGGAGGCCCTTTGTCCTTTCCCTTTTGACAAAGACTTGTATATGCCTCCATTCCCAAAAAGAGTGGAGATGCCAAAGTATGACAAATATGATGGACACTTTGATCCTCAAGATCATGTCAGAGAGTTCTGTACGCACTCCATGGAATTCATGCATGAACTGACCTATCTGATGCATCTTTTTCCTAGATCCTTGGGAGGAGCATCCATTCAATGGTTTTCGAGATTACCTTCTACGATCAAAACTTTTGAGGAATTGATTAAATTGTTTTATCAACAATATTCCTACAATATTCAACATCTGATTACCATGATCGATATCTGTAACCTCAAGCAATATCCAGGGGAATCATTCCTAACTTTTCTCACGAGGTGGCGAAAGAAATTTTCTCTATATGCTACACCAATTCCCGAAATGGAGAAACTTGAAATCTTTATCAATAACCTTGTTCCAGAGCTCAACTATCCATTACAAATGCAAGATCATGTATCTTTTGATAAAATGGTGGATAATGCAATCAAGATTGAGAAAGTACTTGTCAAGAAAGGAGAAATCACACTTCAAAAGGACAAGTCTGAATCTGGATCTAGCTCAAAAGATAAAAACAAGAGCTGGAATAGAAACAAAGGTATCATCTCTGATGGTGTTGTTGACACTATCCACACCCCATCAAAGGCACTAGCCTACAATCTCACCCTTGCCACCAAAGCCATTGAAGCTTTAGAGGAAAAATCTATTGAACCATCTCCAAAGAAGCCATTCAAACGATGGGATAATAAATGAAAGTTTACTCCCCTGGGAGAATCTTTGGAATCTACCCTGAGAATCCTGATAGCTGATAACATGATCTCTTTATCACCAATCTAAAACCCTGATTCGGATCCAAAACCATATTGGTGGAAAGATAATGAATTCTATGCTTTCCATCAGACTAAAGGCCGCAAAACTAATGGATGCTTCCACTTGAAGCATACTATTCAAGACTTGATAGATCAAGGGGACATCATGATTGATAATCCTACCAGCAATAATGATCACACAGCATTTACAGAACCGTTTCCACAACATGGCAAGGGATTTTCCACTTCTCAGCCTAACATGGGGGCAAAAGTCAACTATGCCTACCTTGGAAACAATGTTTTCATCAATATGGTTGAACCATGTCTCTCTAAGAGCTGCAATGTCATCACGATTGTATGAAGAGATAGAAATCATTCCTCAGCTAATGCAGTTACCAGATCACAAGCTCAGACTCATCTAAAAGGACAAACACCAAGTTCATCTAATGTCCCTAAGATACCTTTCAATCTCACATCTGCTTCTAAACAGAAGGCTGCCTTGAAATCTTCCAATCCAAAGGATACAAGACCTACATCTTACAGCATCATCCAACAACTCCAGCATACCAATGCCAAAATCTCTATGTTTGAGTTACTTCAAATGTCTCCAGCTCACAGAGATATCCTAGACAAAGCTTTGCTTGGCTCTAATGTTCCTGATGATCTAGATCTAGACAGGTTCCAGACTATGGTTGGTCGTCTAACGTCTCTGCAATATATTTCCTTTTTAGAGAAAGATGACAACTCTTTGAGTCACCCACATAATCAGCCCTTACACATAGAGGTCTTGATCCAGAACCATCGAGTCAAATGTGTGTTGATAGATGGGGGCATAAGCCTCAACATTTGTTCTTACAACTTAATCACACAGTTGGGATTCTCAGAGATGGCTATTGATCCTCGAAAGAAGATCACCATAAAGGCCTATGATGAATAGAAAAGATCTTCTAAAGGCACCATTGTCTTACCCATCCGAGTGGGTCCGGTCATCAAAGATACCACATGTTAGGTGCTTGATCTACCATTGGCTTATAATATCCTTCTAGGGAGATCCTGGATACATGAAATGCAAGCTATTCCTTCTACGTACCATCAATACTTGAAATTTCCCTATGAAGGAGTGGAGGTTACTATCCCAACAGATCTGAGTACAACTTGCAATACATTGAAGGAAAGTGCCGATAAGCTTGTTCCCAATAACAGAGAATCTTCCATCAAGCAACAAAATGTGGCTTCCACATCCAAGATGGAAGACATTGCTAAAGGGATCAATATCAAAGAAAATGGAATGGGAGAATACACCATAGAGCTGGTCTTGTCTCTGACATCTCTCCCAATCTCACCTAAGTCGTATGGACAATCCTTGAAGCAGTCTAAATTAGAACCTAAGGAACCTATGGAAGCATACAAAAGAAATTTTGTGGCGGAGCAAGTATCCAAACAAGAATTTGAAGAGGATGAAGCTGTGCTGGCATGGCTATACAAAGAGGATTCTGAATCTAAAATTGTTCAACCTAATGAATCTATAGCACCTACAATCCCTTCTAATTCATATGGTCCAGGGAACAAATTGATAGCTAAGATGGGGTATCCAGGTCAAGGACCTCTAGGAATCAGAGGAAAGGGTCTTGTGACACCCATTCCACATACTGGTAGAACAAACAAAGATACTGTAGGCTTAGGCTTTACAAAGAGACCTTATCATCTCAAAGGTGGTTGTTCTCATGTCATAGAACAAATTGCACCAAGAGAACCCCTTCTCAAGAAAGAAGAGACAGAACCCTCAGATGATGATTCAGATAGTTCAGAACTCATCCCCTATGAAAAATTGCCTAAAGAGATCAAAGATCTTCTTGATGATAAAGATGATCCTATCAAAAGAATTAATGTAGTAGAAACACAAGAACCTACTATAGCACAAGAGATGGTTGCACCACAAGAACCAGCCAATCTCGAAGGTGATCAAACTGATCCAGAAGCAGAGAGTAGTTATTCTAACACTGAATATGAATTCAAGTCAGAGACTGAGGGTAATCCTTCTTGGGGTATTCATCCTGACTTCACACATTTTCTCATATTTCCTAGAGATCTTGAATCAGAAGCTGAGTCAAATGACTATGAATGGGGAGCCATTCCAGAAGAAGATGAGCTTATCACAGAGAAATATATTGATGTTATTCACTAATATGTATCTCAAACCAATGTAGGTCTAGAGCGAAACAATGAACTTAACGTGTTTGATCCACCTATGGCTGAAGAGGATTCCCATGATAACATTGAGCCTATTCACAAGTTAAACATTTTGAGTTGTAATATCACCTTTGAACTTGAGCATCGGGTTAGGACCAATGATGACATATCCACATCCGTGAACACCATATCCCAAGCCTTTCCCACTTTAACTATCCAACGCCCTGATCTTATCGACCAAACTTCCACAAACCCAAGCCATGGTGTTTACACCTTTTCCAGTGACTATGCCCTTGCTTGTTACCTCAATGCAGTCGAGCCTATGAGGACTTCCATCAGTGAACTGAGCATCAACATGACTGAGTCAGACATCAAATATCTTATTCAAAAAAATAAAAATAAAAAGAAAAAGAGTTTTGAGGGTGAAAACCACTTTGTGGCAGTCTCAGAACCTACAAAAGTAAAAAGAAAAGATGTATCTGAAGGTGAAAACCTCTTTGAGGTGCCTAAGGATGAGATATTTGATGTCCTTCAAAGTCATTTATAGGATAGATCTCTAGTTCTGATTGAGCCCACTCAATCCATCAATTTGGGTACAACAGAGGAACCACAATTGGTACATATAGCACAATCTTTATCAGAAGAAGAGAAACAAAAATTCACTACATTCTTATCAGAAAAAAATATCAATTTTGCATAGAAATATTCAGATATGCCAGGATTGGATCCCAATCTCATTATGCACCATCTATCCATTGCTCCTGGAGTAAAACCAATCAAGCAAAAATTGAGAAAGATGTATCCTCATGTTGCGCTCTTAGTCAAAGAAGAACTAGAAAAACTCCTAAAAGCTGGATTCATCCGTGTCATAGACTATGCTGAGTGGATCTCTAACATTGTACCTATTTCCAAACTAGATGGTTCAATCAGAGTGTGCACGGACTTTAGAGATGTGAACAGAGCATGCCCTAAGGATGATTTTCCACTGCCTAACATTGATATGATAGTGGACATGACTACGGGCTATGAAATGTATTCCTTAATGGATGGCTTTTCTGGGTACAACCAAATCAAAATTGCTCCAGAAGATCAAGAGAAAATAGCTTTCACATGTGCGTGGGGAACCTTATGTTGGAATGTTATGCCATTCGGACTCAAAAATGCTGGAGCTACATATCAAAGAGCAATGACATCTATTTTTCATGATATGATGCATAAAACAATGGAGGATTACGTGGATGATACCTTGGCAAAATCCATGATTAGAACTGAACATCTAACAGACTTGAGCATGATCCTAGACAGAATGGAACAGTTTGGTCTCCGACTAAATCCTAAGAAGTGTGCTTTTGGTGTCACTTCTGGAAAGCTCTTAGGATACATAGTTTCAAAGAAAGGCATTGAGGTCGATCTAGCTAAGGTGAAAGCTATCATAGAGATGCAACCTCCCAAGAATATCAGTCAAATGCAAACTTTGCAAGGGAGAGTACAGTCCATCAGAAGATTCATATCACAGTTAGCTGACATATCACAACCTTTCACAAAGACATTACATAAAGGTGTGACCTTTGCATGGAATGAAGACTGTGCAAAGAATTTTGATCATATCAAGAATTATCTCTCGAATCCTCCTATCTTAATGCCTCCTATTCATGGGAAGCCATTAATATTATATGTCTCCGCAACAGATACATCACTGGGGGCATTACTAAGACAACATGATGAGAACAAGAAAGAAAGAGCCATCTACTATATCAGTAGAACTTTAGTGGCCTATGAGAAGAACTACTCAATGATAGAGAAGGCATGTCTAGCTGTGATCTTTGCATCATAGAAACTAAGACACTACATGTTAGCTCATACTATTCATTTGGTAGCTAAAATTGATCCACTGAAATATCTCCTAAGCAAATCTGCCCTCACAGGTAGACTAGCTAAATGGGTCATGCTCTTGAGTGAATTTGACATTGAATATGTTGAAAGAAAAGCTATCAAAGGACAGGTCATTGCTGATCAATTAGCTGAAGCACCACTATTTGATGATACACCCATGCAAATGGAATTTCTCGATTCCTCTATCATGCACCTCTCTTCTAGAGCATGGCGGTTATTCTTTGATGGCTCCTACACACAGAATGGATCTAGAGCAGGCATATTGTTCATCACTCCTCAAGGATACTTGATACCCAAAGCATTCAGACTAAAGTTTCATTGCACAAACAATATTGTTGAATATGAAGCACTTCTCAATGGTATGAAAATGGCAATACAGCGGAGAGTTACAGAGATGCACATCCATGGAGACTCACAATTGGTTATCTACCAAGTCAATGATGTGTACCAAACCAAAGATGAAAAGCTCATTCCTTACAAGAGAATCGTAGATGATTTAAAGAAATACTTCATCTCTATCACATTTGAGAAAATACCTAGAACAGAGAATAAGGCTACCGATGCAATGGCGACACTATCTACTCTCTTACACCAGCCTGAACATGAGCTACACTATGAGTTCCTAGTGGAAGCCCTATCCTATCCTGCATACGAATCCCCTGAAACCCGCATGATCTACACTATTGTAGGTTATGACTCATCTCGCTACAACAATCTATTTTCCTATCTCCACGACCAAATCATCCCTGAGTCTTTTAATCATTTTGAGAAATGAAACCTTATCCGATCCGCATCCTGATATGTCATCATTGGTAATGACCTATACAAACGAGGTCTAGATGGTACACTGCTTAGATGTTTAGAACGGGAAGAGTCTCAACATGCATTAGAGGAAGTCCACAAGGGTATATGTGGGTCACACTCGAACAGTTTAATGTTAGCTCAAAAACTTATTAGGGCTGGGTACTATTGGCCTGAAATGGAGAAAGAGGCTATTCAATTTGCTAAAAATTGTCAACAGTGTCAAGTACATGGCAACTTGATTCATGCTCCAGGGAGAGATCTAATTCCCTTTACTACACAATGGCCTTTTCAACAATGGGCATTTGATCTCATAGGCGCTATCCATCTGCACTCTTCTAATGGACATACCCATATAATCACAACTACAGATTATTTTACAAAATGGGTAGAAGCAGTTCCTCTAACACAAGCAATAGGGAAACAGATCTCTATGTTCATCCTGAACTACATCATTTGCAGATATGGGATCCCTCATTCCATAGTCACAGACAATGGGGGACAATTCAAAAACAAGGACCTAGATGACTTATGTGCCAAATTCAAGATTACTCAACATTGGTCATCTATCTACTATCCTCAAGGGAATGGACAAGCTGAAGCTTCAAACAAAAATCTCTTGAAAATCTTGCACAGAACAGTGAATAAAATAGGCAGAGACTGGCATCTCATGATCAATCCAGCTCTCTGGGCATATAGAACTAGTATCAGAATGCCTACAGGGGCTACACCTTTCACTTTAGTTTATGGGTGTGAAGCGGTACTGCCTATTGAGGTTGAAATCCCATCACTCAGAATCAGAATGCATGGACTTGTCACTGATGAAGACTACAGAGTGTCTAGGTTACAAGAACTTGAATTACTAGATGAGCACAGGCAAGCAACATATGATCATCTCAGAGTATATCAGAAGAGAATGTCTAGAGGTTACAACAAGAAAGTCAGACACTGAGAATTTTAGGTTTGTGATCTAGTGTTGAGAGAAAATCCTAAAAATTAATCACATCGAGAACGCAAGGGGAAGTTCAAACCCAATTGGCTGGGTCCCTTTGTTATCACTGCTACTTTTGGCTCTGGTGCCTATCAACTCTCAATGACTAAAGGAGAACAGCTTCGAGAACCAATTAACGTTCTCCATCTGAAGAAATTCTACGCCTAAGGCATTCAGTGCTTGGTAAATGTCCTGAAAAAATCCTAAAAATTAGAAAAAATCCTGAAAAAATGAACATCTTGGTGAAAACCTAGCAATAGGCACCTTGATGATTCACAAAAAAATTAGAAAATATCAACAGTACAAAAAAATTGAAAAAATATCAAAAATTCAAAAAAAAAATTGAAAAATGAAAAATACAAAAAAAATGAAAAAAAAGAAAAGTGCCTTGGTGAAAACTTGGAAACATGCGCCTTGGTAGCAAAAATAGAATCTCTACCAAGATGGTGAAAACCCAGCAAATGGGTGCCACTTGTTCAAAATGCTCCATCTATCAACACAATCTTGGTCTTTCCCAGCTTTCAGTCTTGCTTTAGTTTGTACATATCTCCCGGTTTGTTTCAACATTTTCAGTTTTCAATAAGTCGATCTGTACATCAATCGGCTCAAGCGTCTGTATCCTATCAATGTTTAACACTTGGGGGAAATCAATGTCATATCCTATGGTCTCCCATGTATCTTAGACAGATCATATCTAGTCAGAGTCCTTTGAAGCTTCATGTGAGTCAGTCAGTCAGTCTTGTCTCCAGAAAGGATTTTGCATCAACAACAACGCAATCAACATCAAATTGAAAACTGAAAACAATCTGTGCTTTTCATGCTTTTATCTCCTTGTATGCTTACTAATTCACATTGAGATTTTTGCATATTGTGTCCCTTTGAGCTCCTCAATGATGTCCTTTACAGGATTTAGAGAGTGATGACTGGGGGCATAATCTTTTCTTGGTTTTCTACTTGTATGTGAAATCTTATAACTTTGGAAATTCTAGATTGAAATGGTGTCTGACTGTAAGAGCCTCTATCTTGAATTGGATGGCCATGCGTACCTCGACCATTGATACCCAAAAAATTCAAGGAAGTTTGATCTAACTATTGTCTTTTTGAGTAAGTTCTTTCTCCTACTGTGAAACATGATCTTGCCTAAGGAGGTGAATGATAAAGGGTCACTACGGGTAATTCACACTGGATTTAGAATGATCTTTTGATTGTTTGATGTGTATGTTAAATGCAAGGCATACTCAGGTCATCACGACATTTATGTTTTGATGCTTGTACAAATTGCTATATCAAAATGGACATGATATTCAGGTCATCTTGGCGTTTGTGCCTTGGTGCTTATATCTAATCCAACATTCTGAAAACAAATCAATATTCATATGTCCATGGTCGTATAACCAGTGGGTGTTGTATTGATTCTTGCGCATACAAATCGATATTCATATGTCTATAGTTTCATGGCTAGTGGGCATTGTATTGATTTATCCGGTTACCTAAAAGTTCAATGATGATAACAAATCGACACATGATCAGTGACTAGGTCCTAGGTCTTAGGTTGCATTTCATTTTGCATGTCTCTTTGCATGATCTCACAATGGCTAAACGAACTTCAATGCTTAAACAATTCACCACTCACATCTTCAAATCTAACAAGAGTTGAATCTCACATGAAGGTTCCTCCAATGAAATAGCAAGTAGAATCCTTTTTCGGGATCAAAATAAAAATCTGAGATCATTCATATTATTAACTACTTGCATATTCGACCTTCAATCATCATAGAAATCCAGTATTCAACTTAACTGATTATCTAACATCAAACTATCAAAATTTCAACTTGGTCAACCATGGTCAACTCATGGTCAAACCTAGTCAACCTTGGTCTCCAGGACCTCTAAACGATGCAGAATGCGCTCTTGAACGTGTATAACCACTTTTACCATCAATCAACATGCTTCTGAGCTCTCAACGCTGACTTTTCTTGTTAGATTTCAATTTTAATCCCGAAGGGGGCATGGTATTGCACATCAATTCAAAGTCTGTAAATCAAAATTTTATCGATCAAGTCTATCAATATCTTTCATCAGTGATCAAGACAAACAATCACGTCTAGTTACTGATTCATCAAAAGTCCTCATCGCTTGGGGCAAATCTATCATCACTTGGGGCATATCAGATTCATCAAGATCCATATCAATCTGGTATGCTCTTAATCTTGTAAACTTTATCAGTTTTTGCAACCATCAGATCATAGTGTTCTTTCCTTGGTTCTTCGGCAACTGAAGGGTTTGGATGTGATGCCTGCTAGTTCTGCTAAGACAATTGAGTCTAGAACGGGTCACTCACTTCTTTGCAATCTTAAGGTTTGGAATCAGGCATTTTGACACTTTTTCGCAATCATAGGTTCATTTGCTGCTACAGTGAACATTATCTTTGGTCACTCAGGACCTATTATCTCCATATCAAATCAATATCAATCAGCTTCTGTCTCGTATCAATTATCAATTTCAAACATCAGTTTAATATCTTTATCAAACACAGACTATCTTTGAACCACTGCGCTTCGCACAGTAATTCAAAGAGGGGCAAAATGTAATACCCCAAAAATGGGCTATAAGTTCATTAATCTCCTACATCTTCAATTCGAATGAAATCGACATCAAAGTCCTAATCTAAGGCACATCTAAACATCATCGAATCATAATTGATTATCTTAAATTCTGCATCGGGGAATATTCTTAGTAATATTTTTAATCATCATAATTATCTTTAATTTTATAATTATTTGGCAATAAATCACATTTATCCTAAAGTTTGATTAATTGAATATTTTCATATTTAATTAATTAGATTTAATATCTTGCCACTTAATTGTGTAATTAAATTTAATTCTATCTATTATTAATTGTATTATTTAATTTTGACAATAAATCCAAATATCCTATGAATAATTGATTAAATTTTTATTTAATTAATTAAAGCAAGTTGTCATTATTTAATAATATAGTTTTTAATAAAAATTTGATTAAATAATTGATTAACCCATAAATCAATTGTTTTATTTTTAAAAGCAGTTAAGTTGGAAATAAATCACTTTATTATTAAATTAATTCATAAATAAAACATGCACAATCATAAAAGCAGACAACTATCAATTATCAATTAAAGCTAAACTCTATTTTGAGTTAAAACTTAGCTTTTGCATGTTTTTGTGAGTTAATTATCCTTTATTTAAAAATAACTCAAAAATCAACCTGAGTTATTTGAGTGATTTATGGCTTTCTTCCATGCATCTCCAAAGCCCTAGATTTCTATAAAAACAAGGCTCAGCTCTTCATAATTCATCTCTAAAATCTCTCAAATTTGCATCCACAGGATCTCATAATTGTGCAAACTTATGCTGGAGAATTGGAATTGAAGAATCAAAGCTCTTGCGAATTGACATCTTTGTGAGATCAATCTTATTTTTGCATTCATATTGCATATCATTGTTAGATTAGCATTGCATATCAATTTTCAATAGCATTCATAGCATATCAATTTCATCTAGCATAGATTCATATCAAGTTTTTCATTATTATTGCATAGAAAATACCAAAAAAAAATAGAATAATTGCATTCAATTCATATCTAGATCAATTGCATTCAAATCCTTCATTTAGGTGTCGTCTAGGTCACTAATCTCGATAACAATCTGAGAACATTAATCTCGCACCTACTAGAAGGTAGTAAATCGCTTGGTTAGATTAGATTTCAATTTTGCACGATTTTGATTATAGCTAACCTCTAATGTTTTACTGAGTGTTGTGTCTACAGATCAAGTACAATTTTCACACACATAGGTGGAAAGGTCAGATTTGGTGGTAGTTCTTCCACCAAGGTTGTTGGCATAGGTACTCTTGCTAAATAATGATGAAACCATTGTTGAATATGTATTTTATGTTGAAGGTTTGAAACACAATCTCTTAAGTGTGAACCAACTATGTGATCAAGGCTATGATCTTAGCTTCAACTTAAATTCTTGTATCATCGAAAAAGGAAATGATGTCATAGCTAAGGAAACTAGAGCAGCAAACAACATTTATATTCTTGATGACTCTAATTATGAAACTTGTTATTTTAGAAAGGTGGAGGATGCTTGGCTTTGGCACAAGCATTTTGGGCATATAAATTTTGATAATCTTATCAAGATCAATAAAAAGGATGCAATTAGAGACATGTCAAAGATAGAGAAACTAGTTGATGTGGTTTGCAAGAATTGCCGAGAAGGAAAACAAACAAGAACTTCCTTCAAACCAAAAGATCATTTCAGCAATAGGCCACTTGAGTTAGTTCACACAGATCTTTGTAGATCAACTAGGACAACAAGTCTTCAAGGTGAAAAATGTTTTATGCTTCTTATTGATGATTTTTCTCACATGACTTGGGTTACTTTTCTAAAAGAAAAATTAGAAGCCTTGGATAAATTTAAGATTTTTAAGACCTTGGTTGAAAATGAAATAGATCTAAAAATTAAATGCTTGTGTACTAATAATGGAGGAGAATTCACCTCAACTAATTTTGTGAGAAACATGGAATTAAAAGACAAGTTTCAGCCCCTAGAACACCACAACAAAATGGTGTTGTGAAAAAGGAAGAACAAAATAGTTCAAGTAATGGCTCATTGTTTGATGAATGAAAGAAAATTAAAAGATATTTTTTGCAGAGAAGTTGTCCACACTTTAGTCTACATTTAGAATAGAACTTTGTTGAGGCCCAAGTTCAACAAGACTCCTTACGAACTTTGGAAAGGTAAACCAACAACTTTTAAGTACTTCAAATTTTTTGGAATTCCATGTTACATTAGAAGGGATGAAAATAATTTGGGCAAATTTGATTCTAGAGCTGGTGAGGGAATTTTTATTTCCTATTCCTCCAAGAGTAAAGTGTTCAAGTGCTACAATAAGAGGCTACATAAATTTGTAGAAAGTGCTAATATAAAAATACATGAGATTACTAATGAGTTTAGTGAGGATGTGGACAACATTGAAGAAGGAAAACTTAGACCAGCACTATTGTACCTTCTTCTCCTCCTCACACACAAGTTGTAATATAACTAGCAAAGATGGTGAAAATGATAAACAGAAAACTCAATCTTATCATGGAACTAAAGCCTCATCCTCAAATGAAGTTGAAATCTCACATGCATATTCTAGGCATGGTTCACAAGGTGATAATGATGTTTCTATTTTCAAAACTCCTAAATTTGTTTAAAAGAATCATCCAATTGATCAAGTTATAGCTGAAAGGAGAACTAGGCATGCTAAGAGAGATATTAATTATTTTGAGGATGATTATTTTTCACTTATTTCTATGATTGAGCCTAAATGTTTTGAAGAGGCAACATTAGATGAGAATTGGGTTGCTGCTATGAAAGAAGAGTTAGAGAAAATTAAGAAAAGCAACACTTGGGAGCTTGTGCCTAGACCCATTGAAAAGAATGTAATTGGTACTAAATGGGTGTTTTGAAATAAGGTAAATGAAGAAGGAAAGATTATTAGAAACAAATCTAGTCTAGTTTGTAAAGGGTATTCTCAAATTTGGGGTGTTGACTTTGGTGAGACCTTTGCACCCATTGCTAGATTAGAAGCAATTAGAATATTTCTTGCTTATGCTTCTTTCAAATTTTTCAAATGGATATCAAATTTGCCTTTCTAAATGGGGATTTGAATGAAGAGATATATGTTGAACAACTGGAAGGTCTTATTACTAACAACTTGGATTATGTTTGCAAGCTAAAAAAAGTGCTTTATGGGCTCAAACAAGCTCCTAGAGCTTGGTATGACATGCTGGATAATTATTTACAATAGAAAGGTTTCAAAAAGGGATATGTTGACATCAATTTATATGTCATGGAAGAAGGTAACAACATTCTCATTGTTGTGGTTTATGTTGATGATCTGATTTTTGGTAGTGACAATGTCAAAATGACCAAGAAATTTTTTGATTGCATGAAAGATGAATTCAAAATGTCTATGATGGGTGAGTTGACTTACTTTCTTGGGTTGTAAATTAATCAATTTACTAAAGGTGTTTTCTTTTCCCAAGATAATTATGTTAGAGAATTGCTTAAAAGATTTAAAATGGAAGATTGCAATCCAATTAGCACTCCCATGGAAACCAAATGTAAATTAAGTAAGGATGATGTATCCCCTTCCATTGATCAAACTTTCTATAGATCCATGGTAGGAAGTTTATTGTTTGTTACAACCACTAGACCAGATATTATGCAGGTTGTTGGTTATGTTGCAAGATTTCAAGTGTCACCCAAGAAAACACATGTTCACATTGTTAAGAGAATTTTTAAGTATTTGAAAGGCACTATTGAATTTTTTCTTTAGTTCCCCAAGAGTTCTGATTTATCTCTTACAACCTATAAATATGTAGATTGGGGTGGCTCGGTGGATGATAACAAAAGAACTAGTGGATGTGCTTTCTTCTTAGGTGGTTGTTTGGTCTCATGGCTCAGCAAGAAATAGTCTTGCACATCCTTATCTATAGCTGAAGCTGAATACTGTTGGAAACTAAAATTGAAATAATTGTTATATTATCATTGATGTCAAACCTTAACTGGTAAGACAATTTCTATCTATTACAATACCATATCTTTTGATTGATGAAGAGGATTTGAAAAGAGGAGATAACAAGAGGATCTAAGGAAAGGTTGAGTTATGTGATACTACAATGGGTACTTGATTAGTTGGCACATTAACAAGGTAATGTGTTGTTTATCTTTAACACTAAGTAATGAAGTCAATAGATTTGAAGCATAGGCTTAACCGAGAAAAAGAGAAGAAATTCAGTTTAAGCTAAGTGGTGCTAGTGTTGACCAAGCACTAGTATAAGATGAGTAAATTTTAGTTTCGACCAAGCATTAGTAATTGCCCAGTATCAGAGAATTAACCGAGTGAATATAATGTTTGCCGAGTAGAATAGTTTTAGCAATGACCAAGTTATCCAATGATGACCGATTAGATGAATGTAGTATTGACCGAGTGTTAGTAATTTATAGTTTGTGAAGGAATTGAGAATCCCTGCCGATATAGTTGAATTCTTGGGATATGTAAAACATGTTGACATTAAAGATGAATGATTAGGAGCATTTAATGCATGTTAAGCCATTTTCTTATGGATTCAAGGAGAAGTTTGGAGAAGTATCTAGAAGGATAAGGAGGAGAATAAAATGATGGAAGGATTCGATGAATCTGACTTAAACTTAAGATCTATGGAAGAGATTAAGAGACAAAAGATTAATCTACCTGATCAAGGAGGTATAACAATGACCTAATTATGGGTTATGTAGTAAGGTGGAAATAAGTTGATGTTATTGACTGACGAACCTAAGTAGAAGGCTAAGAAGAGCAGTGAAGAGCTGAACAAAGTTGAGGTGATTGCTTGAAAGAATTTTTAAGAAGATCAGAGATGGAGATGGTAATGAAGATTAGTCAAAAAATCAACATATGATCGTATTGGATCTATATTTGCAAAGTGAGTTGTATATTTTAGATCAAAATGTACTATTAATTTCTAACCATTGTATCAGTTAAAACCCTTTAATCAAGGTTGACCTAATAGTCATTTTTTAAACCCTTTAATCAAGGTGACATTCTGATGGAATGTTCTTAAGCCCTATAACCATGCCACTCTTAAAAAGGTGATTAAATCCTTTAACAAGGTCACACCTAATAGTGTGTATTGTAAACCTTTAACAAGGTTGGATTCTCACAGAGCTCACTTTGGAAGAGTGAAAATTTGGTAGCATGTTACTGCTGGTTTTTTCCATATTGGGTTTCCACATTAAATCCTAGTGTAATACTTGTGTGTATGTTATTTGATGTGTTATGTTGTTAAAATTTTTATATTCAGCAAGTTGATTACTTTTGGACAGTGGACTGCAAGTTTTATGTTACAGATATATTCTATAGAGACCGAGTGAATTTTTGAATAGATCTAAGTTTGTTGAAGAGTTTAAAAGTTGAATTGGTACATTTGGACCCAAGGATAACTAATTCACCCCCCTCTCAATTATTCTAAAATCATTCTAACAAATCATAGTGGTTTCATGTTGCACTCAGATAATTTGGATGAAGAACACTTTATGTGATTACAAGCTTGAGTTTAATGATCCTATATGCATTTTTTGTGACAATGCAAGTGTCATTGATATCTCTAGAAATCTAGTAATGCACTCCCGCACCAAACAAATTCTAATTAAATTTGATTATCTGAAAGAGAAAGTTACTAACAATATGGTTAAGCTGGACTATGTCTGTTCAAAGAAATAAGTTGCTGATGTTTTCACTAAATCTGTTACCCCAAGGTTACTTTGAGTACCTTTAAATCAAGCTTGGTGTTCTACTCCCTCATTAAATTATTCATTCTCAGGGGGAGTTCTTCATTGATATCTATTTTGAGGTATGTTTCAAGTTTCATGGTCATTGATGTCAAAGGAGGAATAGTTCTTCTGGGGGAGTTGATTCAGTTGGTTCAATTTTTCAGGGGGAGTTGTTTTAGTTGGTTCAAATTTCTAGGGGGAGTTGATTCAATTTGTTCAATATTTCTAGAGGATTTAGTTCAGATTTGCAATTTGTTCTTCTATGTGCTTGCTAGAAATTTCCATCAATGACAAAAAGGGGGAGATTGTTAAGTTTATGTCATTGATGTCTCTGCATTTTTTACTTTGTCTCACTTCATAAGGGTACATGTGTTATCCAACATTAGTCCCAACTGGCACCAATTCGATTATTGCTTACTAGCCTTTCTAAGTTTAAAAGAAAAAATGCTCTAATATGCCTTTAGTGACACTTGTGTTGTTCTCTAATTTTTGGAAAATATTCTTCTGCATATCTTGAAAAGAAGGTAAAAGTCTCACAACCTAGGAATGAACACGTTGCTGGGATTGAAATAGTTTTTGGTGGATGCATCTATGAATAGGATGTTGTGTGTTTCGTTTGGAATAGAGGCTGAAAAATGTTAATGAATATACTATCTATAAATTAGAAAAGACAAAGAGCATTATCCAAAGCTAAGAGAGGTGGTGAATGCACATATGGATGTGCAATCCATTTATCAAAAATCATGAGTGTATTAACCAAGGTGACTGAAGAGTGTATTTAGACATTTAGAAAAACTCAGCTGGGAGTCATCAGTTTGGGTGAGCCATGTGTCCAACGTGCACCAAAACAATATGAGTTAAATATGTATGAAGATACGTGGCTTTATGTTGAAGGATGTTCACATGAAGATTCTAAGTGTGTGTTGTGTGATAGTCACAGATTAAATACTAGAAATATATTAAATTAAAAATTATATGGTCATCATTCTGTGTACGTGCTGTGAGTACTTTGATTACATATGTTCTTTTGTAACCGATGAAGTGATTGGTATTCAGGCTTCCAAAAATGTGTTGAAATCATCTCTTCTAATCACAATGTAAAAATAGAAAAGTGAGCTCATTCAAAAGTTCAAAAAAATGTATGTCGGGTGTGGGGATTCAAGAAGGATTCACCATGTTGAATAATAGGCTATTAGGTAACAAAAATGAGGAGATACAATTGTGTCTCAGTATCACATGTTTTTGGGTACATGTAAAAGAACAATATCATTGATTAATAAAACTACGGTCACTGCATGTTCATCTACTGTTGTGCATGTTTTGAAGATACACATTTTTTAACCTGAGAAAAGGGATGTAGAGATTTTGAATGCACACATGGAGAGGTTGTATGGGTTCAAGTTTTAAAAATTATTTGGTATGGAAGATTGAGTGAAGGAAGGCTGCATTTTATTCTGAGCGTCCAAAAAATTTGTGCATTTTTTCAATAGGTATTAGGGAAGAGACCAGACTGAAAACATATTCAAGTTCATTAGAAGTGATATCTGAATTCTTCTTCTTGTTGAAAAATATTCTAATTGGATTAGAATGTCTTTTATTTTTGTATAAAGACTCAGAGCTTATTCGGGTTTGTTTTTTTTGTATTTCACAAATCTCCTACAATAAAAGGTTGTTACCTTTTAGGACATGTTGGAGCCTGTTTTGTAAAAGACTATTAAGAGTTGTAGCTCTTTGATGTAAAGGGTTTTTTTCCATTTGATATTAGCGGTGTCATGGTTTTTTACCCATCTTGGGTTTTTACGAGATAGAAATTTGTGTCTTCCCTCTTCTTTATGTGATTGCATTCTCTGAAATTGATAAACTTTTTTGGATGCTTAAAATACTGATTCACCCCCTCTCCCTCTTAGTATTATTTAGTTTTTCAATAACCACCATGATCACCTCTAAAATTTAATGTCATGGTAACTTTCAACCCTGTGACCATCGGTCACATGCTTGACCATGAGCTTTGGCCTCTATCCCCAAACTACCAGCCCCTTGGTTGCCACATGACCAGGGGTTGATATTTTTTGGCCCCATGCCTAATTGATTTTTTTGCGGCGATGACCATTTGACCATCAAATTTATGCTCATGACTTATTGATGTCACCACTACATCAATAAATTCCACGCACCCTTTAGGGCCTTCTGGACCACCTGTATGTATTTTGCGCATAACTTGATGATATGGTGTCAAAATTGGGCAAATGAGATATTGTCAAAAAGCTCTTTCCGAGGTCTTTCCAGATCTGGGGATTTAAATTTATGATTTTTCCTTTTTGATTATGTTTTTTTTGTCAAAACTAGAAGTTTAATTTTACACTCTGGGAGACATATCTTGCGCATTCGAACTCCCTTTTTGTCAAAAAAGATATCGATGGAAATATTGTTCTATGGTCTTTCTAGTGCTATGATTTATTTTATTAGATTCTTCTCTAGGTATATTTTATTCAATTTTTTGTATTTATACACTCTAGTGAATATCTTGGATGTTTCAAATCTTGGGATCTCTTCCCTGTATGGGATGGCTCATATTCAACTGTTATTCATGTTTCTCAAGCCTTTTTTATTTTTTGATCTTTGTAGACATCTTTTGTAAGAATTATTTTATACAAACACACTAAAATAAAGTGTCATTCTATTGCATGTTTGGCACATCATTGTGCCTTTTGTACTCACACTCCATTATAACCTGCCATGGGGGGTTTTATGTTTTCCTTTATTTTCCATCTACCTTTGTCAAGTGAGTTTTCCTTCCATGAAATTAGCCTCAGGATGTATTTATGTGTTTGTACTCTCTCTACACCTTCAATGTCCCTAGTTCTTCATCATGCGGTTCTTATTGGCTGTCATGTTTAGTGTACCACACAAGTCTTCCTTGTCCGCATTATGGGGGGTTTATACTATTTTTTCTTATGCTTTCTTGGTTCGATGGAGTGATCTATGTATTCAATATTTCTTCCTATGTACTAGGTGAATGCAGTGGGTGGGTACCTATGCATTGTAGTGAGATGGATCATTTACCATATGGAAACTCTTTCATTCCTATTTTTGGAGGCAATCTTCCATCTTTGATTGACCAACTCTTTAAGATTAGGTGTTTTATGCCATCTATATCTTTGAAATCAGTTTTTTTCCTTTGTTTGCATCCTAATTCAAGTAGTCTCATTTAAGGGTAGTCATGCAAATTACAGTCTTCTATATCTTCAACTTCAACTGTTTGTCTTTGTTTTCCTCCTAATTCAAGTAGTGTCATTTGAGGGCACTCATGTAGATTACACTCTTCTTTAACTGGTCATGTTCTATTTTAGTAGAGGATTTATAGATCAGTAGTTTCTTTTTGACACAATTTGTAGCTTCTTGCTTGAGAGGTGTTTTGCATGTTCATTCCTTGTTCCTATTTTCTAGAAATTTTCCTAGTTTTGGAGGCTTCTTCAGTCCTTCAACTAGTCTTCATCTCTCTTTGGAGTATAATTTTCTCCCATGTGGTTTTCTTTATTCTCCACTTTATAGAGATTAGTTATTGTACTTGGGTACCTGATTAGGCCTTTTTTGTCGAGACCCATTTTCCTTGAGTGGTTGTTTCTAGATTTTTAGCTACTCCCCTAGTTTATCTTAAGGTGGGGGGGTGTTAGAGTAATAATTTGTTTTCTTATTAATTAACTCATATTGATTTAATTATTAAGTCACTTATTATCTCTTTCTTTACTTAAGATAAAATTTAGGCATACAATAATTAATTATATTTTTAATTATAAGGATTGATCTCTTTTTTTCAATAATAGATCATAAAAAAACAAATTCAATATTGTCTCCTCTTTCATGGATCATTGCATTTAGGCCTCCATAGCTATTTTATTCTCTATTTCTATGACAGGTGTTTGTATGTAGGTGTTCTTGGGAGCTGTGGGTTAATTTATTTCTCAACTCCAATAGACCTGCATCATTCATATTATCAACAACATATTAGCAATACTAGGTCAATACTTGACATCAATGAAAACTCAATAACTAATCATCATGCTATCAAATCTATCTCATTGCAACTCCAATAATCACTTACCATCACTACATCAGTTATGCCAACATAATCATTTTCCATTTGATATCTTTTGGTAGTTAAAAAAAACATGTTGAATGTTGGTTTCTCTTTGACATGCATTCTCAGAGTAGTTTACATAGACATCAAAATGGTTAAAAATGTAACCACAAACATTGCATAATCTTGTCATTTCACCTTTTTCTTTGGGCTCACTTTGATTAGAGTGTCCTTCATACAATAACAGTTCTACACGTGGCACATTCTTGAATAATTTTTATTACATGAAAATATCCTATTATATGTTGGAAATCTATTATGGGAAAGTGATATACTGAGAGGGGGGTGAATCAGATATCTACCACTTATTGCACTTTAACATAAACTTGCATAACACAAAAAAATCAAATTCAATACTAAAATATATCTAACATCCTAATCATCATCCATGAAAATGAAACATAACACAATAATTTTGGTTATCCAGAAACCCTTGAAAGGTAAAACTGGGGTGGGTATGACACCCATAAATATTCACTAATGCAGTATTAAAGTTTTCTTGTTAGGGCTACAAGTTTGATCATAAAATGATGATCTAACTTTTGAGGGGCTTGCCCTGCTAAGAGCTTTAAGACTTATACAATCTACCTTGCAAAAGGATTTAAGCTTACAACAAAGTAAGCACTTGGTTAAGAGATTTACTTAGGTCTTCTAAAACCACTCTGTTAATAGATTCTTACTAATTCACCCATTATAATGTCTCAGTACCTAATCCTTTGGTTTGTACTGTGATGTTGATAACAAATCTTCTCCTTACAATATAGATTTGATCTCCTCTATCAAATATATCTCTTTTCTATCCTTCACTGCTTTACTCAGTCACTGAACTCTACTTTTGATAATCAAGACACTTCTTTTTTTTGCATGTATGAGATCTCCTTCATACTCATACTCTTCTGCTACACTCCCTGATATGTTTTAGGGTTTGGATCTCATCTTATATAAATAATAGATCAACTTCATAAATTGAGATCTACGATATAGATTGTCTACTTATGCCGCTTAACTATTCCCTAATTCTGATTGGTTACATGAATTACATAGGTATTAATGATTACAATTCTAAAGCATATTAACCTCCGTGATTTCCTCAACAAAAAATAGATATCATGTATATGTCAGCCAAAATGGTTTACCTAAGTGTTTGTGCCATTACAAACACATATATCAATTCTGGCTTACTCGGCATTAGAAATCTCTGGCACTCCACATTCACTGTTCTTCATACCCTGGTGCTTGACACTGACATAAATACACAACTTGACACAAACTATCTTGGCTAATACTGAAGTACTTAGTGACCACTGACTTTCTTGATAGTAAATACTACTTGGTAAATGTACATTATACATGACTCAACCTATTCATGATGGCTCAGTCATAGTGATGACCGACCAACATTTCCTAGAAAATGAATAAGTGTAAGACACTAATAGACAACCAAACTCAGGGATAAACAATCTCCCCCTTTGATGCAGGGGCATTCTAGGGTATTCAGTGAATCTGCATGGTGGTGTGTTGATTTGGTTCTGTGTTACTCAGTTGTATCTTTAACCAACAGTCTCAGTTATTGAAGGAAGCTTGGTCGCTGAAGGAACTCGGTGAAACCTCTTACACTCAGTGAAACTTGTACTCAGTGATGCCTATGGTGCTAGGTCAACGTGCTTTCTTGGTGATGCCTAGCTTGCACAGTTGTTTCACTTGCACTTGGTTGTTTCTCTCGAGCTCAGTAGTTCTAGTTTACCGATTAGAGTTCTTGGAGATTTGGTTGGCCGACTTGCTGCATTTATTGTTTGTAGCTTTTGTTGTATTCTCCTAGGTAGATCTAGAAGCTGACATGGAGAATTAATTATTTGTAGGCTATTTGAGAGATGAATGTTGTTGCATTTAATATTTGTTTGTAGTGGAAGCCGACTTGGATTAGGAGTTAATTGTTTCTTCCAGCCAACTTGTGGCTGAAGAGTAGCATTTAAGGAGTACTTGGGTAGTTTTTTAGAGGAAGATTTGGGAGTTAGACAAAAGTTGGAGATAGAATATTAGATCTAGATCCTATGAGATCTTGAAGATCAAATTTTTATTTGATAGTTGTAATAAAAGAGCTAGTGGTTTGCATGCTTGGAGACAAGGAGATTGCTTGGAGGCTTGCGAGCTCAAGTTTAGATCTACCTTATTGGTTCCATCAGTTGCTGATTTGTTTCAGAGGTGGACTAGCTGAGTGGTTGAAGAAATACTATTGATTGTATTTGGCCCTAACTTGGAAGGCCTTACAACCAGGCATGTTAATGAAAATTTAGTTGAAAACATTGTCTTGTTGTGTTATTCTACATTGTAGTGTTTGGATTCTTGTTTGGACTGTCCTTAATTAGATCCTTCTTACCCGTGTTGCATCAGATGGTATCAGAGCTTGAAGATATTGAGTGTGTAAACTGATCTCTGAGTTGAGGTTGTTTGCACCAGGACCTAGTTGGTGATTTATTACTTTGGGTGTTCAAAAATCTTGAAGGATGCCTCTGAGAAGATTGGAACCTAGAGCGATTTCATATCTTTGTGATGTTGTGGAATAAAAGATTACAGAGAAGGTTAAACTTGATTTCAGATTTGAGATGGAATTGATGAAGAATGACATGATCACTGAGGTCATGAGAGCTATTGATGGTATGCTGAGGAATCTTGGTATTGATGATGGTTATGAGGAAGCTGTTGAAGACTTTAAAGCTACTGGATTTAGTGGAGATGACCAGAGAGATAGATATGGTGAAGACAGAACTGGTCAGTTGCATAGATCTAGAGCTTGGTTAAGTACTAGTTACTAAATGGAAGTTTCTATTTTCTTTGGTACATTGAGACCCGAGGACTTGATTGATTGGATTGGTGAATTAGAATATTTCTTTGAGCTTGAATAAATTGGAGATCTTCTTAGAGTAAGATTGGCACAGACTAAGTTGAAAGGACATGCTACTCTTTGGTGGAAAGAATTACAAAGAGATCGAGAAGATGAAGGTGAAATGAAGATCAATCGGTGGAGGTTGATGGTGACTAAATTGAAAGCTAAGTTCATACTTGCCGAGTATGAGCTTGACCTATTTAAGAAGTTGTAGAATCTGAAGAAAAAATATTTGACTGTGGAGGACTATACCAAGGAGTTCTATAAGTTGACTATTTGGTCTGGACACAAAGAACTTGGTAAGGAAAAGGTAGCTTAGTATGTGAATGGTTTTAGATTCAATATTCAGGATGAGCTTGGTATGCTGAAGATTGATTCGGTTGAAGATGCTTATCACTATGCTCTGAAGGCAAAAGATAAGTTGAAAAGAAGACAACATAGTAATCCCCGAGGGAAGGAAAAGATTGATCACTCGGTGAAAGACAAACCAACTGTTGAAGATGAACTGAAATATGTGGAATTAAAAAAGAAGACAGGTAGGGTTATCTTTAAGGGAAATTTTTATAACTGTAGTGAAGAAGGATATCAATCTTTTCAGTATACATAGAAGAAATTTGGTGACCGAAGGACTTCTATGGTGAATGATAACATTCAGAATGAACCTGAATCTAAGAACTTGCTGGTTCAGAGAACATTGCTCGGTGCAAAGGAGGAACCTTGTTAGAGGATTAATTTGTTCAGAACTCGGTGCAAGTCAAGAGGTAAACTTTGTGATGTAATTATCTATAGTGGTAGTATGGATAACCTTGTTGTTGAGGACATGGTTCAGAAACTTGGTTTGAAAAGAATGAAGCATCCTCATCCTTATAGGATTGGTTGGTTACAAGATGTTCATGCTCTAGAATTGAGGGAGAAGTGCTTTGTTGATTTTTAGATTGGCTAGTATAAGGATCTAGTGTTGTGTGATATTGTGGAGATGAATAGTTTTCATATATTGCTCGATAGACCTTGGAAATATGATTGCAGAGCTATGTATGATTGTGTTAAGAATGTGTTTAATGTTGAGAAGAATGACATGAAGCTTTCCCTGATGTCTTTGCTAGATACAATACTCGGTAGGAGAAACCTGATCTTTGGTAGCTGAGATGAGTTGAGAAATTATGAAAGGATGGATCAGTATGGAGAACAAGCTTGTGTGTTATCAAGGAAAGATTTGAAAAGACAAAGGAAGCTGAAGTGGAAGAATATGCAAGGTGAAGAGTTGAAGGGCTTGTATGTGAAGAAATAGTTCAAGGTTTATGTGATAAATCCTAGAAGATGTTCTTCCAGCCTATGAGAACATCTTTTCAAACCTGGGGTATCTAATGCAGGGGCATTCTAGGGTACTTGGTGAATCTACATGGTGGTGTGTTGATTTGGTTTTGTGTTACTCGGTTGCAGCTTTAACTGATGATCTTGGTTATTGAAGGAAGCTCGGTCACTGAAGGAACTTGGTGAAACCTCTTGCACTCGGTGGAACTTGCAATCAGTGATGCCTATGGTGCTTAGTCGACGTGCTTGCTCAGTGATGCATAGCTTGCTTAGTTTTTTCACTGGTGCTTGGTTATTTCTCTAGCGCTTGATAGTTCTAGTTTACCAACTAGACTTCTTGTAGATTTGGTTGGCTGACTTGGTGCATTTATTATTGGTAGCTTTTGTTGTATTCTCCTATGTAGATCTAGAGGCCTACATGGAGAATTAATTGTTTGTAGGCTATTTGAGAGCCGACTATTGTTGCATTTAATATTTGTTTGTAGTGGAAGCTGACTTGGCTTAGGAGTTAATTATTTCTTCTAGCTGACTTGTGGCTGAATATTAGTATTTAAGGAGTTTTTGGATAGTTGTTTAGAGGCAGATTTTGGAGTCAGACAGAAGTGGGAGATAGAAGATTAGATTTGGATCTTGCATGATCTTGAAGATCAAATTGTTATCTGATAGTTGTTCCATATCTACCTTAGTGGTTCCATCAGTTGTTGATTTTCTTCAAAGCTAGACTAGCTAAGTGGTTGTAGAAATGCTATTGATTGTATATGGCCTTAACCCAAAAGGCCTTACAGTTGGGCAGGTTAATGAAAATTCAGTTGAAAACATTGTCTTGGTTTTTTTTTTTTTGCATTGTGGTGGTTGGTTGCTTGTTTGGACTATCCTTAATTGGATCCTCCTTACTTGTCATGTGTTACCCTTTGACATTAATGGAAAAAAAACTTTGTCATGAAATTCTACATTACATTTACATGAGTACTTGGTACTAAAAAAAATTCTATATGAATACTCCCCCTAAGACTTTGACTCAATCTTAAAAAATATTCTACATATATATACATAAGACACCTTTTTGACATACAACCAAATATATACATTTGCAAAACTAGTATGTCATACCATTAGTCCATTGTGCATGTATCTACTTTTTGCTTTGATATCTGATCTGATATTTCATGTTATTTCCATTTTCCCTTTATACCATTTCCCGTTTTCAATATTCTATCATGTCATGGCATTTCCCCCTTGTTTTTGACAATTGAAGTTCCTGGGGTGTAGGGGTTTTGAAATACTTATTCAAAAATGATTTATGAAGATGCATTATCATAGCTAATGTGTTGTCCCAATCTGACCTTGTAGACTCCAAAACCTATAAATTTATTTCTATCTTGGCAGCTAGCTCAACTAGACTCTTAGAAATAGAAAGATGAGGATCTTTCTGTACTAATGCTTTTGTCATGACTAACTCCTTCTATATAACCTCGAGATGAGGTGTCAACATTATTTGTATAGAAACTAGTCTAGCCCTTATTTTACTATCATTAGCCACCAACTTGGATAATTTACCTTGGGCATGTAGTAACCTGGTAAAATGAATAGAGCTAGAACTTGCATCCATGCTCAGTGAGTGACTTGTAGACTTTAGAATGATCTGAAGTTTGTCTATCAGATCCTAATTATCCTTTGTAAATTCTGTTAGAAAGTAAAGTCCACCAAGATAACTGAGAGGGGGGGGTGTATCAGTTATCAGATAATTATAACTTTTAACATCTTCAATAGTATTTAACCATGTGAGAAATGCAATTACTAACCATACAAAGATATTCATACACAATGACACAATAACACAAGATATATTGACTAGGGAACCTCTTGATCAAAGAGTAAACCCCGGTGGGAATGATGCCCACAAAAGATGCACTAATATGAATATTCCTTGTGAAAGGATGGACTCTGTTAGGAGTCTTATGAAATACATTCAGTACATATAAATCCCTGTTAGGAGATTTTGAATCCTTGTTAAAAGATTCTAACCTTGTTAAGAGTTATGGAAGAGAGAAGGACCCACTGCCTAAATAGCTTCAGGGTAAGATCACTGAACTCACTGTCCAAATAACCTTAATATTATTCAAAAAAATAATATGAAATATGTTACCTCCTTACTATGCCAAACTGCACTCACTGCTACATCAGATCTCAATTCCAGATCTCTGTACTTCGCATGTCTTCCTTCACAATTTCACTTTCACAACCTCTTAGACTCTTTTCTTCACTTCATGCTTACATTCACATGCAACCAAAACCATGCTCACACTTCTTTCATATTAAAACTACATACAATAAGGAAAAACATTCCTTCCTTTATACCACACTCAAATAATTACAAATGAGTTGGCACACAATTACAAAATAAAAGTTTCCATACGCTACATCAAAATTACACAAAACTGTCAGCTTCCAGATGCAATAACTCTTCACTCATGTGACCTTGAAGTTTTCACTATGAACCATGTCACCATCAATGTGTTTCAAACTTCCCTTTAACTATGCAAAACTAGATTCCATCCCAATTAGGAGATATCATCCAATTTCCACAAACTGCTACTCAGGAACACTGCCTGAATACTGCTTTTACCAAAATACTCATAACTTTCATGAATCAATGAATTACTATCTGCACTCTTAACCATAGACAAATAACATATCAAAGAGTATAAAATCAACATCACATAGCTCCAACTACAATATCCCACGTGCGCTAATCAAAACACTGTCGGCTTCTCTGCTAGTCTCCAGAAGATCACTGTGTTGACATCAATGACAATCATAGTCATGAATGCAAAAACAATTGCTACAGAATGACTGCTAACATCCAACATTCATTCCTAACAATCTCCCCCATTGGCATTGATGGCAACATAGATGAAAAACATCCAATGTTCCAAAAATCCAATACTGTTGCACTGATACTCTAAAAGTTCTTCAAATCTTCTTCATCAATCAAATCTTGCTTCGTTATCCTATTAAGTTCTCTCCAATAGATGGTACACATGGTTTTTCATGTACACTTCTCCCCCATTGACATCAATGACAAAAATTTCATCACTATGTCAACAACAACTCAATGTCCAAAGACACTATTTTAGAAAATACATTCACAAGAGTCCTCATGACTTAGCTCAGATACACATACTCCCCCATAGAGGAAGTACCAACATCCAATCTAGAAAAAGATAGGGCTCATATACCACTGGACGGATGTAACCAACTACATCATTAATCATAAGTAGGTTGGGGCATAACCCCAAGCATACCTCTCAGATACTCAAATGTATCCTTAGGAAAAGGCTTTGTAAATATGTCTACTATCTGTTCCTTTGTGCTTATGTACTCCAGTTTGACTTCTTTCTCAGCTACTTTCTCTCTTACAACATGATACTTGATCTCTATATGCTTAGTCTTAGAATGCAATACATGATTCTTAGACATACTAACTGTGTTGGTGTTGTCACAATGTATGACAACAGGCTCAACAAACTTAATTTCAATATCCTTCAGCATCTGCTTCAACCAAATTATCTAGTTACAATTGTTTGCTATTGCTACATATTTTGCTTCTGTTGTACTCTGTGAGATACAATTTTGCTTCTTGCTCAACCAGGAAACTAATCTTCCTCCAAGAAAAAAGGCTCCACCATTGGTCCCCAATCAGCATCTGTATATGCACATAGGGTGAAATCATCAGATTTTTCATACCACAATCCATAGTCCATTGTGCCTCTTAAATATCTCAATATCCTCTTTACTGCTGCATAATGTGACTCTCTAGGTTCAGCTTGAAATCTTGCTACCATGCCAACTGAATGTTGTATATCCACTCTAGTGTGTGTTAAGTACTGCAATCCTCCAATCATGGATCTGTATTTCTTCTACTCAATTTCTGGTGTTTCATCTTTTCTTGGTAGTTTGTGTCCTATAACCATAGGTGTTCCAATTGGTTTTCAGTTCTCGCTAACAAAGATACCATCACTATTCTGTGTTATCTGTAATCCCAAAAAGTATTTCATCTCACCAATCATGCTCATTTCAAATTCAGTCTTCATTTCATCAGCAAATTTGTCACTACCTTCATCTTCTCCTCCAAAGATAATGTCATCAACAAAAATAACTATAACTAACATTCCATTTTCAATTTCTTTTGTGTATAGATTACTATCTGTTGTTCCTTTAGTAAATCCCAATTTCAACAAATACTTATGCAATCTAGCATACCAAGTTCTAGGTGCTTGCTTTAGTCCATATAATGCTTTCTTCAGTTTACATACCATATCTCCTTCTTGAGTCAAAAGAAAACCTTCAGGCTGCTCAATGTAGACTTCTTCCAATTCACCATTCAAAAATGCAGATTTCACATCCATCTGATACACTTTGAATTTCTTAAAAGCTGCATAAGCCAAAAACATTCTTACTGCTTCAAGTCTTACTACTGGTGCAAAGGTTTCTTCATATTCAATTCCTTCTTGCTGCGAGTATCCCTTACATACTAGTCTTGCTTTGTTTCTTACTACTTCTCCTTGTTCATTCATCTTGTTTCTGAATACCCATTTAGTTCCAATCACATTCTTGTCTTTAGGTCTAGGAACCAATTCCCATGTCTTGTTCTTTTCAATTTGATCTAGTTCTTCTTTCATAGCATTAATCCAATGTTCATCTTCACAAGCTTCATTAGTAGATTTAGGTTCAATTTGAGAAATCAAACATAAATGTACCTTATTTCTAGTCATAACTCCTCTGTCCAAACTTCCAATAACTTGTTCAATAGGATGATGTCTACATAGATACCTATTTGGTGTCATAGTCACAGATCTTTCTTCAACTATAGATTCTTCTCTAGTTTCTTCTGTAGCATGATTCTCATTCAACAATTCATTATCAGTCTCATAGAATAATTTAGTAGTTTCAATGTTAGGCTGAGGATTAGCTTCTTCATCAGATTCATAATCAAGCATTCTTTCCTGAATTTTAAACTTCTCATCAACTTTAACATTTGCACTCTCAACAATAGTTTTAGTTCTCTTATTGTAACATCTATATGCTTTTCTCTTCAAAAAATATCCAAGAAAAATACCTTCATCACTTCTAGGGTCAAACTTTCCAATATCATCATCTCTCTTTATATAACATTTGCTTCCAAAAATTCTAAAATACTTAACTGAGGGTGCATGTCCAAACCATAATTCATAAGGTGTCTTATCTGTATCTATTCTGATTTGTACTATGTTCATTGTATATACTGTTGTATTCACTACTTCTCTCCAAAATGTCTTTGCCAAGTCATTCTCAAATAACATAGCTCTTGCTACTTCAGTTACTGGCCTATTTCTTCTTTCTGAAATACCATTTTGTTCAGGTGTACTAGGGGCTGAAAACTATCTCTTAATACCATTCAGTTCACAAAAAGTGTTAAACTCTCTAGAAGTAAATTCTCCACCTCTATCAGATCTCAAACATTTAATCTTCATTCCAAATTCATTCTCAACTTTATTCTTAATGATCTTAAACTTATCAAATGCTTCATATTTTTCTTTTAGAAATGCAATCCACATCATTCTTGTAAAATCATCAACAAGAATCATAAAATACCTTTCTCCATAGAATCCTCTAGTCCTGATAGGACCGCTCAAGTCTGTATGAACAATCTCCAACTTCTCTACCGATGTGAACTTCTCACTAGGAAATGAACTTCTCTTCTGCTTAGCCATCACACATTCTTTGCAAATCATGTTAGTAGGCTTGATAATTTTAGGCAAATCCCTTACTACAAGTGTAGTAGTCAGTTTCAAAATATTATCAAAGTTTATATGACAAAACCTTCTATTCCATAGCCAAATGTCATCAATTTTAGTAATCAAGCATGTCATCTCAGTAGGATTCAACTGAGATACATTACCTCTGGTTCTAGATCCAGTTCCAATTAGATTTCCATCTTTATCCTTTATCACACAAGTTTTCTCAATAAACCAAACTTGACATCCCTTATCCACTAACTGTCCAACACTCAAAAGATTATGTTTCAATCCATCAACAAAGTAAACATCATCAATATTAGTCTTTCCATCAAGAGTAATAGATCCTATACCTTTAATCAAACAAGGTGCATTGTTACCAACTTTAACAAATCCTCCATCATAATTGTTAAACTTTATGAACTTCTTCACATCTCCAGTCATGTGATGTGAACATCCACTGTCTATAATCCAATCATCTTTCTTTTCAACTTGGGAAACTAATGCTTTTTCTTCTTTAACATCAGATTCAGAATTTTCTTCTTTAATTGCTACAAATCCTATTTCATCATTATTCTCAGTATCACTTTCACTCAAAGTTCTTTCTATACTAGCTTCAAGATCTTCATCATTAGCATAATAACATTCCTTAGATCTACTAGGCTTGAAATTATTTCTGCACTTCTTAACTCTCTTAGGACATTTAGATGCAAAATGACCATATTCTTGACAAGTCCAACATTTAAAAATTTTCTTACCATCTGGTTCTCTTTTCACAAGCAAGGCAATACCTTCTTCAATCTTCTTATCTTCTTCATTTTTAGATTTGTTGCTACTGGCATAATCTCCACTCACACTGGTACTTCTTGACAAAGTAGGGTGAATACTAAGAGCACTAAATGCTATCTCCATTCTAGGTAAGTCTCCTGATAACCTCAGGTTCATTTCTGCTGCTTCCAATCTTCCAAGAAGAGTCTCTCTTGTAAAGTTTGTAGTACAAGGTATAACTTGTTCAATCATTTGTGTTGTCTTCTTAAATACAAGAGTCAATGTCCTCAGAATTTTCCATATCACTTCATTCTTTGTCTTTGATCCTCCACAAGATTTTATCCCTACAACAATTTCTGACATTCTACCAATATAGCTTCTAATAGATTCATCTTCCATCATTCTAATATCTTCAAATGTACATATCCAATTATGTAATCTAGCTCTTTTTGCATGTTCATCACCTTCAAAAGTAGAGTGTAAAGCTTTCCAAATTTCATTAGATTTCTTAAAACATTTTACCTGACTGTATTCATTCTCCAGAAGTGCTATCAAGAGTGCTTCTCTTGCAAGTATGTTACACATTAATAGATCTACCTCATCTTTGTTTCAAGATTGTCTTCTTCAATTATAGTCCTATTAGTCTTTGTAATCAACCAATAGCCTAGTCCTAAACACAATAGATGTGTCTTCATCTTTTCCTTCCAGCTGTCAAAATTTACTCCATCAAACTTAGGGCTTTCTTTCCTGAAATTCACCATGGATCTCCTTAAGCTATTAAACTTTCCTTTCAAGGATCTACTGCTCTGATACCAATTGTTAGAAAGTAAAGTCCACCAAGATAACTGAGAAGGGAGGGGGGGTGAATTAGTTATCAGATAATTATAACTTTTAACATCTTCAACAACATTTAACCATGTGAGCAATGCAATTACTAACCATACAAAGATATTCATACACAATGACACAAGATATGTGACTAGGGAACCTCTTGATCAAAGAGTAAACCCTGGTGGGAATGATGCCCACAAAAGATGCACTAATATAAATATTCCTTGTGAAAGGATGGACTTTGTTAGGAGTCTTATGAAATACATTTAGTACATATAAATCCTTGTTAGGAGATTTTGAATCCCTGTTAAAAGATTCTAACCCTGTTAAGAGTTATGGAAGACAGAAGGACCCATTGCCCAAACAGCTTCAGGGTAAGATCACTGAACTCACTGTCCAAATAACCTTAATATTATTTAGTAGAATAATATGAAATATGTTACCTCCTTACTGTGCCAAACTGCACTCACTACTACATCAGATCTCAATTCCAAATCTCTGTACTTCGCATGTCTTCCTTCACAATTTCACTTTCACAACCTCTTAGACTCTTTTCTTCACTTCATGCTTACATTCACATGCAACCAAAACCATGCTCATACATATTTCATATTACAGCTACATACAATAAGGAAAAACATTCCTTCCTTTATACCACACTCAAATAATTACAAATGAGTCGGCACACAATTACAAAATAAAAGTTTCCATATGCTACATCAAAATTACACAAAACTGTCAACTTCCAGATGTAATAACTCTTCACTCATGTGACCTCAAAGTTTGCACTATGAACCATGTCACCATCAATGTGTCTCAAAATTCCCTTTAATTGCACAAAACTAGATTCCATCTCGATTAGGAGATATCATCTGATTTCCACAAACCGCTACTCAGGAACACTGCCTGAATACTGCTTTTACCAAAATACTCATAACTTTCATGAATCAATGAATTACTATCTGTGCTCTTAACCATAGACAAATAATGTATCAAAGATTATAACATCAACATTGTATAGCTCCAACTACAATATCCCACGTGTGCTAATCAAAACATTGTCTGCTTCTCTGTTAGTCTCCAAAAGATCATTGTGTTGACATCAATGACAATCATAGTCATGAATGCAACAACAACTGCTACAAAATGATTGCCAACATCCAGCATTCATTCCTAACAAATTTCTCAACATTGTATAAATTCTTGTACAAAGAATGTGCATTCTTTACAACCTCTTCTAAGTTTTCTATTAAGGTAAAGATTTATACCTATTTGACATCAATGTCAGCTAAGACCTTGTTCAATACCTTCATCTCAAACATCCTTTCAGACCACTGTAACAACTTATCATTTGCCTCACTCTCATCATCAGTCACCTTCTTGACAATATTTACAAGTTTCTATAAGATAGGTGTGGATTTATTGACATCATCCATCTCAAAAGCATAAATGAAAATACCTTTGATTTCATGTAATACCTACTTTTTATGATGTTCTCTTCTCAATTCTTCCTGTTTACTCTTTTCCTTCAGTAGATCCTGCAAGATTTTTATTTGTTCATAGGTCAAGTTATTAGTGTCCCACTTAGGAATCACTATAACTTCTTCGAGTGTCACTTGTGTGGTAGGAGATTTCTCCTTCTTCTTTTGTCTCTTCTTTCTAGGCGTGTGTCTACTCAGCATCCATATTAAAGCTTTTATTGCCTCTCGTTCCTTGGGCTCTTATTTTTCCCGTTCTTTCTCTTTCTCAGTCTTTTCCTTTTCTATGCCTTCAACATGAGGACTTATCACAACTAATGCAGACTGATCTTCTTAATCTTTCTATTTCTCCTTGGTAGGTTTAGTCTTTGGCGTGATTTTCAACTTGTCCCATTTCTTGGCACTAACACTTGGTGAGGCTTTTAGATCAATTATGACCATGTGTGGGATTACTTGTGTGGTCTCAATAGTTGAAGTACTCTCAATCCATGGATAATATTGTACTTATATTAATACCAGATTGGTGCCTGGTAGAAACTTTTCTAAGGATGCCTCGGCTTGTATATGCTTCTATAAGTCTTCCTTAGTCAATACATTTGTCTTCATTGTAGTATCCTCAGTGATATCAACAATTTTGATCACATCTTATGAATCGCTTACTTCATCCTTCTTTTCTACTTCCTTCTCCTCATTTAGTGGCTCGACAATGTCCTCCTTATTATCTAATTCTACTGCATTAGATGTTCCCGCACTTGGTTGTGCACTATTGTAAACAATAAAACCAAAAATGATTTTCCATAATCTTGTGCTCTACTACACAATCTCTTCAATCTTTTGTTGCAATATGGAATATGCTCATATTTTAGGTACAAATATATTTCTATACTTCTCCATATATTTCTTGATGTATGGAGGGGATAAGTCAGGCATGACTTGAGAAAGTGTGCTCTCCCTTATTTGTTTCTCGGTCATCAATGTATAATCTCATTTCTAAGCTATCCTCTTATAAATTTCATTAGGAATATGATTACCAAAATGTAATAGTTTCATCTTGAATATACAGAGCATCTCAAGCATAACTTGTTCTACTCTCTCTTTCTCTTTTATGCTCAGTTTCTCAAATTTAATTTTCTTGAATCCTGCTAAGCTGGCAGTGCTTTTAATGTTGTGGCATATCTGATCCATAGTTAGTTGTTTCCTCTGAGGTAATGCCTTCTTCTTGATATCCTCATCAGATTCTATTTCCTCATCATATTTTTCCAATATCAACTTTCTTCTTGGCTTCTTCCTTACATTTCTCATTACAACCTTAGCTTGAACTTTTTTCTCTTCCCTAATGTTGGGGTCTTGTTTTGTGCCTCAATAGCTGAAATAGTAGAAGCTGCCCTAGTTCTAGGCCTAAGTATCAAGGAGGGAGTGGGCTTAGGTCTTTGTATTTGTTTCTTAATAGGCTCGACAACTGATGCCTTCTTGCACCCTTTCTTAACTACCACAATCTCCCCCTCTTCACTTTCTTCTGACTCACTTGTCTTGTCTTCTCCTAATCCTTGAGTCAATGCAAGAGGTGCATTTACCTCTTCTCCTTCTCCTAGCATATTTTCTAGGTTTTTCACTATCTTCTTTCTTTTCCTCTCCATGGTTGCAAATTTTAATCACATGGTTATTTTGGATTTCGCTTCCTCATATGTTCCAAATAAATTAGCTTTTATATCTACTTCCTCTGCCAATAATGTTGTAATAGCTAATGTTGTTTCATATATGTTGAATTCATAAGGTAGTGGCCTAAGCCATGATACCCTTAGTTCTACTACTTATGCATATGTGAAGTCAGTATCAACTAGGAAACATATGTCTTTGTAGTACTTTTCTACTAGTGATACTGGGATCCTACTTCTTTTCCTCATTTTCTTCTTAAATTCCACAAAATAGATATCCATTACACTCTTAAAATTCTCATCCATTTGATCAATAAATTCACTAATATCTAATGATAGGTCGGTTCTTATCCCATGCAACATCCCCAATAGTAGCAAAACTATTCTGCACAGAAAAATAGGTAGATGAGCACATAACCAAACTTACACATTGAATTTTTTTCTTTCTTGATGGATGTGAGATTCTCAGAAAGTTGTGTCAGTTGTAGCTTGGCAAGGTCATATGTATGATCCTTCTTTACTATCTTCCAAGCTTGGTCTACTTCTATTCAAAGAACACTATCCAACAATTTAAGTTCTATTACTCTCACTGCAAAATCAATCTCTGGATACATAATTGTTGAAATGGAAACACCTTGTTTGTTCCACATTGCCTGGGTGTTGGCTTGAATATCCTCCTTACTTTGACATCTCATAGTCTTCTTCCCTGAAAGACTAGGATAATCAGTCACTTTGTGTATCATTTCCTTAGTGATCTTAACTAGTCCATCTTCCAACCAAATTTTCATGTACAATCTTGATCCATTCAACTTTGAAATTCCATGGGAAGTTAAGGGAATGCACCAACCCTTTCCCAACAACCTTTTGATGTTCTTCCTTCAACACCCCATTTTTACACAATTTATCATAGGCTTCTCGCATCTTGTAGTCTCCAATCTCTCAAATATTGCACATATAACATGTGCGTACATCATTGATCACTAAAACCTTAGGATGGATTGATGATAGGGCACTCATAATATCTCCCATAATTGCACTCTCAAGAACAACTTGGAATTTTTGTGGTTTACATGCGTCATTCCTTAGAAGTTGTACATTGAATACTTCCTTCCCTTGTTTCTTAATTGTAGAAGATGATGAATATGCCATATCTTAAAATTATAGGGTTCAATTATCAAATAAGATAGCTTGGTAAGTACCTTGCACAAATAGTTCTCAGATGATTTTCTAATTGCACGCTGTGAATGATCTTTGCAAATCACACTTAGCATAAAAGTTCTAGATAATTACTCTAGAATTTCTCTTGAAAGTTCTCAAATCACTTTTGAAATGAGAATAAATGGTAAATTCTCTCTTTATAGACTTCAAATGGTTAGATTAGGGCTCCATTAATGATCCATACACTTTCTAGGTAAGATAAATTTGTCTTGGCAATCTCATGTCAATTCAGTTACCATAAGCTCAGTCGATACTACCATTCAGCTCGGTACATATCACATCTCAGCTATCATAGGAGCTCAACATACACTAGTGACTTAGTCACTATGGGCTAAAATAATGATGCTTGACATCAAATATATAATGTAGCTTCTTTCCCAAATTTATCCTAATGCATCTAAAACTATGCAAATATGGATTTTATCTTATCATATGTTAGGAACTGATGTAAAATAAAGCATTGTAAAATTCAGTTCCACACATACCTTATTTTCTTAGTTCGAAGTAGTGTGATCACCTAATCCATTGGATTGGGTGACCTCAGGCTCACTAGCTCCACTACTGCTTGCTTCCTCTTTCTTCTTCCATGTCTTATTCATCTAGTTACTCAATAGATCAACAATTTCTTCATTCTTGACTTGTTCATTGCTCAGTATATGTTCTCTATAGTCCTTCTTTAAGTGATCAATCTTATTGCATTTGTAACACACCAAACTTCCATTCATCCAACTCTTAGATTTTCTCCTAAAATGTGTCTTCAAATAGTTTTCTCCAATACGACCATATTTACCACAATAATGAAAACTATACCATGTATTGTAGTCACAATTGTATGTGTTACCTTTCCTAGGTACTTTGGTCTATTGATTGGATGTCCACTTAGCTTTGGATCTACACTAATGTGCTCTATGTCCATATTTATGATAGTTGAAACAATGTCCTTGAAATCTAGGTGAGGTAGGTGGATTGTTGACCTTTTTTCTGTATTCATGTGCTTGATGTCCATGTTTCTTATAGTTAAAATAATATCCATTGAAATTTGGTTTAGGATTAGAATTACCATGATTACTGCTATGGATGTTAGCTGTGTGTCCTATTTTTCCATAATGATGGCATGTGGGTTTGTTGTTCTTTGCATTCCTTTGTTCTCTACTTTTTGATGATTCTCCTTCCTTAGTGGATTATAGGTGCTCATCAAGTCCAAGTCCAGATGTATTAGTGGATCTTCTAGGTGACCTTAATAGTTCTTCAAAGTATCTCATAGCTTCATTAGGCTTGTTCATCCTTTTATTGAGTTCTTTTTTAGATCTTAGTTCATTCTTCAGTTGACTATTTTCTAATCTCAGATTTGTGATTTCCACATCTTTCCTGCCCAACTCGTGATTAGCAAGTAGAAGTTAATTTACCATGTCCAATTCCATGTTTTTCAGCCTCTGCATGTCACATGTCCTTTCATCTGATCTCATTGATATTTTCTTTTATCTTCTTCAGCCATCGTCTTATCTTCTTCGAATTTCTTTTTATGTTCAACAACTTCACAAAGTCTTACTGATTGTATTTCTTATTCTCTTTTCATATTTCTGATGTCCTCACTTAGTATGTTGTTTTTCTCTAGCAGATCTTTTAAAGCTTTGTCAATTTCAGTAGAGTTAGCATTGTCAAATAGTCCTTCAGTATTCTCTTCTTGGTATTGAGTTTCATTCTGTTGTATTGCTAATTCTCTTCTTTTGCTTAAGGATTTCTTCAGTTCACCTCTGGCTGCTTCAAGCTCTTGTAGTGCAAGATGAATGTCAATCTTTTGATTCTCTATGATCTTTCCCAACTTATAAACCTCCATCTCAAGATATTTGACTCACAAGTTATTAGACTTCTTTTAGACACAAATCTCTGATACCAATTGTTGGAAATCTATTATGGGAAAGTGATATATTGAGAGCGGGGGTGAATCAGATATCTACCACTTATTTCACTTTAACATAAACTTACTTGCATAATACAAAACATCAAATTCAATACTGAAATAGATCTAACATCCTAATCATCATCCATGAAAATGAAACATAACACAATGATTTTGGTTACCTAGAAACCCTTGAAAGGTAAAACTGGGGTGGAGATGACACCCACAAATATTCACTACTGCAGCATTAAAGTTTGCCTATTAGGGCTACAAGTTTGATCATAAAATGATGATCTACCCTACTAAGAGCTTGAAGACTTATAGAATCTACCTTGCAAAAGGATTTAAACTTACAAAAAAGTAAGAACTTGGCTAAGAGATTTACTTAGGTCTGCTAAAACTACCCTGTTAAGAGATTCTTACTGATTCACCTGTTAGAATGTCTTAGTACCTGATCCTTCAGTTTTCATTGTGATGCTGATAATAGATCTTCTCCTTACTATATATATTTGATCTCCTCTATCAAATATATCTCTTTTCTGTCCTTCACTGCTCTACTCGATCACTAAACTCTGCTTCTGATAATCAAGACACTTCTTTGTTCTGCATGTATGAGATATCCTTCATACTCATACTCTTATGTTATGCTCCTTGATACATTTTAGGGTTCAAATCTCATCTTATATAAACAATAGATCAACTTCATAAATTGAGATCTACGATCTAGATTGTCTACTTATGCCACTTAACCATTCCCTACTTCTTATTGGTTACATGAATTACATAGGGATTAATGATTACAATTATAAAGAATAATCACCTCTGTGATTTCCTAAAAAAATAATAGATATCATGTAGATGTCAGCCAAAATGGTTTACCCAAGTGTTTTTTCCATTACAAAGACATATATCAATTCTGGCTTACTCGGCATTAGAAATCTTTGGCACTCGACATTCACTGTTCTTCATACCCTGGTACTTGGCACTGACATATCTACACAACTCGGCATAAAATGGCTCAGCTAATACTAAAGTTCTCAGTGACCACTGAATTTCTCTCCAGTAGCTACTACTCGGTAAATGTATAATATACGTGACTTGGCCTATTCATGATGGCTTAGTCATAGTGATGACTGACCAACATTGCCTAGAAAATGAGTAAGTGTAAGACACTAATAGACAACCAAACTTAGGGATCAACATTAAGGACACATCATCTTGCTCAGAAATGGATAAACAATGGGGTGTAATAAGGTGTCATACCATATTTTGAAATTTCTCCGCATCCAAATTCAAAGGTAAATTGGTTTCAACAAGGGCCTTTTCTAAAATTTCCTTGTGAGTAGGTGAAAGTTTGAGCAACTCTAAATGGAAAATTGTGCATGGGTTCGTTGGAGTTGATCTACCAAATTGTAATTTTTTTAAAGAAGGAGATGTTTGATTAGTTAGCATGATTCTAGGGGAACCTCCGAATAGAGTGATTTTCGATGCTTGCCCCCTACTCGCAACATTAGATGTTTCTTCCTTTTGTTTTTCCTTCACCACAATCACATTAATTGTATTTTCATAACCACTTAAGAAATTATGGTGTTGTCATAAGTGTAGGTAAAATTTACCTTTTCATTACCCCTCTTATTATTTTGGTTGCATTTGATGTTTCCTCCTTTTCGTGATTCAAGAAAGGGTTCTTAAAAGCTATGTGATCTTCATTGTTTTGAGGTCCTTCCACCTTTATGATACCATAATTGATTAAGTCTTGGACTAGATGCTTAAGCTTCATGCATTCGTTGGTTTTATGTCCCTTGTCACGATGATATTCACAATGATGTGCATCATTCCACCATGTGGGTTTGAGTTGGGGCTCATATGGCCTTGATTCAAGTAAAACAATGATTTTGTTGGCCACAAGTGTTCTCAAAGCATTTTCCAATGGTTCACCTAGGAATGTGAATTTAATTCTTTTGAATGAGGGTAAGAAAGGTTTGTGCTTGTTGTTATTCAAATTATTGAAAGGATTATTGTTGTTGAAAGGAGCCTTGGTTGTTCGATTGACATTATGTGTTTGAGTTGAGCCACTCGATAAGTTAAAAGGAGTAGCCTTTAGGTTGTGTGCTTCTACAACTCCATCGTTTACAAGGTTCTTATTGGTGTTTTTCAACCATAACCTTGGTTTTCCATTTCTCTTATTGGCTGCTTTGTTATTATTATAATTATTTAAGCTATTTTTGTTGTTAGTGTTGGTATAACCTTTGTTTTCTTTAAATAGTTTAATTTCACCTCTTTTTACCAACACTTCTTTAATTTTTATCCCATTTTCAATGATATTTTCAAATGTGGGGGGACATTGAAGATGGATTCTATAGTTCATCTCCATATTTAGGTTGTTCATGAAGATCTTCACATTTTCCTTTTCAAGTATACTTCGAGGGTATCGTGCAAAAACCATTCTCCATCTTTGGAGAAACCCTAGAAAAGGCTCACCATCTCTTTGTTTTGTGTCGCATCAGTTGAGCATGGTCATTTTGTGCTCTATGTTATAAGAATAATGAATCACAAATTTAGAGGCTAGCTCTTCAAAAAATTTAATTCCTTGGGGTAATTTGGAAAACCACTCCATGGCTTTTCCTCCTAGGCTTCTTGGAAATAGCCTCATTAAATATGTGGTATCATGCATAAATTCTCTACTCCAAGCACATAATTCTCTTAGCTAATCTTGGGGGTCTGATTTACCCATGTATTTATCATATCTAGGAAATACCACATTGGGTGGGAAAGGTACCATAACCAAATTTTGATCGAATAAAAATGGGTATAAAACCTCAATGGAAAAGGGTTTTGGTTCAACCGCTTTCTTCATGGTGTCGATTTGTGCTTGGAATAGTTTGAGTTGTTTATTCATTTCACCTAAAGGATTCTCCTCTTCCTCATCTTTCTTTAACGTGCAATATCATAATCATGAGGAAGTTTGACCCCTGATCGGGCTAAGTTAAGGAAGTACCTTTCCTTATTTATTTCTTAAAGTTTTTCCATTATCTCAAGGAATTCAGGATCTTGGGAAGCCCTATTGGCTCTTTCTTCGGTGGTTTCCTTTGGCCCTTGGTTTTTGGCTTCTCGATCTTCATTGTTTCCCCCATGAAGATAGTCATAAAATTCAACGTTTCTATCCATTAGATTGACTCTTTGCTCAAATAGGTTTGGAAGACTATCCTCTTGTTCTTGAGTTTCGATAAAAGGACTTTAAAATAAAAATTTGGGGATATTTTTTGTTGTACAAGTGTCATCTTCTTGTAAAGATATTTTCAATTTATGTGATCGTGTAAAAACCAGCATCAACAAAGGTTTGATTTGAATTGATTTACCCCAATTTGGTGATTGTTCTTTTAAGAAGATAATTAAAAAATGTAAGATAGTATTCAATGGATGTTTCTCACTTGTTATACGTATCTTCAAACAAAGAAATCACAAGTACACTTGTATTTTTAACCCTCTAAACATAAATTTTTTGAAATGTATTGAATGTTATCACTGGTTTTTGAACAATAAGTAACTCCAAGAAATCTACCTATTTGTCAAATTGGTTCATAAATATGGCTCTAGATAGGTAAGATTTATAATTTAACAAGGTACTAGTAATGATTCCATTCAAAAGAAATACCAAGTTTCATCCCACAACAATTAGGGGCTTCCCACTACTAGTATATCAGAGTTTTGCGTAATCTCGAAGGACTACTCGAGGAAGTTTGATACTTGATGTCCTTTTTTTCACTCACCCCATTAAGGATAAATACATTGTGTTTTATAGTTGGTCATATTATTGTGGAAAAAGAAATTGTATTCCACTTTGGGTTGTCCTTCTCACCGGCCTCATTAAGGCAAATTCTCAGGAGGCAAGCCCACTATAGTTCTAGCATGTTCATTTATAGAGAATAAATGAAATGAAGAGATAGGTTTGGGAGTTTGATTCACCAAAAGGTGAAGAGAATATCCGCACCACTCCTTCAGTCCCAAGTATAATTAACAATGTTCAATTAACCAAACCCTCTAAACTAATGGGAATCAAGTATTTCTACTTTCCTCCACAAACAATGAGCTTCGAATTTAATGCTTGTTTATTCCTTAGCCTTTATTTTAATCAAGAGACTTGGTAGGATTGGAATTTTGATTTACTTAAAAAGTGAAGAGCATAGGCCTATTACCAAATCTCTCAAACAATAATAGGCTTGTTAATTACTAGATTCAAAGTGAAAATGCCACAATTTAAGCAAAAATTCACTAAAGTTGAAGGCTTACCTTACTTCGAAGCTAGCAAAGGCTAGGGGAATTTTTAATTTAAAATTATCATGATTTCACTCACCTAGTGGTGATTGTTCTATATCCTTTGACTCCTCTTGGAAATTATTAGTCTAACACAACCAAGAAAAGTAAAGAAAAACAAGCAAAAATGAACTTTGAGTCTTTCATTTTTAATTTTAACAAAAATTATCAAGGCATGAAAATCCAATTTAAGGATACAAATTTTGATTTGTAAGCATCAATTATATGTAAATAACTTTTGTAATCCTTACCTTCTTGCTTGGAATCCTCCAAAACGTGATTTACATGGGCTATGTTCTCCTTGTTGATCCTTTTTGCAATGGCCTTGTCTTCACTGTTATTTTTGGTCTCTGGATTTTTCAATTTTTTATGTCCTACCATCAGAAAAACATAGAGAACAAATTTTTGACTATCAAATTTATCAAATTAGAAAAATAGCGAAAAGCACAACAGAAAAGTTTAAATGCGCTATTTAAAAATTTGAATGCGCAACAAAACAATTAAATGTGTTGTTTTATAAATAAAATGCACATAAAGAAAGTATTAAAGGCTCATCAGGATTGCTTTGATGTAGTGTGGATTCAGGGTGAATGCACTGAAAGAATTAAAGAAAGAAGACAAAAAGTATCAGATGTGTTTTTTCACAATATAAAGGCGTAATGCTTTACTTAAGATGCACTGATTCAAGCCTTTGATGCACCGCATAAATGCTTAAATGCGTTGCAGGAACTCTTAAATGTACAACTTCACTTGAAAAATAGAGTTATTAATAAGAAAATCTTAGAATTCTAGCAAATTTTCCAAATTTTAAACAAATGAGGCCTAATGCCCCACGGTGGGTGCCATTTTGTGTACTAATGAAAGTACCTTCATAGGGTTAGCTTAGTATTAAATAATCAAATAAACTAAATTACTACAAATTATGAGCTATTTAATTCAAATAAAGCTAATGAGCACTCTATGGATCTCTATTTAAGTATGCTTATGATAAGCTCTCAACAAGTCTCCATTAGTGACAACTTTAAAATGAGAAAGAAGCTAAATGATAAAAAATTCAAGTCTATTTCAAAGAAACTATGCTCAAATTATACTAAAATGCCTTTTCTAGCTTAAAAACTCAAGAGGTTTGATGCAATTCTCATATGTGTGGATCTTTTTCTCTTGATTTTAGCCTTGTTTTTATAGATTTTGACACACATATGGGGTGGAGTTGATTTAATCATGGTTAATTTAAGGTTGAGTCCATGGTCTCACCTTTAAGGATAATTTAAATGGTTTTTCCTCAAAGCTTGGGACAAAGAGATAAAATGAGTGGTCAAGATTCTCTCACCTTATGAGTGATTGAGATTCAATTTGCTTTTGATCCATGTGAGCCCAATCCTTAATTCCTATTGGTTGAGGTATTTTCCTCCCATGTGGTGGGTGAGGGAAATTAGGAATTGATTAATTGAATTTAATTGATTTATTTAGCCATGTGTACCCCTTGAATGGGTCAATTTGATTTTTAATTGAGCTATACAATTAATTAGATTAATTGCACAATTAATTAATTTAATTGCATAATTAATTAATTTAATTGGCTTTTGATTTTCAATTAATATTATATTTTGGCTTGATTACAATTAATGCTTTGATTTTTCCTTAGTTTCTCATTTGATTTGATCTTGACCATTTTTAGGTGATTACAAGAAGAATTCATAGATCACTTTAAATGAAGATAGAATCTATTTTCAGTTTGGTCTCTTCCTTGATACCTGTTGAAAAAATGCACCAAGTTTTTGGATGCTCAAAATAAAATGCATCCTTTCTTCACTCAATCTTCCATACCAAATGATTTTTAAAACTTGAACCCATACAACCTCTCCATTTTCACATTCACAATCTCTACATCCCTTTTATCATGTTATAAAACTTGTGTCTTCAAAACACACACAACATCAAATGAACGTGCAACTACCATAGTTTTATCAATCAATGATATTGTTCTTTTACATGTCCCAAAAAACATGTGATATTGAGATCAACTTGTATCTCCTCATTTTTTTTACTTAATATCCTATTATTCAACACGATGAATCCTTCTTGAATCCCCACACCTGACATACACTTTTTTGAGCTTTTGAATGAGCACACTTTGCTATTTTTATACTGCGATTAGAAGAGATAGCTTTCCACACATTTTTGGAAGCTTGAACACTAATCATTTTTTCAGTTACAAAAGAATGTATGTAATCAAAGTACTCACAACATGTACAAAGAATGATGACCATATAATTGCCAATTCAATCTATTTCTGGTATTTAATATGTGACCATCACACGACACACACCTGGAATCTTCATGTGAACATCCTCCAACATACAGCCACATATCTTCATAAATTTTGAACTCATATTATTTTGACACATGTTGGACACATGGCTCACCCAAAATGATGACTCCTAGCCGCATTTTTCTAAATGTCTAAACATAGTCTTCAGTCACGTTGGATAATACACTCATGATTTTTGATAACTGGATTATGCAGCCATACACACATTCACCACCTCTCTTAGCTTTAGATAATGCTCCTTGTAATTTCTAATTTATAGATAGCATATCCATCAACATTTTTTAGCCTATATGACAAATGACATGCATAACACCCTATTCATAGATGCGTCCACCAAAAACCTTTTCAATCCCAACAACATGTTCATTTCCAGGTTGTGCAACTATTACCTTCTTTACAAGATATGTAGAAGAATGTTTTCCAAAAATTAGAGAATGACACAGATGTCACTAAAGGCATAGTAGAGCATTTTTTCTTTTAAACACAGAAAGGTTAGTAAGAAAAAATTAAATTGGTGCCAGTTGGGATTGATGCTTGACAACACACGTACCCTTGTGGAGTGAGACAAAGTAAAAAATGTAGAGATGTCAATGATAAAAAATTAACAGTTATTATGGAAACAATCACGATAGTAACTACAACAAAGACCATGATGGTTCCACTGGTGGTACCGCTAGCAAATTTTTTTTCCCTCAGAGTGCGTGCTAAGGTCGTACGATCTTGGTACCAAATTGTTTTTGCCTATGATCGCAATGTTGTCCAAATTGGACAAGTTTTATAGTGAAATAGGGGTTTTTGGGCACTTTGAGCTAAATTGTGAGATCCATTTGGGCCCAAAGTGACAAAAAATAAAGGTCCCCTAGATTCAACATAAAAAACTTTAAAAATCATAGATCTTACAAACAAGGTTGAATCTTTCAAGAAGAGAATAGGGGTATGAAGATCTAGAGCTCTGATACCATATTGGAGTTGATGAATAAATCAACCCACAACACCAAGATCACTGCATTAAAACACATGTCATATAAAGAGAGAAGCAAAAAACTATGGAGACCTGAACACAATGATCCGTGAAAGAGGAGACATTCTTGATGTGGAAAAAAAAAGTTGTAGTACAATATTGAATGTGTTGTGTTATGATTTGTTATTGAAAACAAGAGATATAAATTCTTCTAAAGGAAATTAGAACCCTAAAACAATGGAGAAACCTAGGTTGCATAATAATAATTCATAATGCAACTAATTATTATATGCATAAATTTTAGCTTAAGTAAAGAAAGAGAAATAAGTGAATAATTAAATCAATATGATTTAATTAATAAGCAAACAACTTATTAATCTATATGATCAAGGTGTTTCGGTAAGTTTCAATTGTATCAATTCATATGAGAGATTTAGGGATGTCTCAAAATGTTGAATGCATGATCGCTACTATTGATATTGACCAATAAGAAAGATATGATAAGATGAAGGTTAATAGTGCAACTACTGGAACAGATAGTGATAGGCGATAGGTGATTTGATTGGTTTGTCAAATATTTGTTATGTCTTATAATGCAATTATAGGATGTGGTAGTTAACAATGTTTGGATGTTATGGTTGTAATCACAACTGATTCAAATGACTAGAGTGAAGGATGGATGAATGATGAACAAAGTCAGAGTTGTTTATAGGTTGGTGTTAAAGTTCTTGAGCTAAAGTTGTTAGATATTTGATTAGTGATCGATGAAGGTGTTGTGGTGAATTTTTTTAAGTCTAATGCAAGGGCATTCTAGGGTACTCAATGAATTTGCATGGTGGTGTGTTATTTTGGTTTTTTGGTACTCAGTTGCAGCTTTAGCCAATGGTCTCAGTTATTGAAGGAAGCTCGGTCACTGAAGGGACTCAGTGGAACTTCTTGTGCTTAGTGGAACTGGTGCTCGGTAATGCCTGTGTTGCTTGGTGTTGCTTGGATTGGTCGGTTGTTTCATTAGTACTCAGTTAGTTCTCTGGCACTTGGTAGTTCTAGTTTACCGACTAGAGTTCTTAGTGATTTGGTTGGCTGACTTGGTGCATTTATTGTTGGTAGCTGTTGTTGTATTCTCCTATGTAGATCTAGAGGCCGACATGGAGAATTAAATAATTGTAAGGCTATTTGAGAGCTGACTTATATTGCATTTAATATTTTTTTGTAGGAGTTAATTATTTCATCCAGCCTACTTGTGGTTGAAGATTAGTATTTAAGGGGTGTTTGGGTAGTTGTTTAGGGATGAGATTTGGGAGTGATTAGACTTGGATCCTATGAGATCTTAAAGATCATATTGTTATCTGATAGTTTTTAATAAAAGAGCTAGTGGTTGTTTGCTTGGAGACAAGGAGATTTATTGGAGGCTTGCGAGCTCAAATTCATATCTACCTTAGGGTTTCCATTAGTTGCTGATTGTTTTAGAATTGGACTAGTTGGTGTTGGATTGGATCTTTGTTGATCTTGTAAACTATTCTTGATTGTAATTGGCCCTAACCCGGAAGTCCTTACAACCGGGCATGTTAATGAAAATCTGATTTGAGCATATCTTGTTGTGTTATTCTATTGTGTTGATAATTGGTTACAAGGTTGGACTGTCCTTAATTGGATCCACCATCCTTGACTGTGTCAAAGTTATTCATGATCTAGTAACATGTATTAAAGATTGGAGGTAATTATATGCAATCAAATTGTTTGATGCTAGCATGTGGAGAAGATTCTAGAGGAAGAAGGTGTGTGATCAAAATGTGTTTGACCCCTAGACTTAAATTTATATGTAAATAATTGTGACAGACGATGGGGTATAGGATATTTATTATATACATTTAATTTTTTTATGTCATGTGTTGGATTTGAGCGTGAAGATTGAAAATTGAATTATAAGTCATTTAGGGAAATCCTAAGGTATTGGAAAATTTAAGGGCTTGATGAACAATATATATATTGGATGAAGTTGAAATTTTTTAGTGTTGATCATGTGTTGAGAAAGTGCGGTGTAAAATGTGAGTTACGATCAAATTAGGGAAGATTTAAGTGTTTTGAGAAGCCATTGTGTGCTTTAATGGATCTGATCAAGCAGAGGTAGTGTTATTCTACATATCATTCTTCTTGTTGTTCCCTAATAATTACAACAATCAAAATCCCTTAACAGGGTGGATCCTAGCAGGTCCCTATTGTTAATTCTCTAACAAGGTGACACATTAGCTTTTGTTTGAAGTCCTTTAACAAAGCTACTCTTAGTAGTGTAAAGGTTCTAATAGACTTAAAGGTAAATCTCTTAACTGGGTAGAACCTAAAAATGGTTATTCAAACTACTAACAAGGTTAAGCTCCTCATAGGGTGCACTTCAAAAAAGTACATCATTTAGTGGGTACTAATCCCCATCATGGCTTTTTCCCAATTTAGGTTTCTACGAGATAAACATCTATATCAAGTGTTTCATTATTTTGTGGATTTTCTTATGGTTATGATTATCATTTTATACTATTAAGAGTTAATATTTTGAATGTTGTGGAAAAGTTTAAAAGGATAAAAATATGGATAATTGGTTGATTATTGATTCACCTCTCCCCTCTCAGTAATCTGATCTTAGGATTAACAATTTGTATGAGATCCAAGTTACTCTATAGTGGTGAAGCTTAACAGTTTGAGGAAAATATCCAAAGATGATGTGAAAGGAAGGTCCTAAGTTTACAAGAGAAAACTATTCAGTATGGCATGGCCGAATGAAGTTATATCTTAAAGGTATGGGTGATCATTATTGGGATCATGTGGTTACTAAGTATGTTAGCCCATCAAGAACCCTAACTCTAAATCAACTGAAGATTAGTCCAGAACCTACTGCTACTATGTAAGCCATTACAAGTACTCTTTCATATGTAGAATTTGTTGATTTCAAAGACTTGGATACTACTCATGAGGTGTGGGAGAAGTTGAGAAGTGTCTATGGTGGAGATCCATACATGCAGAAGGAAAAGTTTGATAGTTTGAGAGGAAAATATGATGAAATGAGAATGCAATAAAATGAGAACATAGAGAAATACAGTCCAAGAATCAAAGAGGTTGTTGATGCTACTAGAGGTGCTCAAGGAAATCTTGTTGAGGAAGATGTCATAAAAAATTGTTAAGAACTCTTTTACCTCAGTATTCTATTAGAGTTTCAGCTATTCAATAGCTCAAATCTCTAGGAACTATTGTTGTTACCCTTGATGCTTTAATAGGAAAGTTGACTTGATTTTAATTAATTAATTATGAAAATACTATGCCTAAAGTTTAATCTTCTTTCAAGTCAACATTGAATCTTGCACCATCTAAGAAAGGAAAGGATATATCTAACAACTCTTCAACACTCTATTCTAATGATTATGAATTTTTTATGTCTGAAGAAAGAGAGAAGGAAGACTTGGGGGGAGTCTATGAAGTTATGTGTTGAGTGAAAGTACATTAATGAAGATTTCAGGTGTATTTGATGCCTTTGGAATTGTTTTCAAAGGGGGAGAGTTAGTAATGAGAGAAAGGATGTAACAAATAAAGAATATTGTTCAAAAGTTACAGAGAGAGAATTTTAGTGAAAGTGGGAGTAATTGCAAGATCAAGTGAAAGACATAAGTGGAAACATTTTTCCATTCCTAGTGTTGTTGGTATTGATGAGAGTGTTGTCATGAAGACATGAAGAGAGTTTTGTCATCTGTTGGAATAGAAAGATAAGGGACTAAGAGGGGAGGGGTGAATCAGTACCCTCAAAAACTTTTAATCTGAATACACAATCTGTAAATAGTAGTAACTAGCTAACTGAATCCATTGTATGCAACATTCATTCAATAGAAATTGTAAATGTAAAGTGCATGAAATGAAACACTAGATCAATCATGTAATGTAATACATAACACCAATATTTTGGTTACGCAGAAACCCTTGTTAGAAGGTAAAAATTGCAATGGGGATGACACCCACAAATTCTTCACTACTACAGATAATAAAGTTTTCCAGTTAAGGCTACAAGTAATGATCACTTCTGGTGACCTTACCTTGTTATGAGTAATATTCAAATCAACTAGATCTACCTTATGAAAGGATTTAAACAACACTACTTGAGTGTGCACTTGGTTAAGAGATTTATAATTAAGCTGTTAAGTCTATCTTGTTAGGAGATTTTACTAACTCTGTTACAATGATTAGATAATAACAAAAATGTTTCTCTAAATGACAAGTATACTTTGTCTTAATTAGATCAATGTTAAGCTAAATAAATATCACCTCTATGTGTAGTAATCTATCCTATGTTCTTCTCGGTAGTCTTGACTGTTTCTGAATAAACTGAATTGATCTCTGATAACTACTCTATCATGTAAACCTTGTCTAAATTTTGATGTCAAGAAGGTAGCTACTACATCATGATCTCCTTCTTCATATTATATTTGACTCACTTGTCAGAATGACAAAACTTACAAATATATAAGAAACTATTAAGATTGCCATGAACTAATTAGGTTTACAATATATTAGAAAACCTAAGATCTACGGTGTACAAAATTGACCTAGATCTGACTATTACATAGGAATCATCATTACATTTAATGATTACATCTACAATAAATAATCCTCGATCTTGGTAAAAAAATTTATAAATCTGTGTAATTGTTTGCATAGATAAATGTGCCATTTCTGATTACTATACCATTTCTTGGATAACTCGGTAAACACAGCCAATTCTAATCGATGAATACACTGGTGTTTGGTGTGTATAATTCTTGGTGTTTAATGACACTCAGTGCTTGATTTACTCTGATGCTTGGTAAAATTTCTCTAGTGCCCGGTTAAACTTGTTACCTTTTAGCTCTCAGTACTACCTTGTGATTGTTCGGTGTGAATGCTTGTTTGTTCAATTGACTAGCATATTATAGCTTGTTCTACTTCCTTTTACCAACTAATCAGCTTAGATAACTGACTGATCTAATTTGATACTAATGAAAACATCTAATGCTCAAATATAGATAACAATCTCCCCCTTTGGCATTAGTATCAAACCTTGTAATGTATACAAACTGATGTATCTTAAATTGTTCTTATACTTCATATATACATAACAAAACTAACTTTTTACAAAATTACATTACTCCCCCTTGGTGCATGCTCCCAGTATGTATGTAGTACACTTAGCATATATTTATACAATTGGCATATACATTATATTTCCCCCTTTTTGAGATTAATGTCGAAGTAAAATTTGTACTTACAATTTGTCAAAAAAGTGTTGATGGATTTTCTTGAGAGAGTCTAAGAGGTTTTCCCATTCCTCTTTCAAGTTGGTGAGAGAAATGTACTCAAGACCGACTTGTGCATGCATATCAAAAAATTTCTCGAACACTAAAGTTTCAGGTGTTGAGACTAAGGCTTATGCCTTGACAATATGTCACTCAATTATTTTTAGGTGAGGAAGCAATTCTGCTTGAAGCTCGGTGACTTGATCACATATCTTATCCTCCTACTTCCTCAAGTCTTCTCTTAACTACCTGAGTTCTTACACTTTGACTATATGCTTATGAAAAGTATTTGGCTCGATTAAGGAATTATTTGCACTGGCTTGGATTTCGGTATCCAGCTTCTTAGTCTTTTCATTGAACTCAGCAGTGAAACTCTCCACAATGCATAACTTAAATAACATCAAAATTATTTTCTAAGTAATAGTTTGGAGATCGGTTATTACCTTAGAAAGCTTCACTTTATTTACTGCCACTTCTTGGCTGATCTTTTTTGCTAATCTATTCTGAATCTTAGCTTCTACCCTTTCTTTAATTCTCTTTTCATCATCAATATCTGGGGCATTTATTTGGTTATCAAGTGTGGCAAGATGGTCCAATATAGGTGTCTCTTCATTTATCTGGACCTTAGGTACAACCTCTTGCAAGATTTCTCTGACATCTTCAAGAATCTGCTTGCTCTTGCTCTCTTTCCTCATCTTCTCTTGAGCTACCTTCCTTGTGCATAGCTCCCCATATTTTCTTAGTGCTTCAGGTCCAAGGTCCTCAGGTCACATTCAAGTATTTATATTATCTCATCAAGTGTGACCGGTCCTTTGCCATGATTTTTATTCTTCTTCTTAGGTTCTTGGGGTGAAGTCTTAACAAAAGGAATGATAGCCTTTACATCAACACTCAGCATCTCTTTCCTGGTAGACACTATATCTTCCTTCTTCTGCTCCTCAGTAACCTGTGTGTTGGTTGATTGAGATCAAGCTTTAAATTTAGTGTTAGCTGGTGTTGACTTGGTAGGATTAGGGTCATATTGGCCCTATGTATCTACCTCTTTTTCCTTAGGCTTTTCTATCTCTACAGTTGTACTTGTTCCTTGTTCCCCTAATGTGTCCTTGGGTTTCTTAGGGATTGATCCTTCAGGATCTTCCTTTGAAATTATTTTAATAGCTTCCATCAGGATGGGAAGATCACCCAGTATAGTGCTCATAGATTTCTCGGTAGAGGCTTTCTCTTCTAGTTAAGCTCCACCTATTGTGATATCTTCATCATCTTTGATGTCATCAAGATCCCCCTTTTTTTATGTCCTCAATGAGTACATCATATGAATCATTGTTGATTCCTTGTATTGTAACATGTTCCAGTGCATCCTGGATTACATTGATTTACTCGATGACAATAGTGGTATTAGGTGCCTCAGTATCTGATAACTCAAGTGTAATCTTTGGTGCCAAGTCTACATCATTAGAATATACACCTTTTCCTTTTATTTTGAGCTTCTTCTCAAGGATTATGGCTAAAGCCAATTTTTTAGACTCGGCTCAAGCTTGAAGTATGGAAGTCCAAATAAGTTGACTCTTCTCATCTATGTCTTCCATATTTTCATCAAGTATTTGAAGTGCCTGACTCTTTACTAAGAATCTCTTTGAATATGTTTTCATTAAGTCCTCAATCTCATGAACTGTCAGTGTAGGCATTGCTGAAACTAGGGATTATTCCCTCATTCTTTTCTCAATATTTAAGGCACATGTCCACCTTTGTAAAATTCTCTCATATAATTCCTTAGGTATATTCTTAGAGAATTCAATTGGTACCTTCCTAAATTTTATCATCATCTGAATTACAACTTCTTCTATCTTATTCTGGTCTTCAGTTGACACATGTTCAAACCGATCGATTTCAGGATCACTTAATTCTCCATTCTCTATAATTTCTTTAGCTACTTCATCAATAGAACATTTTTATTGATAACTACCTTGAATTGATCATTATCATCATCATCATCATCTAAATCACCTTTACCTTTGATTAATCTTCTTCTTTTCTTAGGGGCTTCAGTAGAAATTTTTGTACCTCTCTTTTTGTATGTTTTGGTCAGTGATGCTATAGTAGGCCTTGATACTTTCACAACTCCTTTCTTTGGTGGAGGTGAAGCTGCAATAGATGACCTTGTACATACCCTTGTTTGCACTTTTGACTACATCTTCTTTGGAGTGGGGGAAGGTGAGACCGGTGTAGGATCTACATCTCTATCATAATTGGTCTCTTCCTCATCATAAGGTTTTTCAAAAAGAAGTAACCGACCTTTGATTGCTACCTCAACCGATATGCTCTCTGATGAACAAACATCATCACCAAATTTCTTAACCAAATTAGTCATCATTTTTTTGGATTTCTTTGTTATCTTACCGATGACCAAACCTATTTTTATTCTTGTCTTGGCCTCTTCAAAAGTACCAAACCTTTCAACTTTAGGATCCTTGGGCTCAGCTAATAATGCTTTTATTGATTTAGAAGCAAAATCAATATCTAATTCATAACCCATGGGGGCTAGCCATTTCATCCTTGGTTCCACAACCTTAATCAAGGTGTGATCAGTGTCAACTAGAAAACAAATTTCATGTTCATACTCCTCTACTAGTTGTCTTGGAATTCTGCTCCTTGAATTCATCCTCTCCTTGAATTGTTCAAAATAATTATCTACTAAACTGTTAAAGTTATCTCCCAGACTGTTAATCAAATCAGTAATCTAGAGTGTAACTAGCTTGTTGGTTGACCAATCTATATTACTGACCAAGGGAAAAAACTTTTGTACATAGAAGAATATGCATAGTAGCAAGGTGCCAAACTTATAGGTGTTAGACTTTGTCGACCAGATAGTCTTCATGTTTTCTTCTACCTGCTTCACGAGTAGCTCAACAAGGTCCAATTGAAATCCCTTCTTAACTATCTTATAAGCTATGTCAATAGCTCCACACAGTACATTGTTCAGTCTACTAGACTAGAATATCTTGTAACCGATGACATAAGCTCCAAATCTTGTCTTGGAATCAAGAATTGTGCTAACTTTCATTGCTCGACCGTCCCATTCAGCTCCAGTGTTCTTTTCTATTTCAGCTCGGGGGAAATTCCTTATTGTCTTCACTTTGTCGGTGGTAGGGTATTAGGTTACTACTTTGATGACGTTCCTTGTGATCTCTATAGGCTCATCCAACCATAATTTTCCATCATGATACCGACTCAACACGATTCTTATCCATTCATTCTTGAAGTTCTTTGGAAAATTTAGGGCATTTACTGGTCCTTTTACTTTCAGGTGCTCATGTTCGGGTTTCAATTTACATCTTCACCATATAACTTCTGATAAGCTACAAACATCTCTAAATCACCTAATTCCCCAACTTTGTAATGTATGAATGACACATGTCTTCTACCAGTAGAACCCTAGGTGGTATGCTTGAGAAAACTCCCATTTTATCAGTTTGTGATGCCACTTCAGGATGAAATTTATATTTGGGTTCATTGCAAGTAGAAGAAATGATTAGATTGACTTCCTCCTCCTCTGTATACTTGGACTTTCTCACTTTAGATGCAGACGCCATTATTTATAATTTAGGGTTTCGGTAAGTGACAAATGAACAGCTTGGCGATGATAGTACTTTCTTGGAACGATAATGAGATCACTTGGAATACTTTGAATCTGTACTCAAATGCTCTAGAAAATCCTTTTCTCTGGTTCACTCTGAAAGACTCTTTTCTCTTTGAGATCATTGTGCGAAAATGAACTAAGTTCACTGCATATTTATAGACTTTTCAAATTCCCACTCAAATTTTTTTATCATAAATGCTCAACCTAATCACATCTCGATGAAAAATGTCAAACTCGGTGTGTACCACAAAATACCATAAGCTCAGTTAACATGTAATTTTACTTGGTTAGTACTGGCACTTAACCTTGCATAATAGTCACCGACTAGCAACTTCTCACTCGGTCTAACATATACTGACTGTAAAATCTTTAAAGCTCAAAGTTTGTAAAACCATAATGCATCTCAATTCATGTGGATTTGGTATGTGCATATGTAATATAAGAAACTGTATGTTAAATATGATCAATATGAATTTTTAGTTCCATACATACCTTTTTTAGCTTAGACGGAGGTGTCGATGTCACCCAATCCAATGGATGAGGTTTCACCGACTGCATTGCTTGACTCAGCATTATCATTTGATGCTTTTCTCCACATAGTGTTTCTTAATCTCATGATATCTTCAATAGTATTTCCATTTTCAAAAAATTGTGTTTCTAGTGCTCAGTCTCTACAATATTTACTTAGATGACTGACTTTATGATAATGTAAACATGCCATACCTATGCTTGTCCAGCTTTGAGATTTTCCTATCCATCTCTTCCTCATGTAATTAGCTACAATATGTCCATATCTTCCACATGTTTTTCAATTAACCCATGTGTTATAATCCCATGTATAGGCATTAACTTTTCTTCTTGGTTGATAGGTCGTGTTCTGTCCTTTTGGTGTCCAGACTTGCTTCAACTTTATTTTGCATTCTTGTGAGGTGTGTCCATGCATGTTGCAAGTGTGACAATGTTTCTCCATGTAGGGTTTGTTAGGAGTCCTATTCAACTTAGATCTACATTCATATGCTTGATGTCCAAACTTGTTACAATTATAACAATGACCATTAAATTTAGGAGTGGTTTTAGGTTTACCTTGTGCTTTACTCCTGCAAACATTTTAAGTGTGGCCTAGTTTACCATAGTGATAGCATGATAGCTTCGTGGATATTTGAATTTTGAAGTTATTCATCTATTCAACTTGCTTAGATGATTCTCCTTTCTCGATATAGCCTAATCCAATAGTGCTTCCAAGTTCTCTTTAACTGAACAGAAAATCATCAATTTTCTTGGAACTATCCTAAGCCTTTTTCATCATCTCATTATGTTGCTGCTACATTTTCACTTCATTTCCCAATTTTTCATTTTCTTCTCTAAGTTCACCAATATCTTCAAGTTTCCTTGTCAACTCAGTATTTACTTAGTTGATCTCTTGGCTTTCAACATCCATCTGATTTGATATTTCAAAGTGATGCTCGGTAAGTCTCAATATCTCATATTCCTTAGCTTATAATTTTTCAGTCATTTGCCTTCTATCTTCAATAGCCAAGTTTCTTTCTTTTTCAACTTGTCTAGCACTGTTCATTACATCAATCATTCTTACCATTTGTGCTTCTTAACCGATCTGTAGGGCTTTTACTTGTTCAGTCAAATGAAATTTTTTTTCAGATAAATTAGAAATTGCACCTTCAGATATGTCGATATACTGCTTGAACTGGATCCAGAAATATCAAATGGATCATTGATGTCTTCTTCATGGTAATCAGTCTCACACTACTTAATAGCCATATATTTTCTTTGAATCGGTAACTTTTTCAACTCATCCTTAGTTTTCTTCTATTGCTCAATGAAGATCTACATTTGAATCTTTTGATTCTCAATAGTCTTGTCCAACCTATATCTTTCCATGTTTAGATATTTCCTCTTCAGTGGTTAAACTTCCAAAATAAGAGATCTAGCTCTGATACCAATTGTTGGAATAGAAAGATAAGGGACTGAGAGGGGAGGGGTGAATCAATACCCTCAAAAAATTTTAAACTGAATACACAATCTGCAAATAGTAGTAACTATCTAACCGAATCCATTGTATGCAACATTCATTCAATTGACTTTGTAAATGTAAAGTGCATGAAATGAAACAATAGTTCAATCATGTAATGTAACACATAACACCAATATTTTGGTTATGAAGAAACCCTTGTTAGAAGGTAAAAATTACGGTGGGGATGACACTGAAAAATTCTTCACTGCTGCAAATAATAAAGTTTTCTGGTTAAGGCTACAAGTTTTGATCACTTCTGGTGATCTTACCCTATTAGGAGTAACATTCAAATAGAGTAGATCTACCTTGTGAAAGGATTTAAACAACACTACTTGATTGTGCACTCAGTTAAGAGATTTAGAATCAGACTGATAAGTCTACTCTGTTAGGAGATTTACTAACTCTGCTACAATGATTGGAGAATAATAGAAATGTATTTGTAATTGAAAACTATACTTTGTCTTAATCAGATCAATATTAAGCTGAATAAATATGACCTCTATGTGTATTAATCTATCCTCTATTCTACTCGGTAGCCTCAACTATTTCTAAATAAAATGAATTGATCTCTTATAACTACTCTATCATTTAAACCTTGTCTGAATTATGATGTCAAGAAGGGGGCTACTGCATCATGATCTCCTTCTTCATATTATATTCAACTCACTTGTCAAAATTAAAAAATTTTCAAATATATAGCAAACTATTAAGATTTTCATGACCTAATTAGGTTTACAATATCTTAGAAAACCTAAGATCTACAGTATACAAAATTGACCTAGATCTAACTATTACATAGGAATCATCATTACATTTAATGATTACATCTACAATAAATAATCCTTGATCTTGGAAAAATATTTTATGAATCCGTGTAACCGTTTGCATAGATAAATGTTCCATTCCTGATTACTATGTTGTTTCATGGATAACTTGGTAAATACAACCAATTTTGATCAGTGAATACACTGGTTCTTGGTGTGTATATTGTTCAGTGTTTACTGACACTCAGTGCTCAATTTACTCTAATGCTTGGTAAAACTACTCTGGTGCCTGGTTAAACTTGTTACCTTTTAGTTCTCGGTACTACCTTGTGATTGTTCGGCGTGAAGACTTGAACTTGTTCAATCGACTAGCATATTATAGCCTGTTGTACTTTCTTTTACCGATTGATCATCTTAGATAACCAAATGATCCAATTTGATACTAATGAAAACATCTAATGCTCAAATAGAGATGACAATCATCAATGCCCAAGGGGGAGATTATTGGCATAACTGATGCTAATCAATGGAGTGGTGGTAATTGATTATTAGAGTTGTAATGAGATAGATTTAATTATATGATGATTAATTATTGAGTTGTCATTGATATCAATTATTGACCTAGTGTTGCTAGTATGTTGCTAAGAATATGAATGATGATCAAGGTGTTTCGGTAAGTTTTAGTTGTAGTAATTCATATGGGAAACTTAGGGATATCTTAAAATGTTAAATGCATGACCTCTATTGTTGATATTGACCGGTAAGAAATATATGATCAACAGTGCAATTGCTAGGATAGTTAGTGACAGGCGATAGGTGATTTGATTGGTTTATCAAATCTTTGTTATGTCTTGTAATGTGGTTATAGTATGTGGTGGTTAATAGTGTTTGGATGTTATGGTTTCAATCATAACTAATTTGGATGATTGGAGTGAAGGATGGATGACCGGTGAACAGAGTCAAAGTTGTCTACACGTTGTAGTGTTAAATTTCTTGAGCCACAATTGTTAAATCTTTGATCGGTGATCGATGAAGGTGTTGCAGGTGAATTCAATTAATTCAGTCATGATCTGGTGACATGTATTAAATATTCAAGGTGATGATCTGACATAAAATTAGTTGATGCTAGCGTGTGGAGAAGATTCAAGAGGAATAAAGTGTGGTCAAAATGTGTTTGACTCCTAGACTCAAATTTCTATGTAAATCATTGTGATAGCCAACACGGTATAGAAAATTTATTGTAGACATTTAATTTTGTTTTCTGATGTGTTAGATTTGAGTACAAAGACTGAAAGTTGAATTGTAATCTGTTTAGGGAAATCATAAGATTGTGGAAAACTTAAGGGCCTGATAAACAATATATATTGGATGATGTTGATGTTGGCAAGTTGGCTATACTGATGTATATGACTTAATATAGTGTTTTCATTATGGCAACAAAGTCATATAGCATTTTGGAGTCAGCGCACTTGATGAGAAGATCAGAAATCGGTTAAGTGTTGAAGACTGGATAGTATATAGAGTTCCTGCAGCTCATAGAATTCGCGCATGTGCGTACGACCAATTTATGGTGTGTACCTTGTAAGTTAAGTTAGTTAGACTATATTCATGATTAGTCTATGAGTGCATGATCAGATATGCAAGTATGAGAAAGATACAAGCAATTGAAGTTGCACAACTAGTGTATGCCAGTGAAGAATAGAGTAAGTAGCCAACTGTTAGCATTTTGAGTTGCGGTCATAATCTAATGATGTAAAGGCTATGCACCTATTGTAATTAGGTTTCTAACATATGTATATGTTTTTTTGTAAAAACGCTTGAGCCAATTTATTTGGAAGCATTGTATGTAATAGGTCTAAGGGCCAACCTAATTGTTTATTTTGTATGCGCATATAAATATGAGATGCACCCATTGTAATTAGTATGGAAGTTGATATAGAGTTGGAATAAGTAGAGAAGAAGTGTGAAAAGACTCTATAAGATGTATTAGATCTTTGCAAGAGGTCAAAGCATCAGTGCATCAAAGGAACTGATCTGACAAGTAGTGTCACAGTGATAGTTCATCTAGCAGATATAGTGTGTATCTAAGATCAGAAGGTTGTAGCCTTCACCACTTGAGCAGTGAGCTCTAGGAAAGTGTGTCCACTCCCCTAATAGGGACTATTGTAAAAGAATCCTAACAGGGTCCAACCCTTGACAAGGTCTATTGTACTTAATATATTGTAAAGCAACTCCTAACAGGGTTAAGGATCTTCTAACAAGGATCACTAAACACTAGTACAAAATATTAGTGGGTGTCAATTCCCACCAGGGTTTTTACCTATTTGGGTTTCCCCGTAACCATATTGGTGTTATGTGTTGATTTCATGTTTCATGTTTATATGGATGTTGATTTCAATACTTAAGCATTTAAGTTCAGTTTAAAGGTTAAAAGAAAAAGATAAAATACAGTGAACACTAATTCACCCCCCTTCTTAGTGTTCCCATTCCTAACAATTGGTATCAGAGCTCTAGTCCTTAGCAAAGAAGTTTAACCACTTGAGGAGATCACGGAAAAAGTAGAAATGAGACATCTGAAAAGAAATCTAGAAGCTGCTCTTGAAGACTTGGACAAATCTAAAGAGAAATTGAAGAACTAAGGGAAAAACTTAGTGATGCTCAATTAGTCATCAAAAGGCTAAGAAAAGATTTGAAAGAATGCTCTACCAGTGATCTAGGGACAATGGTCAAGAAGCTGAATAAAGAAAATAAATCCTTAAAAGAACAACTTGAAGAATTTGATGATAAGTTGACTAACAATCAAGAAGTCTATGATGAACAGGTCAAAGAGAACCTTCAACGGAATGAAGAATTGAGGCAAGAAAACATGGAAATCTTAAAACTGAGAAACAACAAGGAAAGCTTGGAATCTGAATTGAAAGAGGCTAAGAATCACATTGATAAATTACACACCAGTTCTAATTTAATAGAATCTCAGTTATATGCAAGAAGAGCTAAAGGAGATACTAGCTGCATTGGATACAATGAAGCACATAATCATATTGATAACATGCGAGCAAGAATGAAGGCACCAAAAGGCACCTCAGATGCTAAAGAGACTAGAGACCAAGGATCATACTGAACCACCTAAGAATGAGCGCAAGCCTATGGACCACACTTGTTATGCATGTAAAAAGCATGGACACATAGCAAGGAACTGTACAGAGGTAAGACCTTTCAATGGTTATTGTTATTCATGTAATAAATTTGGTCATAGAGCTATGAATTGCAAGACAAGCCAAAAGAATAGGACTCATAATCAAAGAAATTAGAATCAATCAAATATAAGAAGCTCTCAGAATGTTACATATCAGACATGTAACTATAATGGTCACTCATCTAAACAATGTAAGATGGTGACCCATGTCAATGCACCAAGGAATATAAGGCCTCCAATCATTTGTCACTCTTGTAACAAGGTTGGACATATCTCAAAGTTCTATAGATCAAGGACACAAGGTCAAGAAAGCCCTAAAAAGCTAGAAAAACTAGTTTTGGATCCTGAAGGAGAAGTCAATTTTGTGAAATCTTCAGAGGATGTGAGCTTGATTTAGTTAGTTTCAAAGAAGGACAAGGTTAATGAGCATGTATTGGATGCATCCACAGTGGATGCACCCTCTACATCTGCATGAATGGCCCTCAAGGTCATAGGGGGAGCTAATTTAGCTCTAAACCCCTGCGTGGCTAGTATACTCACTCTTAGAGTATGCACCTTTGGACTTAAGCTTTTGGAGACTAGAGAAACCTTTGTGCAAGTGCGCACTAGCTAATTCTTCTTAGAATGGAAGATAGAAATTTCTAAGTGACAACCTAGTTTACATGGCAAGCATTAATGGAAAAATTTTCACTTTAAGTACATAGAAAGCTTTTTGATTACTCATTGCATTCAAATTTAGAGTGTTTGGAGAGCAGAAAGAGCTTTAGAAGTTATTGTGAAGATTTGCAAATTGATCTATCAGTGATTAGCAGTTCATTTGATCAGTTGTAGAATCCCTAGTTCATCGTGCCGATTCAGAAGTCTTCAGATTATCTCAGAGAACATTTGGGAAGTGATAAATCAAGTAAGTGATGGCCACTCCCATAGTATTTGATGTTGCAAAAAAGAAAAGATATGTATTTAAGAAGCATCCATTTAAGTCTACCCTAAATGACTTAGAGGGAGCATTCTCCCACACGCCTATGGGCATTATGCATGTCGAAGACATTAGGGCATACATTTATTGCAAGAAGGAACCAGTAGGATTGGACAGACTAAGGGCGCACATAGAAACCATGCTAAAACCAAACAAAACCTTCTTAGATGAATATGCAAAGTGGAATGATCACCCTATAGTGGAGTATGCTACAACATATGAGTTCTATGAGAAAGAATGGATTAAAATACTTTTGAGCAGAATTCATGATGACCTATTTTGGATAGGTGATGTGCCAGTAAGAATCACTAGTGACCTAATATATGAGATGAAAGGCCTATCTAATACTGGCATCGTCCTTCCTATGGGAAAGGATGTCAGAAAAATTATTGAGAAAACATGTAAGCCAAGGAGTGATAGTTGCGGGATAAAAATTGAGCCTATTGAGCAAGTTGACATCAAATTGATGTCCATGATACTTGGATACAGGTTTCATCACATGAGCAGGGTGAATAGTGTGTCTGCGGGCACAATTCTAGCAACCATTAGACTTGTGAAGAAAGATGGAGAGTTCAATCTGTGTGAGATCTTGCACACACAGTTGATTGATAACATCAAGGCAATCAAGCATGATAAGATGGAGATATTCAGGTTTGGGTCTTTGATCATTTACATGTACCTCCGTATAGTTGGGAAAGTATCAAATTTATATTTGGACAAGTTCATTCCAACCATGCCACAGATATCTAACAAGGCATCCATTAAAAGTACTTTGAAAGATTACATAACATTGGATTTGAAGACCTTCAGGGTCAAGATGCAAATGAGGTACAAAATTCCAAAAAGCATAGTTGAGAAATACAAGGATACTATTTGTTTTATGGTTGAAATAGATACAACATGCATGAAGGTAGTTGTACCTAAAACAAAGTGGATTCATCCACTTGGATATGAAGTAGATGAACAAGTTTTGGAAGCATATGCTCAAGTATTACTTTCAGCTCCTACTGACCCTAATGAGCCTAGGTGGGGTACTTATGAGGAAAAGACAAGGGAAATTAATGCAATTCTAAATAGCACAACAACTAAGAGGAAAGCATCTAAGATTATGTTTGAGATACTTAGAATTCATGGAGTAACACAAGCAGACCTAGAAAAAGAAAGGGAAGAAAAGATTGCTTTGGAAATTGAGAGTGCATCCACAGTGGAAGCTAAGTCTAATGATCTCAAGATGAAAAAGGTAAAGATTGAGAAGACTAATGATCCAAAGGATAAACAGGGTAAAATTGATGATATTAGTCCTGCACCCACTATTACAATTGATATTGAGTCCACAGATGCATCTCCTAAGATGCCCAAGAGGAGAAAACAAACCACCACAAGTCACCCTTCAACTAGAGCCACAAGAAGCAAATTGAAAAATGTGCAGCCACCTCTGGAAGTAGGATTCATACCTAGTCTTCAAGTGTTAAGGACTATACTAGTAGAAGAAGGAAGGCTAGATCAGATAGCCAAGTTTTATGACAAATATCATGAAATTGATAAGTCAGAGATTCATGAGATGTTGATCAAAAACATGATAAAATTTAAGAAGACAATTCTTGAATTGAAGACAGCTATCCCAAATAAGGTATGGGAGATTATGGATACCTTGAAGAGACAAGCCATTGAAGAAGACTTTAGAATTAGGGAAAAACACTTGATTCCAATCTTCTAGTATGTTCTGTTGAAGAAAAGACACTAATATTGAACTTGGTGAAGCCGCACTTAAGGACAAAGATGAGAACACTACACATTATGAAAAAAGACTATGAGCTGATAACAAAAGAAACAAAGAAGGCCTTTGAGAAGGTATTCTTAGAGAAACACATGAAACCTCCATCTACGACCATCACTCAAGAACCTAGTGAGCAAGACAAAACAACAGAGACCACCAATATACCATTTATAGGTCCTCAAGATTTAGCACTTACATTGGTAACACCTATAGAGGTAGTAAAGTCTACACCCATGATAGATACACAAAAAGATGATACAATCTTCATTGACAATGTACAGATTGCAATGGTGGCCACAGACAATGACTTGGATAAGTTTGAGGCAGATTTGAAGACTAGACAGTATACAAAGTTCCTGTAGCTTTGAGCATCAGCACATGTGCGTACAACCAAGTTATGGTGTGTGCCCTAGAAGTTAAGTTAGTTAGACTATATTCATGCTTAGTCTATGAGCACATGATCAAATATCCAAGTATGAGAAAGATACAAGCAGTTGAAGTTGCACAGCCAGTGTATGCCAGTGAAGAACAGAGTAAGTAGCTGACTATTAGCATTTTGAGTTGTGGTCATAATCTAATGATTTAAAGGTTATGTGCCTATTGTAAATAGGTTTCTGACATATGTATATGTTTGTTTGTAAACACGCTTGAGCCAATTTATTTGGAAGTGTTGTATGTAATAGGTCTAAGGGCTGACCTAGTTGTTTATTTTGTATGTGCATATAAATATGAGATGCACCCATTGTAATTAGTATGGAAGTTGATATAGAACTAGAATAAGCAGAGAAAAAGTGTGTGAAGAGTCTATAATAATATGTATTAGAGCTTTGCAAGAGGTCAAAGCATCAGTGCATCAAAGGAACTGATCTGACAAGCAATGTCACAGTGATAGTTCATCCAACAGATATAGTGTTTATCTGAGATTAGAAGGTTGTATCCTTCACCACTTGAGTAGTGAGCTCTAGGATAGTGTGTCCACTCCCCTAATAGGGACTATTGTAAAAGACTCCTAATAGGTTTTGACCCTTGACAAGGTCTACAGTACTTAATACATTGTAAAGAAACTCCTAACAAGGTTAAGGATCTTCTAACAAGGATCACTAAACACTAGTACAAAATATTAGTGGGTGTCAATTCCCACTGAGGTTTTTACCTATTTGGGTTTCCCCATAACCATATTGGTCTTATGTGTTGATTTCATGTTTCATGTTTATATGGATGTTGATTTCAATACTTAAGCATTTAAGTTTAGTTTAAAGATTAAAAGAAAAAGATAAAATATAGTGAACACTGATTCACCCCCCGCCCCCCTCCCCCTCTCAGTGTTCCCATTCCTAATAGTTGAATTTTTTTAGTGTTAAAAAAGTTTGGTGTAAATTGTGAGTTGTAATGAAGCCAGGGAAGAATTACATGCATTGATAAGACATTGTGTGCTTCAAGAAATTGATCAAGAAGAGGTAGTGCTATTGTGTAGATTATTTTTCATGTTGTTCCATAATAGTTACAATAGTAAAAAACCCTTAACAAGGTGGATCCTAGTAGGTCCCTATTGTAAATCCTCTAATAAGGTGACACATTAGCTTATGTTTGAAGTCCTCTAACAAGGCTACTCTTAACATGGTAAAAGTTCTAACATGCCTAAAGATAAATTCCTTAACCGAGTAGCACCTAAAAATGATTTTGAAAACTCCTATAAGGGTTAAGCTCCTCACAGGGCATACTTAAAAAAAGTACATCATTTAGTGAATAATAATCCCCAAAGTAGTTTTTTCCCAATTTGGGTTTCCACGAGATAAACATATGTCAAGTGTTTCATTATTTTATGGATGTTCTTATGGTTATGAATATCATTTTTTACTATTAAAATTTAATCTTGTGAATGTTGTGGAAAATTTTAAAAGCATAAAAAGTTGGATAATTGGTTGATTACTAATTCACCCCTCCCCTCTCAGGAATATGATCTTAGGATTAACATATTATTATACAACCCTCATAATTAATTCTATGTCTAAATCCTACAAAGGTGACACATTAGCTTGTGTTTGAAGTCCTCTAACAAGGCTACTCTTAACATGGTAAAAGTTATAACATGCCTAAAGATAAATCCCTTAACCGAGTAGCACCTAATAATGATTTTGAAAACTCCTATAAGGGTTAAGCTCCTCACAGGGAATACTTCAAAAAAGTACATCATTTAGTGGGTACTAATCCTCAAAGTAGTTTTTTCCCGATTTGGGTTTCCACGAGATAAACATCTGTGTCAAGTGTTTCATTATTTTATGGATGTTCTTATGGTTTTGATTACATAAAATCAGGTTTTGAAAGGAACCAAAACCTTTTACAATGAGATTACATATATAGCATTAAAAGCCCAGTAGAAACAGTGCATGGGCACAATAAAGAGACACCAAAAACTAACAAGTCCTCCAAAAAATAGAAAGAAGAGGACAATAAAAAGATAATAGGACAACAAAAAACCAGCTAGATAGTCTTCATAAGTTCAGACGCCTGATTAGCCAACATCTGTATATTTGCTGAGGACACCTTAAGTTCCTCCAAATCTTTGTTCTTATGAGTCTCCAACTTTTTGAAGCTTGATCTGGTCCTTTTATTGGGTCCTTGACCATCCTTGACCTCCTTGGACACCTTCTCCCCTTTACCTTGCTCCATCTTGTCTACAAGGATTCTGACATACTCAACTGAGGCCTTAAGGATGGAGAAACTTTGTTCAACTATATTGCCAATAGTCTTCTCTAGTCGTACAATATTTCTCTCCATTTTATCCATTCTCTTAAGAAAGTTACCTCCTTTCAAAATAATTTCTACCTCTTTCATTTTGTTCTCCATTATAATGACTTTCTTTGTCAGAATTATTATCCCCTCAGCATTGCCAATAACCTCCTTCAGCTCATCAATACTCTATCCCATAGTCTTATCTCCCAAATTCATTTTTCCAAGAGCCCCAACTTCCCTCTGAAAATGCTAAATTTGGGTTTTCATAGTATTGATGTCATTTTTCATAGTGCTAAGGTTATTAAAGAAAGAAGTACAACCTAGATTATCAAAGTCCTTATTTACACAGGCAGTATCCTCCTTAGAGCTCCCCACCCTACCCTTGTCTTCGTCTTCTCTATCCTTCTCAATATTGGCCACATCCTAGGTAATATCCTACATGATATTCTCCTCTACCAGTACATTTTGGTCTAAGTCATCATAATCCCCCATATTAGTTTCATTCTCCGACCGCTTATCCTATTTTTCATGAAAATTCTCATGTGAGGAAGAATCATCATTAGTAGAGATAACAACCCTCTTACCCACCTTATTTTTCTTGTTCTTATGGTTATGAATATCATTTTTTGTTATTAAAATTTAATCTTGTGAATGTTGTGGAAAATTTTAAAAGGATAAAAAGTTGGATAATTGGTTGATTACTAATTCACCCCTCCCCTCTCAGTAATATGATCTTAGGATTAACATATTACTATACAACCCTCATAATTAATTCTATGTCTAAAGCCTACAAAATAGGAAAAACATGCCATAACAAATGCTATCACACACTTAAAATATGTATTAATGATATATTTCTTGAAAGCTAATCTCAAATTGGTAAACGTAAGAAGGAGAAGGGGGGAAGACATCATCTAAATGAAAAATAGTAAAATTCAATTGTGCAAATTTTTTTGATAAAGATCCCTTCAACATAGAAATGACTATGATTCTGTTACTACAAAACATAACTCACAAGAGAAACATAGGTGACATATGTGGTTGGTTTCATACAAGAAAAATATACAATTAATGAAAAACATGTAAACATGGTAAGAGATATAATCATATAATAAGAATTTGAAAATATGGGTAAGACATGATTGTGATAGTACAAATAACATGAGGAAACAAGATATCCTAATGTTTTCCCCAGTGATAGAAAATAACAAGATAATGATATCTGTAAATAATAGATAAGGATCATGTAAGCATAATAAAGATGTAGAATATAAGATGATAAGGATCATAATATATAAGCATGTGATCATAAGATAAATAAAATTGAAACATAAATATGGT